>RJWM01000313.1:171956-237297 GCA_004363535.1 Dasyprocta punctata
AAAAAAAAAAAAAAAAAAAAAAAAAAAAAAAAAAAAAAAAAAAAAAAAAAAAAAATTCAAGAAGTTCTTTAAAATATATGGACTCTTTTTCAGAAATGCAATTTTTTACTTTTTTCTTTCTCTTCTACCCCATGAAAGTCAGTGGCCACCACATATATGCATATGCAATATGCCTATTAGCCTATTGGTAAGATGTCAGAAGACAAGAAATGGTTCAGAAAGAAAGGGAGAAAGGAAGGAAAGAAGGAAAGGAGAGAAGAAAGAAAGAGAGAAAGAAAGAAAGAAAGAAAGAAAGAAAGAAGAAACAGAGAAAATAAATGATTTGAACTCTTACATTAAGTGTCTATGTTCCTAGGCTGAACGTACAGATAAAAGCCACATCTAAAATATACATTGCTCTATGTTTAAACCATTTTTTCTTGCTGTTGTCTAAAACTTGCCACCTGAGCATTTTCCTGGTATTCTTCTATCTTCTTGTTCACTTTCAAAAAGCAAAAATTATCAAAATAAAAATGCCACATTCTGAAGCAAGCACACACGAGTTCTTTTTCTTCATTTTTAATATTCTGACAATAATTTCTGACTTAAATACCCATCAATCAACTGTAATTCAGATGTGCTGCCTACTTTGGGTATTATGCACATGTGTGTGTTTTTTAAAGCTACAAAAGGATGATGAGACAACTGAAATAGTTTTCCTGTTTAGTTCCGAGTCCTTCAACTAAAATCCTCAACAAAGTCAAAAAGCAAAAGCAGTTGAATGAATGCAGTTACCAAGGTCCTCTCCAGAGTTCTACCTAGGTGAGCAAAAAATGTAAACCTTCACCTTAGAACACATACAGGGGCCACCCAAAGAGGCCCTTCTACAATGCTTCAGGTAACTGCTTTTAAGCACTCCTTAAAGGCTAAGAGCTGGAAAGTAACAATAGGAAATGTCCCAAAACAACAAGGAAATATTTGCGAACTGATCATTCAAGGGTTCTTTTCACTAGCTCTGTATTAGGAGAGGAGCGAAAAAGAAAAAAAGAACGCAACCCCAAAATGCTCGTCCAACTTTACAGACACTTTATGTTACTCCAATGCATCCATCACAATGGAAGTTATGTTGGCACAAAGTATGAAGGCACAGATTCTGAGTAGCAAAGTTATTGTGCTTTAGAATCAAAGTGTTCTTTTCAGCATATCACAGTTGACTCCCGCAATCCTTCCAGCACTCAGGTTGAAGAACAAGAGAGAGGTTATTTTTTTTTTTAAACTTTCACCCAAAGAGGTCATCTCAGTCCAAAACTGTGTATTTTCCCTCAACACAGGAGTCAATGACACTTACACATTCCATTGACATTATTTCATAAACTACTTTGAAAAGTATATAATTCTTGAGATGACACACCAGCTTATCTTGGATACTCAGAAAGTCTCCACACATTAAATGTGCTGACAGAATTTTTTCAGAAAGCACAATATGTATTCCAACTAGAGAATGACACATTGAGAACAATATTTGGACCAACACAAGTTTTCTTGTCACCAGACTTCTGCCAATATTAACATGCAGCAAACTCCAAGCAACACCTGAACCAGTTCCCTGCTCACACCCACCCACTTTGACCTACTGCCTGAGTAGGTTTTAATTTGGAAACTAGAATCAATACATTGGTCACAATCTACACTTAAGTGCCCTTGCTGTCTTCCTTTTAATAAAAATCTAATAAAATGTTTTCAAAAATAAAACTCTCCTCAGCCTGTATTATTACACATCCTTTCACATCTTGATCTTACATTTTATGAACTAAAACCAGTGGGATCACATACTCAATTAGAAACAAATTTCAACAAATTCAAGCAAATATGCAAAGTAAATACATACCAGAGATCAAAGGAGAAAAAGATGAGGAAGAAAAGACGAGAAAAGTAAAAATATATATACACACGCATACACACTTAAGTTTCCTTATTCTGGGCTAGTAGAAAAAAAAACCTAGAAAGTGTGACAAACTGAAAAAGAAAAGCTCTTTTGATATTTATATGCACAATCCACAAATGCCTTAAAATGTGTCTCACAGCTAAAATAATGCAATTATCAGGTTGGCAATAAGGTTAGTCCTTGGCAAAGCAATGGGGAAGATTCAAAGGTCTGAACATCACTTTTCAGGTGCTTTGTCTAGGATGTCATGCACAACACCAATAATAGACAACAAAGGACCTGCTTACTAATATTATATACATTTGAAGACCCAAGTAATTACATATTCAATCCACAGTCACATCTTGAAACTATTTAATTTTTTAAAGGCATAACACAGAGAGCTCGAAAAGAGAAAACTAGCCTCAATGCACCCCCCCCCTTTCCATTTTTATGTGTAACTATCAATGTATATCAGCCGGGCATGCAATCATATTTATTGTCACTTTCATTCATGTCATGCCCTTGCTTATATGGTTTAGATATGAATTATTGACTGTTACACTCCTTGTTGTAATAAATAAATAAATAAATAAGACATCAAGGTACTTCGCACTGGGCTTTAAAGCAAGCAGGGAAGTCAGAGCCCAGAAGAAGCTCCTGCTTTATGTAACCAACCCCCTGCCCCTCATCTTTATGCTCTGGTTTCAGATTGCCTCCTCCTCAACTCTTTCTTCTTAAAACAGAGAGATTTACCCACTTTGGAAAATTAAGGATTAAAGTAAACAAACAAGAAGATGTTGCTAAATGTCCTTCCCTGAGCATCTGTTGTTTAAGAACACCTCTGATTGATGACTGCTATTTTTTAATTGTTGCTTTAAAATTTAAATGCCCTCCTGGGATGTGTTATAAGTGTGTTAGTCCATGATATGAGGTTTAGAAAGTAGAAAAACAAGAGAGTGAGTGATCACAAGGTAGTATACTCTCCTAAACCTAACAATTCTCCTTGCTATAAAATCACAGGCCATTCAAATACCGATAACCTAATGTTGTAGAGTGCTTTTCACAAAGGTAATTTGACGACAGTCTCTTTTAAGAACCTCTAGTCTGCTGTGTAAATAGGAGAAAGAATGAGAGAGAAAGAAAAAGAAACTTAAACAGTTTAGGCCCCTCTATACAACACCAAAAAATAGGATTTTAATTATGAGCCAAAATATATTACTTTGGCAAATAGACTTTTACTTTCATATTTCCTCACAAAGGCACATCATTCCATAAATTTCCCTTCAGAGCCTATATTTTAACTCCAGTTTCAAAAAAAACTGAGAATAGAGTTAAGGAAAATAAATCTATAATGCTTAAAAATAACTGCCAAGAAACTTGATGCTTTCTTTTAATGAAAGCAGGACTAGGACATCCTATCAGAAGTATATGGACAACCATGGCTGCACTTTTATTCTGAATTCTTATATTTAAATAAGAGGCTCATGATTGCTGGTTAAGGATTCAGTTGGCCAAAGAAAATGTCAAAATGTTGTATTTTCATTCCTACCTGTTTTTTCTTTGATTTCACACAACACATTAAACAAGGCAGGCTTCATTCTGTGGCAGTTTAGAGCATGTTTTCTGTAAGAAAAAACAACAACACGATAGCTTAGGTGGATTCTCAAGATTGAATGACTGATAATGCAAAAGGGAAAAATCTGAACATTTAGGCAAAATTACAGTCTGAGCATAACTCTGTGGCATGCTTCAATTGTTTTTATGGCTTAATATACAAACTTCCACCATAGAGAAAGAAATAATGTTAATTAGCAGTGAGAGAGTAGGGATTTAAGTACAGAACAGAACTAACCTAAATTACGCCCATTTATGGAGAGTTTATATATATTATATATATATATATATATAATAGTTTAATCAAAGTGGAATTCTTAAACCAATAGTCTTATACAGGACAATGTATACAGCAAAACCAAATACAGTTTTATGTAATCTGTGGAACAACCACAGCCTAGGAGCTGTCTGCCTCTCAGCCGGGAGTGTGTGTGTGTGTGTGTGTGAGTGTGTGTGTGTGTGTTTTCAAATTTAATTCACCCATGTGTTCAAATTCATTCTGCAGATGCCCCTGTATTCTCATAAACACAAGATGCTTGAGAGGTCTTCTGAGTAGAACTGTCAATTTATAAAATTTCAGTCCCCAAGTTAAAGAGTATGGAAATGTATTGCCAGGGGGCAAACATACCCATATGGGGAATAAATTCATTTCTCTGTGTTCACATTATGCCTCTTGTGCACACACTGCTTATTTGCAGGTGTTGAAATTCAATTATTTACAATTAGGACCTTGCACCCATTGGGGAAAAAATAAATACAATTGTGCCTTTTAGATTAGTGCTTTACCTGGTTCTGGTGTCTGTGTGTGTTGTATTTAGAATGCACTTGAGGACCCAAACAATACCTTTCCTTTTACTTTATTATAGAATCACTTAGCAGAATGATACTGTTTTGGAAATAAAATACTGATCATATCAGTTATTAGTTAAGGGAATTTTGTTTACTAACTGAAATTAATGTGTGAAGATAAATGAAAAGTCCTGGCACTCAAAACATATGCAATTCTTTTCTGATCATTTTGAAAGTTAAAAAAAAAATAGAAACACATCCTCACGAAGAACAGAGATTACAAGAACGCTCTATCTACTGTACAACAGGGAGTAATAAACTCAAAATTCAAAATTACCGAAATGAACATATAGATTGTATTTAAAACAGTAACTGTTACCTTTGAATCAACAAATACACGTTTATAAAGATGTGACTAGGAAAAGGAAAAAAGAACATAGTATTGCTAAAGTAGTTCCATGGTTTAAGCAAAAAGAAAATATAGTAGACAATTTAGTCAGTTTTCCTGTGGAGTAGGAAAAAAGATAAAAGACTTTATTCTTAAAGATCTTATCTTCCCTTCCTCTTTAAAAGCAGTTTTCACTAATTGTATTCTTACACATAGGCCCAAATACAAACAAAAATTCTCACAAAGCTATATAGAAATACTGCATTTCTACAGTTTCACAAATGGGATTATAGAGGGAGAACTGAAAATTTCCCTATCCCAAAATTGTATCTGATCTCTCAGCATCTAGGCCACTAAAGGGGGACCGGCTGAGCCAAGCTAGTCCTCAGTTTCACAAAAAAGAGAGGGACTAAACATCAGAAAAGTAGTGAGTGTTTGTTCTTACTGATTCCTTCCAGTTCACAAACTTGTTACCAAGCCGGTTTATTGGTATGTCTGAGTGTATTTTTCTGGAACAATGTAATAGAGAAATCTGCTCCAATTCAAAGGAGAATTGCCAGTGGGAAATTCTCCGTTTACTATACTTATTAGCTTTTCATCAGATAATAAAACTGAAAAAGAACACCAATTAATTTTAAAAACCTTTTCCCTATTTAAAAAAAAAATAGAATAGTTTTAGTCTTCTAACATTTGCAAGTTTCGGAGCACCCGTAAACCTTAGTACTTTTGAGTTTACATGTTGCATGTGCTGGCAGCTAAAATAGAGTGTGATTCACAACATCCATGCTTTTACATATTTCCTTTAATTTTCCTAACTCAAATTTCTATTTCCCTTTGAAAAAAAATTACATAGCATGTCTTTTCCATGCAACTAAGTCACTTAAGGTAATTTTGTATATATGTTTAAAAATTTTTCAAATTAAAAAAATATTTCAAAGATTCAACAAAGCTGAGTAATTGTAGAGACATATGTGGTCATTAGATTTTTAAAATTCTTTCAAATTCGGCCTTGGGCTAGCTGGTAGTGGGTTGCCACCTAAATCTGGTTTCATTGTGAAAGAGAATTTTTTATAAAATCTTAAGAGTTCAAAACTATATACCTGGTGGCGGATTAAGTTAGGAAGCTAGTTTCTTCATTATGTTTCTTTAATGAACATCTTCGTGTCCTATAGTATTCAAATACATAAATTCACACAAGCTTTCTTTTCTCTTTAGTTGCATTCTAAGTAGTAAAGAAAGAAGCATGGGGAAAGAGCATGCTTGATTTTTGTCTCCCTATTCTTTTTTTAAAGGACCATATATAACTGCCTATGTCACAGAAGACTAGCAAACCAACTCAAATTAAGAGACAATAAAGTTAAACTAAATATCTGGGTCTCTTGAAACTAGCAAATGTGCCCAAGAGCAAAATTATCTTTGCTTTTTTGCCATTAGTTTATTCTAAAAACAGAATTGAGTGCAAAATATTTTCTGAATGCTGACAACTACTGACAAAGAAATAGCCTGTTTTTGTGATTGTTGTTGTTGTTGATTTGTTTTAGATTTAGTGAGGATGAGAAAGGAGAAAAGCACGTAATTTTGGAGGGGAAGTCAAGAAAGAAAAGCAAACTCGTCAATTAGCTAAAGAGTCAGCTAAATTTGCAAATAAAGAGTTCTTGGGACATTTTATTTGGTAATGTTAGGAAGTCCCTCAACCAGAAGGCATGGAATGCTACTCTGAACTTGACAATTCTGCTCTGTTACACTTTTTTAAAGCAGTAAAAAGTGCCGAGGGCCGCTTTTGGATCAGTTGGCAGTATTTTCGGCGTGCCTGAGTGTTTGTGTGGCTCTATAGAATACCTCTATATTCACACACACGCACACACACACGCACGCACAATATGTACACAGCCACATCACAGCCTGGGCGATTACACTTTCGATAACACCGCTTCTTCAAATTTTACTCCTCCGCCATGTAGTTGCTTGTCAAAATGGGAAAAGAAACAACATTTTAAAAGAAAGCGCTGTGGTGATTCGGTTCCCATTGTTTCCCCCTGCTAAAGGGAAAAAACCCAAAACAAAACAAAACAAAAAATCCAAGAAAGGAAAAGAAAAGCCTCCATCTCACCTGGCCTGCGCCTCATCCAAACTCTGGTCTGTGATGGTCATAATTTGCTGTAAAATGTCTCCAATGTCCTGCTTCCTCCCGCCCTCCCCCTCGGTCCCTCCGGCCCCATCCTGCAAGTGCTGGGACAGGCCGGGGTGTCCGGCCATCCCGACCCCAGCGTGGGAATGCATCAGCCTGGGCTGCTCGTCCATCTCCAAAGGCTACGGCAGCCCTCGGCTCTTCCTCTTCTGCTCCTCGGCTCGGCTCCTGGGAAGCACCAGGCTTTTTATCCTTCAAGCTGTCTTCAAATCCTTTGCAGGATAAACAGGGAAGGGGAAAAAAAAAAAAAAAAGAAGACCAAAAGAAGAAGAAGAAAAAAATTCCCTTTGCCTCTTTAGAGGATGGTGGGAGGGTGGGGAGTGGGGAGGGGGAGGGGGCGTGAAGGGGTTGCGGGGTGAGGGTGGGGATGAGGGCTGGTGGGGAAGGGTGTTGACTCCAAAAAGCAAGAAAAATAAACCACCTTCCCACTTGGCGAAAAGAAATCAGAGCTGGCTTTTGGTTTTTCAGTCCGATCTCCTTTGCAAGGCAGAAATGGGCTCCCGGCGCTTAAATCTGTGGCTTAATCCTTTTGCAAATATGCATTGATCGGGAGAAAGGAGAGGAAGGCAGGGGATTGCAATACAAACTTTCCCCCCCACCCCCCGCTGCCCCCCACCCCCACTCCGGGCCAGAGTGATCTCAAAGGGGGTGGGCTGTTGCAAAAGCCAGATCTCCCCCAGCAGCGGCGGCAGGCAAAGCCCAGGCTCTCTCCTCCTCCGTGTCTCTGCAAACTCCAGCAGCCCCGTCAGCCTCCTGCTTTTGTTTAGCTCAGGCTCAGGACTCCAGAAACATATACAGAAAAACCACAGCCTGAGAGGAGGAGGAGGAGAAGGAGGAGGAGGAGGACGAGAAGGAGGAAAGGGGAGGGGGAAGAGGGAAAAGGGAAGAGGGGAGGGGGCGGGGAAGCCGGGAGGCGGGGGAGAGAGAAGAAGGGAGGCGGGCTCCCGGAGCCACGCCCCCTCCTCTGATTGGCCATCAGAGAAAAAAACGGTCTCCTCCTCCCCCTACTTCCCTCCCCGCACCTCCCCCTCGGCCTCCTTCGGCTCCTCCCCTCCCGGAGCCCTGTCAATCAGAGTTCAGAGGTGGGCCGGGAAGGAGGCAGAGCTAATATCAAGTCTCCAGTTCTTAAAGGTGCAATGGTAGCGTTGCTCCAGCTCACTTTGCACTTCTGCCTGTCTGGCTCACTTGGGTTGCGTCCTTGAGGAAAACGTGGTTCCACTTAAATGCAAACCTGCAATATTAACACGAAAGAACATAGACGGTGTTGAGCTCTATGCCCAACCCCGGTTTTTTTTGTTTTGTTTTGTTTTTTCTTTTTTCTCTAACATTGCCAATGATAACTTGATTGTTTTAAACCCTCAGAACTCAGAGCAACTGTGGAGGGCAAAAGTTCGCCAGCAAGAAATAGTAACAAACACAACCAAGCCGCTAATATGATTAATAACGATCTCTAATAAGTGGCATATATAATAACAGGTAATTTTTAGAAGAAGCAATATTATCATAGTAGAGTTAAAAAGAATACCAAATTGTGAAATACCAAATTGTATCATTTTGTGGCATGAAAATTAAATGATGCACTAGGAAACTAAATCAAACTGAAGACAAAGAGATTAATAAATAAATTCACCAATGGAAAATAAGTTCTCCAAACCAACTTAATAAATAAATTCAACATGTCTCCTCCCCTGGGGGGGGATTAGTTATTTGGCTTAAATACTTAATAAAGAAATACATTATCACCAACTCGTTCTAGTTTTTAATATACTCTAATAAGCATTATTAACTGGGAGAAATGAAGTGACATTTATTGAGTGCCTACTACGCACGAAGTAATTTGCATGAGTTATTCTATTTAATCCCCCAAGACATCTCTGTGAATTATGGATTATTATTTTCATTTTACAGAGAGGATAGTCGGAAAGATTAAAGAACTGTCCAAAATCCACAGTTACTAAGTGTCAAGGCTGGAACTGAAATCCAACTATGGCTCCTTCCAAAGGCCTGGTGTTTCCACTAGACAGTTTGTCCCGAACCTAGCAGAAAAGTATGCACAGTGTGAGCATTAGTCACCTTCGCAATGCGGGACTATAATTTGAAAGCACATTTAAAGATACTGAACTCAAACAAGATGACCAAAAATAATAATAAATAATAATATATAAAATGGAATCAGGAAGAAAGCCTGTAGGAATCTGTTAGGTAAAACCTGATACTGCAGCTCCAGATGACATCCAAATTTGCCTCCAATCTTTTCATCAGGCAAGGCAGGAGGGCTCACCTATCCAACTGGGCACACAGTCACAATGCCCATAAGATAATATAACAGGTTAATCACTCTGGGAAAGGCCAACATATTTTGGAATATAAAAGAAATATTCTCCTGTGTAGCCACCACTCTTCCGGGATGGTGATGTAACCAAAGGAAATGCATGGATCCTCTGTAAACCTCACTGCAAGCAATCTGCAAAATGGAAAGCAGACCAGCGAGAGATTTTTAGCTCTACAAATAAATTGTTACTCTTTTCATCAATCATTATGCAAAAGTTTGGCAAGATAAGGGCACTTAGGAAAACATTTCAAAGCTGTTCTTAGCAAGCTACTTGGCACTTATTAGTAGGAACGCATGCAATAGGGAGCATTAATTGTAATTACAATGTCATATTAGTTAATAACAATTGTTTTATTCACATCCATACCCTGACTTACACAGTTTCCTTAATCAACTCTAATCAAACGTTGTGCACAAAACTATTCTTGAATCATATATCAATCAGCCAATGCGAGTTAGCATACCCCTTACTTTTTAAGGATGAAGTCAATACAAGACTTATAAGAAATCAGTTTGCGAGCAATTAGTTCTGAAAATAAAAACTAAAACTCACCAAGGCAAAGTGTTGGAAAGGGTTCTATAAATATGAGAAGATCATTGTCATAGATCATAGGAATATTGTAATAGGAAAATAAATGTGCACAATATTACTACTAAGGATAAAGATTTTTTGTTTTTTGTTTTGGCAATCTGGGGGTCTAACTCAGTGTCTTCTCATTGAGCTGCTTCTGTACATTTTATTAAATATTTAAACATTATTTTTTGAAGCAAGACTAAGTTGCCCATGCTGGACTTAAAGTCTTGTGCTTCCAAGTCTTGTGCTTCAGCCTCCAGAGTGTAGAGTACAGATATGCACCACGGCATCTGGCTAGGGATAGCTAACAGTCACTCAGCAATTACTGTGGTTAGGTATTCTATTCAAGATGAGTCTTTTTTGGTTATTTTGTTTTGTTTTGTTTTGGAGGCAGGTTTGGACTCCATAGCCCAGACTGACCTGGCTTCTGGAAATTTCTACCCTGCTGCCTCAGTCTCCATACTGTCAGGATTATAGGGAGGCACAACCACACTCAGCTATATTTTAATTTAATTTAACCACCACAACCACCTAATTTCAATTTTTTTGCTTTTAATCACTACTCCATAGTATTTCCCAAGTGTATTTCAGTGTCAAATAAATGCTATAGCAGTGATATCTCGCCCTAGACATCCCTACAAGAGATGAGACAAGGTGCAACCTAATTAGCATCAAGAGAAGTGAGCTTTAAGGTGGGTCTACAGGATGAGTTGGATCTAGAAGACAGAGTTAAGAAATTTAATAGAAGCTCAAAAGGTCAGGGTGTCTCTTTGGATGCAGCAGAGTGCTATTAGAGAGATTTAACTGGGTGGACTCTTGAGTAGCAGCACTGGTACTAAGGATACTGAGGAGGGACTAAACCGTTCATTTGTTTCAGAGTGAGTTACTTGGTTGCCCAACCCAATTATCTGGTTGCCCAAATCATGTCAGAAAAGATGGAATTAGGAAAATGAATTAAGAATGTGGCAATTGAAATGGAAAAAGAGAGGAACGTTTTCAAGTTGGAGCCACCCAAAATTGATAATTGATTTTATGTGAGCAGGAAGGATGAAGAGAATTCTTTCAAGTTCGGGTGAGAGTGATGTACAGGCATTAATATAATAAAAGGTATAGCTATTGACACAATTTGTTGATTGTATTTCAGCACTTGTGTATAACCACCTAATTTTAACAGTTTAACATTTAATTTTAACAATAACCTATTTGTAGGTGAAAAATCCAAAGTTCCTAGAATTTGAATTACTAGACAAAGCACAGAGGTGACTTCCTCAAATAACTAGGATGCACCTGAGAAATGCACCAGGAAGTGGTTGCTTAGCTATGTGGTTGTAGAGAGCACTTTCACAAACTGAAGCAGCTGTGGTCTCACAAGGCATTACAACCTTGTGGGACTGCACAGTATATGTGGTCCATTGTTGACCACATTGCCCTGTGCGTATGATTGTATGATATAAACACTCCTATTCTTAATGCCCTACACAGAATAAAGGAAGTCAAAAGCAGAAACTATCAAAGGCACAATAGACCTTTAATCCCAGCACTCGGGAGGCTGAGGTAGGTGGAGCGTTGTGAGTTCGAGGCCGGCTTGGGCTACAACGCGGCGCAAGGCCGACCTGAGCTACATAGTGCGACCCTGCCTCAAAAAACCAGGGCCGGGAGTTTGGTTCAGTGGCTTAAGCGCCTGCCCTGGCAGGAGCAAGGCTGTGAGTTCAATCCCCGGTGCCGGAAAAAAAAAAAAAAAAGAAAAAAAAAAAGGCACAATAGAATAAAATGTAGCATCTTCTCTTATTTGCATGGCGTGATGGTGCACATCTATAATCCCAGCACTCTGGGAGCCTGAGGAAGGAGGAGTTAAACTCTGAGCCTAGGGCAGAAATTTAGCAACTTAGTGAAGCCTTGTTTTGAAATAAAAAATAAAAAAAGGCTGAGGATGTAGCTCAGTGTGAACATACTGGGATCAACCCCCAGTACCTCAAACAAACAAACAAACAAACAAAAAATTTATAAAAATAGATTGTGAGTAGAAACTTACGAGCTTAACTTATGGCCTTTTATAAGGGATGCATAGTGCTTTTTCGTACCTTCCATAGCTCAGCAGCACTTTAATTATAATAGGTGTTTTACAAATTTGTGTTGAAAGAATTAATGATGCTAATAATGATGCTATATGTCTTCGGACTAATAACTAAAGCCCATTGAGTCTTAAGAATATGAGTCATTATCAAAATTTAGCAAAGTGGTTCTCTGACTGACCTTAATTTAACATGTTCACAGGCATCTTACCATGTATACCTCTATGTCAAGATTTGCTTACCCTGAAGATGCTTTTTCAAACTTCATTAGAAGCTCACTGGAATGTGCTCTCATCTTCCAAGGGACAAAGAGTGGAGCTCCAGGAATATGGACAAAGACCACAGTATCGTCTTTACCAATTGACATGGTAGCAAAGAGGACCCTTCGCAAGGCCTTAGACATAAATTCATAGATTCGTAGTGTTACGTCATCCAAGCAGATGCCAATCTATGCGCATTGATGACTGTATTTGAATTGGCTTCTAGGTATTTGTAACTCCCTTATTCATGTGGGGAAAAAGAAATTTCTTCTGCACAAGAGAGTCACATCTGAAACTAGGAGCCAAAAGTAATACCTGAGACAGTTGATGGAATCTGCTCATCTGCCTACAGATTTTTATCTTTCTCCTTCAGCTATTTTCTTGCCGCCTTACTTTTTGCTTTTCTTAAACTTTTCCACTCACTTCTCCACCCTTGTTGTCCTTTTGCTCTATGCTGTTCAACCGCTTCCAACCTGCTACAGAATGTTTCTTTCTGAGGCTGTTTTGTTGCCTTCCTGAGCAGGCTTTGAAGCAGTGCTGGGTCACCTACCTCTCTGTATGTATCAGGAAAATTGTATAATAGGGAGAGAAAGACCTAGAACAGGCATTCGAAACCTAGGGTCCATGTGTGAGCTTCGGCTGTTCTTCAGTCTCTGGGAACCATGAACAAAATTTAGTGATCTATGCTCCTTCAACCTTGCTTACAGCAGAATTCAAGACATGTATCAGAGCCTCAAGAGATTTCAAGACGCCAAATACGTAACATCTACTACCACTCAATAACAAGCAGTAAATGCCACAATGTTGCCCTGCTAGGCTGGGGAGATCATGTGGTACTCAGTGATGCAATTTTTCAAAGGAATATCTGGTTTTATTTCTCAAACAGAGCAGGCTCACAAACTGTCAACAGCCCATTAGGACTGACTATTGAATGATAGTCGATGCAGTGTCAATATCAGGGCTAAAGAGCCAAAAGTACAAACCTTTGAAAGCAAATCAAAAGAAAGAGCATGGAGTTGTGCAACTGAACACTGACATTATTATGTTCCAGAGAGTGGGGATATAGTGGCAATGAGGCAGGCTGGATTTCCTGAGTTTATAGAACTTGCATTCTAGTGTAGGAAATAAACAATAAGCACATACATATACAAACTCCAAAACTCATAAATGCCATGAGTAACACAAGACAGGGTAATGTGACATGGAGTCTGGAAGGCCACATCAGTCAGAGTGATCAAGAAAGGTCATTCTCAAAGCTGACCTTTGGATTTAGTTGAATGATGAGAATCCAGATGTGCAGAGATTCTGGGAAAGAATGATTGGGAAGAAACTGTGAGAAAGAAGAAGCAACATATGCAAAGGACATGAGCTGAGATGATTTGAAGGAAGGAAAGCCAGAGAGACTGAAGTCCAATATACAAGAGAAAAAGTGCTTAAAGATGAAATCAGTTTGAGAAGAAAAAAACAAATAATATATAGAGGTTTAGGCCATGGTAAGAAGATTAGATATTATGAGAGGTGATGAAATACATGGTGAATGTTTGAATTTTTAAAATTATTGCAATAAAAGACACATTGCTATGAATTCTCTTCAACACACTCCCCCTTGCTTCAAACACACATATCTCACCATGCATGCATACATACATACATATCATACATACATACATACATACACACACATATCTTTACAAGGTGTGATAAAAAATATGGTGAATGCTGCTGCTATGTGTCATCCTATGGAAAGGCAAGCTTGTAAAAATATTGCGGTGTATCCTCATGCACCTTGTTCACTAAATTTGGCACATTACAATTTCTGGCTCTTCCTCAAAGTTGAATGATCATGAAAGGTAAACACTTTGAATTTACTCAGGTCTTCCAGGCAGCCACAAGAGCACAACTAAAGACACTCATGAAAGAGGACTTTCAGAAATGCTTCAAAAAGTAGTGTAAATGATAAATGCATTGATGCAAGTTGGAAAGTTATGAGAGACATTAATAGCACTATGTGTTTTACCATAATTTTTTAAAAAATTTTAAATGTTCATATTTTTTCATCATACCTCATATTCTAATGTATTTGAAATTTCTGGAGGATGCTAAGCAAAAGGATGACCCTGAGCGTTGATTTAACAAATATTTCTTGACAACATAAGATATGCTAGGCACTTCGTAAAAACCAGAGAATATGCAGCTGTGGATATGTCGGACACAGTCTCTTCTCTCATGAAATTGGATTCCAGGGAAACAAATACCTACATCAGTATACAACAAGAAACAAAAATCAGGCAATGCTAAGTTTTCTGAGTAAAATTTGGTACAAAAGTGTGAGGAGAGGTGACCTGGCAGATATTTTAGACTATGTGGTCATGAAGGACATGATGTGAATGAATACGCAACCTCTGACCTACACCCTAATGGAGAGAAAGCCACAGGATACCAGACAGGAGAAATGATCAGTGGCTCTAAGTGAGGAATGAAATGTACCTAGAAAATCCAAGTATAAAAGCCAAGCTGGCAATAGGAGAGTGGAATCTAATTTGAAGTCAAAGAGAGGGATAAGTTTTAGATTACTGACAAGGCAAAGCATGGGAGAGTTTCACACAGGAGAACCACAACTAACTTTTGTTCTGAAAGGGTGATTCATTCAATGTGAGGAATGGGTTTCAGGGGTGGGAACATACACACGCTTAAGGAGTAATTGCAGTGGTTTAGGCCAGAGCTGATGGCAGCTTGGACAGGTGACATAGTACTATACAAAGTGTTAAATGATTGGAGTCAGCATAGTTTTGGAGATAAAGTCAACAGGTTTGTGGAAGAGGAGGAAAAGAAAATGGAACTCATTTCAAGATTTTGGTTTCAAAAGCTAAACTGTGGTGTTGCTCCTCGCTCAAATGAGAAAATCACCCCTGTAAGGTAAATGCTATTATTTCCATTTTGCAGATGAGGAAGCAAAGGTAATTTCAAATCACATGAGTTAGCTCCCACAGCCTCTTCATCAGGAGTGCGAGCTACCATGATTTGATTGGTTATTTAGGGAAAAACAAAATCAAGAATGAGGCTCACAATATGTGCATTGTATGTGAGTGCACTCCCATGTATATGTCTGTGTATTCTAAGAATATTGAGGCAGATATCAGAGACAACTATCTTATTTTGTAATCCTTTCCTTTCTCTTTTCCATCTAGGAAGGGAGAGGATAAGTGGAGAAATGAGAAGACCCTAGATTTGAGACCAGTTTGTGCTGGTGACACTTGAATGAACTCTGACAGACTGATGTTGACAAGGTAACAAAGACCCCTCATCTAGTAGCTCAGATATTAATTCAATGGGCAGAGTGCAATTAAGGTTGTTCAGTCACATGGAAGATATCAACAAAATCCTGGACACACACATACACAAGATAAACAAAAGTGTCCAGTGATTAGAGATCTGGAAGATCCTGGCTCTGGAACACACTAACTTTGTGATCTTGGCTAAGTAAGTTAACACGTCATCTTCACACCTTCAAACACTGTGGTTAGGTTGCAGTTAGACAGAATGAATATCAAACATTTAGAATAGTGCCTGTCAGAAAAGAGGTGGTCAATTAATTACAAATTTTCTAATTTTTACTATTAATCCTGGGTGGTTTCCCCTAGAGATGTATCATTTCCCTTTTGTCCTTCTCTACCTTGGAAACCACTAATAAAATTATACTTTTTCCCATGATTCCTGAAACAAAAATATTTGAGATAATCAACTTAACATGAGGGAAAGTTTATTTTGGCTCACAGATTTAGAGGTGTTAGTCCATGGTAATTGGCTTTTGACCCCAGAGCAAGGCAGTGCTTCATCATGGGAGCACATGGCAGAGAAAGTTGCTCACCTTGTGGTGACCAGAAAGCAAAAGAATGAGGCAGGAAGGAACCAAGATCCCAATATTACTTTCAAGAGCATAGTTCAGTGGCTGAACTTTCTCCTACTAGATCTCACTTCTTAAAAGTTCCACTATCTCTAGGAACTGCCTGCATAGTATCCTTTTTCATTCTCCAAACCAAACTTTGCAGCATAAATAAAATACAAGTGTAATGACCTGAAATAGGTGTAGAATCCCTCCAAAGAAGCTTTATTTTAGGGAATCTCAGTTGTCACTTTATCAGTGACCTATTTTTGTACACCACACTATCCTAAAATTACTGACCTCAAATCACAACTATTTTTTTTTTTATCGCTTACAAATCTGACATCCAAATAGGTGATTCTGCAGAATGAGATCATACTTAGAAGAATTTTACCTGGGATCAATAAGATAGCAGACAGGTTTACCTACATGCTGTAAAATGACTTTACTCATATGCCTGATAGTTGGTTGGCTCTGTCCTGGGGCAACAGCGGTGACTGGTTACTCTCCTGTCTCACTGTGGAATGAATCAAGCAAGTACTGAGTTACTGTGCTCCCCGCTCCATGGGTCTCAGCAAGTTGCTCAAGCTGGAATCCAAATTATGACCCTCCTACCTTAGCATCCTGAGTAACTGAAATTACAGGCTTGTGTCACTGTGCTTATCTTACCTGCACCATTTCTTGGTTGTTAGCTCTGTAAAGTCACATTGCGAAGGAGGAGGTGAAGAATAGAGAACACATTTGGAGTCAAGAATCAAGATAGAAAATAATAAACAAAACAAAACAAAACAAAACAAAATGGGCCAGGGATTTAGCTCAGTGGCACAAGCACCTGCCTGGCAAGTACAAGGTCATGAGTTCAATAGCCAGTATAAAAAAAATTCAAGATGGCTGGCACAATAGTGAAGGCCTGTGTGTATATATATACATATATTTAAAGGTTGGGGATGTAGTCCAGTAAAGGTCCGCAGCTCAATCCTTGGTCTCACAAAACAATAAAAAATAAAAATTGTGTACACCTGTAATCCCATTACTCAGGAGCCTGGCACAGGAGAATCACAAGTTTGAGGTAAGCTGGGTTTCATGGCAAGTTCAAAGCCAGACTAGACCACTGAAAGACTCTCTTTCATTACACTCCCATCACACACACACACATACACACACACACACACACACACTCATGAGTGAGATCACACAGAATTAGGATAGACCCTGAGCTGAGGACATTCTGATTGTTCTTGATTCCCGTAAGTGTACTTCATCCCTTCTCTAGACTGAGTAGGTGAAACTTAGCCCTCGCTCTACTTGCTCCAATAATACTAATCCAAGCTGCAATGCTGTCTTCAAGCCTAGCCTCTCTGGGTCAATACTGTCTGAGCCCTAAGCACTTCATTTCCTCTATCAGAGTGAGAAGTTGAAGGAAGAAAAATGTAGATATTAGAAAGTCACTTGCAGTGGGAGAAAACAGGTAACTCCTCTTTTAGCACCTTTCAACCTACTTTTCCTTCATCTTTGGTACTTGTGTATCAAGATGATCTATAAAAGCTATGGCCTGTAAGAAAAGAAAACAATTTACTTTCTACATTTCAAAGGCAAAGGTGACTGACAGGCCCAAGTGGTTAGGTACGCCTAAGATACATTCTTCCTTAGAAATCACAATTTATTTTGACAGCAGTGTGAGCAACTAAATAACTTAATATCCTGGGCTGCCTTGAATTTAGTTGTGGTCATGTGTTCTGGGCAAGAAGATGGAAGAAGAAATGTCCTGAGTTGAACTTCTGGGGTAAGTTATATTTCTAATATTAAGAATGGACAGATCCAGTATGTCTGTGCCTCTTGCCTTTTGCCTTCTTACTACTCCCTGGGACGTAGACTTTATATCTGGTGATAAAATAGTTATCTTAAGACCATAAGAATGTAAAGTTTAATATGGCTAGAAGAGGAAGCTAGAAGGGGCCTGGAGCTTGCTACTTCATTGAAAAGCAAACCAGTCCTTGACCACCTAATTCTGGAGTTATTATATATGAGAAAAATAATTCCATGTTTGCTGAAGTATGTTGGCTATAGTGATGTTATCGTCAACATCTATAGTCAAATGCTATTTTAATCAACATAGCATCTGAAGTGGTTTGCAAAAGTACGAATTGTTATTTGTAATTTAAGTGACTCAGAGGAGACTCCCTGACCAAGGTATTTTCAAGAGCCTGTTACTTCTCCTTGAATCATCAGTACTAGTAGACCATGGAGAGCGCCCAGTCCATAAGCGTCATAGAAAGGCGAGGAAAAACTGACAGCAGCTGTAGAGACGGTACCAGTGGATCTCAAGAGAAAGGAAGTAACAGCAAGTCTTTTATTTATTTATTTATTTTTTGTACAAGGGTTCAAACTCATGACCTTGCACTTGCCAAGCAGGCGCTTGTGCCACTGAGCTAAAGCCCTGGCCCCAGCAAGTCTTTCTGCAGATGGGCCATCACATCAAAAGTTTTCTCCAAATGTCACATTGAAAAACAAATGAGCAACTGACTGTACTCATCACTTTCCTTTCATACTTCCACCTTATCTGCTTCTCATCTAAATTAAGGGCATCCTCACCTACTTCTTTTTCTTGGCTCAGGGATGTTTTCTTCTCCTTCAGCCCCACATCTTTTAGACCATCCTAGTGTTAGTCTTTAACACAAGCCCTTCTGTTTATGTGGATGTTCAAGACAGATGTGCACAATTATACGCCACTGCTTAAGGCACCTTTACCTTTAATCTAGATAACTGAATCAGTTTCCAGCCACCAGCGTGCCCCCCACTGTTTTCATCTTCAATTAAGTATACTGGCACTCTTGTATTCCTAAAAATTGAAATGTATCCTCTCACTTCTTGGCTTTGGGATTTTTGAAACTTTATGCACAGATAATGCTCATATTCCTTTGCCTGGCATACTAAGACTTTCACAATCTAACCCAAGGCTATGTCTGAAGCCTTTTTTTTTTTTTAAATTGTTGCCTCTACACTGAACTTCTGCTTCCCAAGTGTGCTGTAGACTTATGTAGTTCCACCAGAGGTATCTTCCTGTCTCCTTTCATTGGCTAAATCTGGCTCAGACCCCTTTCTGAGATCCTGAGGAAAAATTAATCACTAATTCTTTTGGTCTCTCTGCATGTTCACCTAACTCCCTATGTATGGGCAGATATCTGCCTATGGGTTGTGTGTGCCTTTAGGACAGCTTTAGTGTCTGCTTGGCTCACACATGGAAACATCACAAGATGTCTAAGAAAGAGGAAAGGAGGAGAAAAATCCACAGTACAGATTTCTTCTTTCTGTTTTTTGCTAATTTTTTCTAATTAACACTAAGTTGGTCCTATGTCCTTATAGACACAAAGTGAAGTGTTTTCAGACATTTGTTTTGAGGTTTAGAGAGTCATGCTTTTGCTAAATGTTGAAATACAGAGACATCTAAGATTCTTTCTAGCTCTAAAATTTAATGCATTTTTTAAAAAATGGCTGCATCAAATTATTTTAAAACAAAAATTTAGTGAGACTCAATTATATCACTAATTATCTGAAAGCTTCCCCTTACTTTGAATTTATATGTAGATAAAAGTAAAGAAAAATCAATGAACTTTACATTCCTGAATTAGCACTTCGGATTTCAACAAATTTCAGGGCCTGCGTAAAATAGTTTAATAGACTAAGTAATCATGACAAAATGATGGAAAAATTTTATGTTTCTCTTCATTGCATCACATTTTATAAAGTCAATATCAAATATATAAGTTAATAGCAACTATCTTTCGTAAATCAATATTAAGTACCTATATTAGTTGGGAATACGGGACTACTTTATCTGACATTTTCCCAAATTATGATGTAACTGAGAGCAAGACACTACTTATCAAGAGGGCAGATAATAGTGATGGAATATTACCACATGGTTTTGCCTAGATCTTGTTTTTCTTCTCTGAACAAATCAGGAGTGAAGCATGCAGGAATTCTCACATAATGCCTCACTGAGCCCTGTATGAAGGTGGATGTTCTTTCATCCTGTACCAGCACAGAAGAAAAAACTATCTATAATAGAGAGTTATTTATGAATAGACAAAATGAAATTTGTTTCTTTTTGCACTATAAAATAGGACTCCTCAAGATAAGTTCTACATGGTTACAAGAAGAAAGCAATACAAAATTTTCACTTCCAGCTATAAGAGACTAACTTATATCAGACAGATACTTCTGAGAACAACAACTAGAAGGGGTTAAATAAAAAAGAAATCTGCCTGAGGTCCTTTGATAATTATTAAGTCGAAGAAGATTTCAGGCATTAAGATGCACAAGACAATGATAAATATATTATTAATTGTATGGGTTACCCTCACCATTACTGAGATACAACACACAGTACCCACAGCTAAAAAGAGAAGAGGCTTAATTAAGCTTATGGTTTCAAGAGATTCAGTCCATAGTTGGGTGGCTCTAATCAAAAACGTGGTGCCATGAAAGAAGGGTGTTATGAAGCAAAGCTTCTAAGCTTATGGCACCCAGGAAACAGAGTGAGGGAATAGTGTCAGAAAGAAAGGAGCCAGAGAGCAAAATATAGATCCCAAGGCCACCCAGACACATGTAGAAGTGTTCTTTACTAATTCTGTAGGCAGATCTCCTATCAGGTTGAAATTGACCTTAACCATCACACTAACCTGGAAGGATTGTTATTAACAATAATGAAATAATACCTTCGATTATAGAACATTGTCTTAGTTCTTCCCAGTGCGTAATAAGCAATTTCATAAACACGCAGCTCTACAAACAATTAAAGGTAAGAATAATGGGCTCTACAACTTATTAACATTTATTAAAAATGGTGTATTTTGAGTTCACTGAGATATATGCTACTAAAATATCTGACTGCCACCTAGACTTTGAAGGTAATTATTTCTTTGAACTAATTTAAGCATATATCTGGCATTCTAACAAATTTCTGGAAAGACTCCTTAACATCAGTCCATTATGTAATACATTAATTGCACTTTTACACTTAATTTTTATTTAAAATAGAAAAGTAGCCTGGCGTGGTGGTGCACACCTTTAATCCCAGCACTCTGGAGGCTGAGGTAGGAGGAGCGTTGTGAGTCCAAGGCCGTCTTGGGCTGTAATGCGAGGGCAAGGCCGGCCTGAGCTACATAGTGCGACCCTGGCTCAAAAAACCAGGGCTGGGAGTGTAGCTCAGTGGCTTAAGTGCCTACCCTGGCAGGCACGAGGTTGTGAGTTCAATACCCAGTACTGAAAAAAAAAAATAGAAAAGTAAAATACACATGTTGTTAAATATTAAATTGTGCTTGAAGGTTTTGACCAAAAGCATGAGGTCTCCCTCTGTCCTTTTTCACCTGAATTCCACTTCCTTGAGCTACAGTGACCAGCAATGTTAGCTATTTTTATTGGTATTTTATATATACATACACACACACACACACACACACACATATATGATTTTTGCTGTTCTGGAGATTGAATCCAAGGCCTTCACACTTAACTACATTTTTGATCCTTTTTGAATTTTATTTTTAAATTTTGAGACAGGGTCTTACTAAGTTACTAAGTTGCCCAGGCTGGGCTCAAACTTGAGAACCTCTTGCCTCAGTCTCAGAAATATGTGCTTCATATTTATACATAGCACACTTATATTTAAATTGCTTTGTTTTCAACTAATATATGTTTTATTAACTTTCTATCACAAAAGTTTGATTTAGCTGTTCTACACCACCCTACACTTGCAGATCACCCTGCCCCAGCTTCCCAATATAGTTATATTGTATTTTCTAGTTTGATCAATATATAGTCTTATTTTGATTATATAAACTTTTGTTATAGCTCAGCAATGTGGCCTCATGATGCATTTGCTTTTTTCTTCAGTTTAAAAAAGAACTGCAGATAGTGGTAGCTGCCTTTTAAAAACTAAACTTCTCTGAACCTGTCCCTGATATATTCTGCATTTCTCCTACAGACCCTAAAATGTCTTTCTATAGTGTCAAATACATCACATTATTCATTGATTTAATTGCTTAATAGAAATTCTCTTTTTGGCCTCTCCATACCTTTCATACCTTTGCTCCAATCTGCACTGGGGCTTCAAGTCAACTTCTTGGACACACTATAATTTGCCCTAGCTTTCTGAATCCACTACCTTCCTGTTTCTTACTTTCATTCCTAATTACTACAGACTACAGGAGGGAACCATCTACATCATGTGTGTCTGGATCTTTATTCATATGTGTGTGAATGTATGTGTGTGTGCATGTGTCAGTGTGTGTATGGGGTGTGATGCTAGGGATCAAACACAGAGGACTGAGCTCAGAGTAAGCACTCTACCACTGAGTTGCATCCTAAACCTTATTGTTGATTATTAAAATTATTCTTGAGCAGTAGTTTAATTCTAGGTTGGAAATAATTTACCTTGGAATATCAGAGTATTACTACCTTAATTTCTATATTCACTTGGTTGTTTTTAGGCAGTACAACTTATTCTGATTGCTGATCTTCTGTTAGAACTTTTGGGATCATCTCTCTTAAAAATGATATTGTAGTGTTTAATATTCTCAAAATAACTTTGGTTATAAGCTATGGAGTGTACTACGAAGTGAATACTCCTGAGCATACCACTCAAATTACAAAGTAGTATATTACTGGTATCTTTGAACTTAACAGCATCTCATTCTGCGTAAATATTTATCATGCTATTATTTAAAACAAACACAATTACTGTATATGTATGTTCTACATGATTTCTTTGTAAGATCTACTTTGTCTCTCTGTATACTCTTAAAATTTGTGTTTGAATTTCTATAGTTTCATTACACTGAACATTGTTATAGCTTTTAATTATTTATCCTGTTTCCTATGCTAGTGAATTCATGTTTGTTATCAGTTCAGCAAATAACCCTAGGGGATTATTACATTTGAAGATTATCACTTCTCTTCATTTTGTCAATATTCTCTTTCTTGGCTTCTAGCAAGGTGTACTCTGAATTTGTCACACTATTTTCTATTTCCTTTAATTTATCTCATATTTTCCATTCTCTTGTATCTTGTTACTTTGAGAACATGATTATTTCATCAACTGATCCTATTTTTAATTTTGATCCTAGGTTTTTATTTCTAAAACTATTTGTCCCTTAGTTAAAATTGCCCAAATATCTTTGAATCTTTTTGCTTTACTCTTTTTATTCCTTTTATTTCTTCACCAATTTTAGTTATGTTCATATACAAATATGTATGTATACATGGTACATATCCATGCACATAGCCAAACATCTCTTAATGATGGGGCTACATGAGAAAAGCATGGTTAGTAATTTTGCTCTGTAAATATTGTTGAGATTACTTACACGAAAACAGCTCCGATGTCACTAGGTTAAGTAAACTTATGGAACCATTGTTATGTGTGTAGTCTGTAGCTTGTCTAAATGTCCTTACGTGACTCATGACTATATATGCCGGGGTGTGTGTGTGTGTGCATGCTACACAGATGCTTCTCAGCTTAAAATGGGCTTATGAGTAAACCCATTGTAAATGAACATATCATAAGTTGACAATACTTTTAATGCACTTAACTAGCTGAATATTATAACTTAGCAAAACAGTAACTCAAAGAGGATCAGTTCTTCACTGTTGTGATTGCATGACTGACTGGGAACATAGGCTCACAGCGGCTACTCAGCATTAGGTGAGAATCCTCATTCATAATGCTAACTTCAAAAATATCAAAACTCAAAATTGGAAGTTTCTAATGAGTATCACTGAAAAATCAAAACATCATCATAAATAGGGGATGACTTGTATAACATGGCTAATTGTGTATGTGTCTGTTTCTATCTTTCTACATGTATAATATTCTATTTCTGATAATTCTAGTATTTGGAGTTAGAGTCTGATTTTTGTTTTGTTTTGTTTTGTTTTGTTTTTATGGAACTGAAGATTAAACCCAGGGCTTTCACACTGAACTACATATCCAGCCATCTTTTATTTTTATTTTTTTTAATTTAGACACAAGATCTCACTAAGTCGCCGGGTGGCCCAGGCTAGGCTTGAACTTACAGTCCTCCTGCCTTAGCCTCCTAAAGTGCTGGCATTAGAGGAATGCAAGTCTATTTTTTGTATCTTCCACTGAATGTCAGTCATGGTGATTTGTATGCTTACATGTTTGGTATTCTTTTGAGGTTCTGACAGATCTAATGCATATAAAGACTTGCAGAAAGAATTCCAGTGTACTTCAAAAACGGCCCCTAATGAATAAGAGTTGCTTGAGCTCCTCTCCAAGGTTCCTGGCTTATTGTGGGCCCCCAGATTCAGTATCTTCTTTTTCTTACTTGACTAAGAGTTAGTTACTGGATAGTAAAACTGACAGGGGCGTTTGCTGTTTGGGCAAACACTTTGTGTGTAATTAGCACTTAAATTTTAATCCATTGCCTTTGCTTTTGATTCTGATTGCTCACTGTCTTTCTTTGTGCTTTCTTTTCTTTCCCTTTAAAATATTTTTTTTCACTTTCAACCACCTCACCAATAAATTGCACCTCACCAAGAAAAATCATGCTTTATTAAATGTAAAATTGCTTTGTAGTTGTAATATCTAGTCTGGAATACTATGGGAAATCACTTCATTTTACTCTTGATTTTCCCAAATTTCATGATGCACCTTAATTCATATTGTTTCATCCTCACTATCATGGGCAGTTGTTCAGTAAGCACTTCTGATTTGAAATTTCGTGTCCTCAGTTCCCCAGAAAGTTTCCCGCATCCCTCCTTTGGCAGTTTTACGCATTCATTGTTTCAGCATACAACTGTTACTCAACTGGCCTGATTCTTCTTAGCTTCAGTCTTTATGTCTCTTTTCCTCATCAACCCTCCATACTATTATTGACTTTTTGCTTATTTACTTGCTTGATTGAGCTTTTTGGAAGAGTTTGTTAGTTTAAATTTTCCAAGTTTTCAATTTGACTTTTATATTTTTATATTTTTAATGCCTGAGAACTCTTTTTTAGACTCTGTTATTTTTAGGAGTTATTTCCCTAACCTATAGTTTGTTCTTGCCAGCCCTCTGAAGATGTTGAATAGTATGTTTGCTTTTAAATTTTCTATGATTTAAGAATTGTGTCTTTCTCCAAGTTTTCTCTGTTATATTTGTTAGCTTTGTTATCTTGTATTGTATATGCTGGTCTTTTCTCTACTGCCTAGGATCCTTTTCTGTTTCCATTTATGAGTGAGGGACTAAGAAATGGGTTAAAAACCTGAAGCACTATCTCATTGACTGATGGGTTTCAAGCTATGATTGGGCTTATCAAAACCATTTAGCTGGAGGCCCTCAAAAAATTATTTTCCTCTTCACTTACAAGGGAATTCACTTTTCTGAAGAACAATTCTGTATGTTTTGCATAAACCTTTCAGGATGGCATTCTAAAAATTTAGTTTGAAAAGGAAATTGTGGATTCCTCATTCAGCAGGAAGAGCTTTCAGAAACAAAGCACATCTTCTGATTTCATGTGCAGAACTAGTGAATAAAGTGCACTGACCCTGACCTTTGTCTTCGCTGTGGCAGGACGGTACTACTATGTCACTCTCTTGGCTGGGAGATGGATGTGGATGCAACTCTGTCTTACAACATGTTCTGCGATAATAGAAGTGTTCTATGCTTCTGTCTTGATTGCTTTATCATCTCTGGAACACAATACCGGGCATTCACAATTTAAAGAAAGAAAGATTTATTTTAGCTCACGGTTTGTAGAGGTTTCAGTGAGTATTTGGCTGGATCCAAGGCAGGGCAGTATGGCAGAAGGGCATGGCAGAGGAGAAAGAGCTCATGGTGTGGAAGCAAGCAGCAGAAAGAAGGATCAAGGGAAAAAGGAGGGAAATAGAGCCTTCTAGGCCATGTCCCCAGTGACCCACATCCTCTAACCAGGCTTTATCACTCAACATTCCATGTATCAACAGACTCATCAGTAGACAAATCCCCTGATGAGTACCATGCCCCCGTGATTCAGTCACCTCCCCAAACCCTCCACTATGTGAGCATGAGGCTTTGGGCAGATATCTAGACATAAACCATAACATCTTCCAGTAGCATAACCATTAGTGTTTGAAATGGGACTAGCAAAACTGAGCAATAGAGTTTTCAATTTTATTTAATCTTAATTAGTTCAAGTTTAAGTAGCCACATGAAGGAAGTTAGTGGCAGCTATAGTGGACAGCACGGATCTCTAGGCTACAGTTCCAGAAAACTTTAAATAATGCTTTCTAGTTTGTCATCAAGCCTGCCTTCAGAGATAAGAAGCACCTCCCATGCCTGAGCACTTTCTGGGTTCTGCACTGAGAATCACCCGCCTTTGATTGTCCTCCTCAGGCCTTTGTCATCACCGTCAACCACACTCAGCAGAATGGATGAGCCTGAAGCCCTGGGGAAGCAGCCCTGATTCAGTAATTTTCTGGCCTCCATAATGTGTTCACTTGCCTCATTTGCTAGTATCTTCTTTTCCAATTTTGTCATCGTTTATATCCTTTCCTCAACATTACCTGTGGAGTCTTTTCTTTTTTGTTTTTGTTTTTCCCAGTTCTGGAGATTTATCTCAGGGCTTTTGTATTGAGTTAATCCCTAGCCATTTTTTTGTTTTTTATTTTGAGACAGAATCTCACTAACTTGCTAAATTACCCAGCTTGCCTGAAATTTGGGATCCTCCTGCTTCAGCTTCTCAAAATGCCATAATTCTTTTATGGCTCAGCAATGGTGGCACAGTTTCCATAGAAAGCCATTGGGAAAATGGGTTATTGCTGTTCGATTGACTTCCTGTTTGTTTTGTTTTGTTTTGTTTGGTTTGGTTTGGTACTGGGGGTTGAATTCAGACCCTTCATACTGAGCTACATCACCTAACCTTTTTTTATTTTTCTTTTTGAGATAGGGTCTCCCTAGGTTGCTAATTTTTCCAGGCTGGGTTCAAATTTGTGATGCTCCTGCCTCAGCCTGCTGGTGTATTAGTATTACAGGCATGCACTGTCACATGCAGCTGATTTTGTTGTTTTATCTCAGTAATTTGCTCCTTGTTTTAGTCTATTTATCAGTTGAATTCAGTGGTGGCTCTAGAATTTCTGTGTACATGGATTATAGACAAGGAATCTTTTGAGGGGAATTATGATTTAGATTTAGAGGTGTGTTTATAGTTGTGGGTTTTGGAAGATATTGGATCTTGGTAGATGTGATATTCATCACAGGATCGACCCACTGGTGAGTTCATAGTTAAGTGTGCTGTTAGGAGGCAGGGCCTGGTGGGAATAAGCAAGTCACTGGGGTCATGACCTGGAAGCGTTTATATCTCTCTCCACGTCTTCCTTTCCCTCTCTGCCTCCTGGATGCCATGAGGTGAGCAGCCTTCACTGCCAGACCCTTCCACTATGTAGTGTCTGGCCTGGAGCCAGCCTAATGTGAACTGAAACACCAAACCTGTGAGACAAATTAAACACCTCATCTCCTTTAAATTATAGGCGTTGGGTGTTTTGTCCTACTGAGAGGCAAGTAAACTAATAGAAGTGGTAAAAAGGAAATTGGAGTTCTGGTCTTGAAAAAGTTTATATAGCACACATAAATAGGAGTGTCTCAAAAGTATGTGTTCATGAAAATTATTGTAAAGCTGGAATATTTTCTAAGCTACATTCATCGTATTCCATTTTTAGTTATTACTTTAGTATTTTTCAAACTTCTATGCTGTCCACTAGTAAAACATTGTTTAGGGAAAAAGTGTAAACACCATCGTATAGGAAAAAAAGTGTAAAAGTTTATAGAGAATGTTAGACTAAGATTGTGTGTATACGTGTGTGTGTGTGTGCATGCACTAGGTCAGTATATAGACTGTATTTCTTACTATTGGTCAATTTCAAAACATTTGAGGATCAGTGGTTTATTTAACTTTATAAAAATTCATATTTGTATCAACAGTAACTTTGGCCTATGTATTTCTACTAATTGGACTCTAGGACATGAAATATTGCAAATGCAAATATGAATCATCCAAACCTTCATTACTCAAGAGAATTATATATGATATTTCTCAAACATTTTTCAATATCAATCATTCTTTGTTATCACCAAATTCTTTTTCCCAACAAAAAATGAAAATATGTGAAGCAGGTGAGCATGACCCAAAATTTTGAGTGATTGTCTTATGCCAGTGAATTTTAATTTATTTTCCAAATAAAGAATCGTTTACATGGCTAAACCCTCGAACAGTAGGAAACAGGAAGTAATGAAAAATCTTTCTCACCATGCCAATTTTCTTGCAATAAGAAACCCCAATATTCCCAGTAAGAAACTGATCCTGGGGAAAGAAGTGTAGTTTAGTAGTAGGTCATGTGCTTAGCATGTGTCAAACCCTGCAGATCCTGGCTTCAATCCTCAGCATCACCGAAATATAAAAGAAAGAAACAAAATAGTCTTAACAGCTTTGTGTGTATGCATTCTAATATGTATACGCATTCTAACATTTACTGTGCATCATCATACTATGTTAGTAAGCCAGTATATTTACTTACATTTACACAACTGATGTTTTACAATAGCACCTAGCATGTCCTTGCTGTAAAAATGGCTATCTGACAATTTTATTAACAGGGCAAACCATGAGTACCAGTCCCCTATTGGTAGATATTTGCATTGTGTTAAATGTCTTCATTTTTTTCATCCCCACTCCAAATTTACTTATAAAACTGTTGCAGTGAATTCTTTTTGCAGGGACAGGATCTAACCTGAGGGTGGGATGGAGCCAGCAGAGTCCTGGACTATGTAAATCACTTCACCGTTGAAGTCTCATTTTCTTCAGCTGTAAATATGAAGAAAGGAAAGCAGAACATAGAAAGTTTTAAGAATTTCTGAGACATTTTTACACCAAGTCCATGCTAATCTTCATAGCATTCTGCTTTTAGGATATGTGCAGTGAAGTAAGCAAGGAGTAATTTTCATGAACATCATATTGCAGCATGTGAAGGTGTATTTGATAAATTTCTAAAGTCAGAATTGCTAGGTGAAATGAAAAATTTAACTGAAAGAGATATTAACATGCTATATTGTTCTCTAGGAGTTGTATCAATTTTTAATTGCACTATCAACATTTTAGAGTTTCTGTTTTCCTCCCCTCCTCAGCAAATCAGTGATATATGAATCTTTATGAACTTTGCCAAACTGAAGGGTGAAAAAATATATCACTGTAAGTTTGACTTGAAATTTTCATATTATGAGTAAGCTATCATATCATAAATTTAAACCATTTATATTTCATTTTGATTGAGCTGCTTATTAATACCTTTCGTCCATTTTCTTTTATATTGCTAATGATTTGTAGGAGCTTTTGATGTTTTAGAGAAATGAGCCCTTTGTGATCTGATTTGCAATGTTTTCCTCCAGATTGTCATTTATCTTTGACTTTATGTGAGGTAGGTTTTGCCAAGTAGAAAAATTTTGTTTTATATATCAAATCTATCTATCTATCTATCTATCTATCTACACATATATTTTGGTACCAGGGATCAAACTCACGACCTTGCACTTACTAAGCAAGTGCTTGAACCACTGAGCTAAATCCCGGCCAAATTTACCAATATTTTATTTAAGAAATTCTAGGATTTTTGGAATGGTTCAAAAGTTTTTGTAAGAAGTTTATAAAGCAATACTCCTATTATTTCTCATAGCATGTTCTTTGCTTTGCTTTGCTACCCTTATACATAAGAAAGGCATCCAATGTAATTTTTGTCACGTGGTCACTGACTTGTTCTCAATCTGTAAATGTAAAAATTGCTCCAAAATATGTATAAAAATTAAAATGCTAAGAGAAATGAATAAGCGCATAACCTTGGACAGAGTTTCTTAACGTATATCTCTCAACAGTTGGTAGGTCAGACATTTGAAAAGCTTATTAAAATGGGTAAATTCCTTGAAAGGCTAGTGAAGATAAAAAGGAAGAAGCCATAATAACCAATGTTAGAAAAATTTTAAATACTAGTAAATCAAGATTCTGTGGCAATTAAAGAAGTAATACAATGGTACTGTGGATAAATTTACCAATAAAGCAACAGATTCAATAAACTGAACTTACTAAAATAACCACTGAAAGAAATTAAGAATATGGATAGTCCCACTTATAGATATTTAAGAAATGGGATCTGACCAAAAACAAAACAAAACAAAACACAGGGCATGGTAGCACATACCTGTAATCCCAGCACTTTGGAGGCTGCAGTAGCAATATTGCAATTTCAAGCCAAGCCTAGGTTACACAGTGAGTTCAAGACCAAACTGGACTACATAGCATGACCCTGTTTCAACCCCCTTTCCTCAAAAAATTTTGATGTGTAATTGAATAATTTTTTCATAGAAATTCTAAGTAAGATTGTTTCACTATTGAAGTTCTGTGTAACATTTGAACAAAAATCAGCCTTATGAATACTCTTCCAGAGAATTAGAAAAATATAAACACTTTATAACAATATGTTCTTGATATCGATGGTCAACCAAGGAATGATGAAATGGAAAAAAAGTCTGTCTCTCTTATGGACATAGATGTAGAAATCCTAAAACATATACTTATTGAAGAAAACAAGACTTTATGGTAGCCATTGTGGATTTCCTGTCATCTTGTTTTGAAGTCTTATAATGCCTTGATTCTTTTGTTTTGATTGACTTTATTCTGTTGTGTTTTATTCAATTTTATTATGCATGATAGTATGGATGATTGTTTTGAAGAAAATGAGACATTATAGTAACCATTGTTCATTTCCCGTTATCTGGTTTTGAAGTCTGATAGTGCTTTCATCCATTTGAGTAACTTTAGTCTATTTTCTATTACTTGATTTCAATATGTGTGAAGGTATGGATAGCTTTTTTTTTTTTTTTTTTTTTTTGGTACCAAGGATTGAACTCACAACCTTGCACTTACTAGGTAAGCATTTAAGTCACTGAGCTCAAACCCAGCCCTTGGACAGCTATTTTGAAGAAAACAGAGACATTATGGTAGCCATTGTTGATTTCCTATTGTCTAGGTTTGAAGTGCTGTAATGTTTTCATTCTTTTGTTTTGATTGGTTTTATACTATTTTGTTTTGTTTGAATTTATTGCGTGTGAAGGTATGGACAACTATTTTGAATAAAGCAAGAGACATGGTAGCCATGTTGATTTCCTGTTGTCTTGTTTTAAAGTCTTGCATTCCTTGTATTGTTCTGTTTTAATTTGTTTTGTTTTGTTTTGCTTTATTCTCTTTAAAATAAAAAAAATTTAAAAATATGCTTAGTAGGTGAAATTCTATAATGTGTAAGTAACATATACATCATGACTGAATTTATTTCATTAATACAAGGTTGATGTAACAATATAATATAAATGCAATTTGACATTTTGGTAAAGAAGAAATATAACAGTATCTTTTCAATAGATGTGGTAAAAGCATGTAATAAAATCTAATATCCATTCATGATACAAGCTTTTAATGTATCATGAGCAAAATGAAGTGTTCTTAATCTGGCAAAGATTACTTATAAATTGCTTGCCATAAACATAGTTCTTGATTTCATACTGAAAAAACTTCCTTTGAAGTTGGGACAAGTATGTCTACCATCCAGATTTATTCTATCATTCACTAAAAGTTCTGTCTAGTGGCATGAGTACAGAAAACAAAAACTGTAGTATTGAAAGCTAAGAAATAAAATTTTCATTCCTTATGAATTTTGCATATTTACACATGTTTAAAAATTTACAAATAATATTTTAACATTGGTAAGTATTGATTTACATTCTTACCAAGAGAGTATAATATTTCTCACTTCTCTATCCTCACCACACTGGGCACTTGGTCTGTGTAATATTAAACATTATGGAAGTGATGCAGTTTTAAATTGCCATTTCTAATTATAAATAATAAGACTGAACATATTTTCATATGTGTACCCGTCAGTTTTCCTGTCACTTGGCCAAAGTTTCTGACACACATGACTTAAAGAAAGAGAAATTTTTGTTAGTTTATGGTTTCAGAGGGTTCAGTCAATGGTTTATGGCTTCAGTTAAAAAATGACATGGCAGAAAGGCATGATGGAGGAAAGTTGCTCATCCTGTGACAGCCAGGAAGCAGAGAAAGAAGGAAGAGTCAAAGGCACACTGGCCAGTGACTCACCTCCTTCCATGAGGGTCCACCTTCTTACAGCACATTCAACTATGAACTCACTGCTGTAGTAATCTAAGGATGAGTGTAGTGCCTCCATGTTCCAACCCCTGTCTGAAATTCCACTGCTCAACATATGCCACTTTTGTGGGATATTTTAGAACTAAAACGTAACAATGTATTTAGTAAAAATTTAGCTATCTCATTTAATGACACGACTATTTGCATTTTCTGAGTAATTTTCAAAAGTTTCTAATTTTAGGAAGAGATACTCCTATATTATCTTCTAACAGCTTTATCTTTGTTTCTCACACTTAGATGATGTCCCTCATTTATGGTTTATGTACTTTTCTGGACATAGATCACATGTAATAATGAAAAGGTACATAAAAGAAACACATTTTACTTTCCCCTGTGTATATATCACCATAACTGACTTCACATTTGAAACTAGAATAAAAATTCTTTGGATAATTATACTTCTTATGTGCAGTACACACTGATACATTCTCTATTTAATTGATTTTTTTCTACTCCATCTCATTCCATTTTTTTTTAGGTGCTGGCCATAAACAAATACACTGACTAAATAATTCAGTTTGGGAAACACTAATCCAAACAATCAAGAATCTCCTGGGATTCCAGTCTAGTGACTGGGAATTCTAAGTTGGGATCAGAACTAACTATCCTCTACAGAAGAATTTCTTTATGTCAGCATTACTGACATGCTGGCTCAGAAAACTCTTTGTTGTGGAGGGATTTCATCATAAGAGCTTTACAGTGTCTCTGTCCTCTACCTATTCCATGCTGTAAAACCCTCTTGGCCTCTCCCATTCTACCAATTAAAAATTTGACAGTTGCCTAGAGGATAAGATCAACTCCATGAAGGACAACTGTTTCAGAAGGTCTTCAGTGTTCTAAAGAAGACTATGTCTTCATGAAGAATCTTTAAATTAGCATGTCCCGAATCAGTCAGAATAACTTGGATAGTCTGTCTGAAATATAGATGATGATAACCATCTGACTTTTAACAGGGACATTAGGTGATTCTGATTTAGATGTTTTTGAAGATCACATTTTGGAAAACCTTGCCCTAAAACAATTGCAGACTTGATTGGAAACCTCCTTAGAGCTCTTAAAATACTTCACATATATATGGTTTCAGGGGACAGGTCACTGCATTGGGAAGATAATAAATACTGTGTGAGGAATCACGTGAAGCATCCAACAGCGCTTTTTGGAGCAAATCTAGTACAATCACTGTGAAATCACAGCAGTAATATCTTCCTTTTCTGTCATTGTTCTGGGCCACAGTTGTAGCTGGGAGGGGAAGCTTCAGGACCTGTAGGAGCTAAGTCTGACCTTTATGAGCCTCTGATTTTCCTGAGCTCACATTTAAGAATGAGACAGAATCCTCAATAAAGATACTGCTGTGGTTTTGCCAATGACTTCATGCCTGATAGAGAAGCTGAATGCCTCCTCATACTTCAGATTTTTTCCTTCCCTGTTAATTGTTCTTCCTAAATTGAATGATCTATTTTTGGAACTAAAAGCAATGCAGTGTAGAGAAAGGAACTGACAAAGCCCAAGGCAGAGAAGGGAGGAGACAGAAGAAACTCATGAAGGAGAAAGGGAGAACTATGTGTATCTATCTTCTTCATAACAAATACATAAAGTGAAAACTAAGGGCATTATCTCTTCCTGGGTGTAGATACGCAAGACACTGAGGTAGGAGATTTTGCCTACAAAACAATGGACATGTGAAATGAAACAAAAAATGTAAAATTCTAGAAATAGTTTGATCTGGAGGCTTAGATCCTACTATCCACTGGTCTTTATCTTAGAACTCTACAAACAGCCCACCTGTGTTCATATTACTGCATCAGGTGGTGAGAAAAATCTGTACCTTTACTATATTCCTTAACATAAATTTATTTGAGATGTATCAAAGCCTCGATTCTGAAAAGATAGACTGCCTCATGTCTGTGTTTCTGAGTCTATTTGGCAGGACTTCTGATGTAAGTCCAGATGTGTGCATCTTTTCTGAACTCAAAACTATAAGTAATGTCTACCTTAGACAGATTCATTAGGTATTCCCATAAATATATTTAAAAAGAGTCAGCAAATATTGTATGAAGTACTAGTGCAGATATCGGCTACCTGTGCTTTGTTACTTCTAAAAGAGTGTTTGCTTTGTTAACTCCAGGGAGCCCCTCTGATTCTCCTTCAGATTCGGCCTCATGCTCAAAGCTTTGGAGCATGTCTGTGCTAGCCATTTCTGTTGCTCCTCTTCTCCAGATATTTCAACTGCAGTCACATTTTAGAAAGACTCTCTTATGTGCTTTTAAATGCTTAGCAAAACTACAAAGCAGAACACACATCATTTTCTTCAAAACATATAAACATTTCAACCTACAAAGAAGACTATACCAAAGACAGCCGACTTTACTTTAAAATGCATGTGAAAGCAGAGACCTTTTAAACTTCCTTAAGATTGTGTCGTTCCTTTCACCCATCACTGGATATTTTAACAATACATGTAGTTCACTTCTGAAGTGATTCAACCAAGGAAAGGAAAAGGCTTCAGTGACTGTATGCACTTGCCTTCCACTGCCATGGAGTGCCAGACGAGGAGCTCCTTGACGGCCTGTGGCATCCCTGCCCCCTGTCGTCCTGACGTTTGAGTCTTGCATCTGGTGGACAGCAGGCCTGTGTTTTTCTGTTTATTTGAGCCTTTGGACCCATGCACTCTGAAAGTTCACTCAATGTTAACAGAGTAGAGAATGGGATATAAAGAAAGAGAATGGAGGTAGGCGGAGCGTTGTGAGTTCGAGAACAGCTTGGGCTACAACGCGAGCACAAGGCCGGCCTGAGCTACACAGTGCGACCCTGCCTCAAAAAACCAGGGCCGGGAGTTTGGCTCAGCGGCTTACGCGCCTGTCAGGCAGGCGCGAGGTTGTGAGCTCGACCCCAGTGCCACCAAAAAAAAAAAAAAAAGAAAGAAAGAGAATGGAAACATTCTGGGTCTTATTGCAGTCAACCAAATGAGCAGTGCAGATCCCAGATGCCAGATTCTAACAGAAACATAAGACTGGAAGATCATTACTGTGTGAATAATCATCCTGATTAAATAAACCTTTGTTGAGGGGAGGGAATCCTTAGTAGTATCTATCAAATTTGAACTTTGGTAAACAGAAATAAGGTTCTCTAGTGTTCTTGTAAAGAATGTGGACATTAGCTGGGTACAATGCTACATGCCTGGAATCTCAGCACTCTGACTGGGTAAGGCAGGAGGATCACAAGTTCAAGTCCCCCTTGGGAAACTTCTGCCATGATGTTTCTGCCTTGGAGCCAGCTGACAATGAACTGAGTTCTCTGAAACCATGAGCCCAAATAAACCTCTGTGCCTTAAATTGTTGGTGTCAGTGACTAATCCAATAAAGGGTATTGGGGGTTTAGGATTAGGGTACTAGATGTGAGGTTTGGTGGCCTCTTGGGATTGTAAAATAGAATGTTTAAGAACTGCTTGAAGACATTCTACTTTGAGTTTCTTTTTTTTCTGATGAGTCTTGTAGGAGTGAAAAATAGGAGCACTGTTCATTGTTCAGATAGGTCAGGTGGTATAAAGTATTATTTCCATTACATTTTGTGATTTTTTTCATCATAGGAGTGATGTTTCTATCACTAAGGTTATCAAATCGGCACTAATTGAATAATCAACTATATCCTATTATAAGTCCATATGTGGTTCTGGTACCTATATTCCTAGGTTTATGCTGTTTTTATTTTAGATGCAGGATATATCTGTACTATAACCTTCCTTGTGGCCTATGTTTATTTCAAAATTTGGCCTTGGAAATTCCCTGGATTATTTTCTCTAAGGATGATCAGAAGATCAAAATGTAGTCTTCATTTACTGAAGATGTATCTACTAATTGAATACATATTGAGCACCATTTGGTGTGTAAGTTACTCTGCTTGCTACTGAGAACACAGTTTTGAGTAAGACAGATCTGAAGTTTTCAGAGGCTACACTGTCCCTTATGGCAGCCATGCATAAAAGGAAAGAGAAGGAGTTTTGGGAAAGAGGATTCATTCAACAAACTCAATGTCGCTGATAGGTCAAATAAGATAAAGACTGAAAAGCTTCCATTAACATTTAGTGACAGAAATGATCAGTTACCATAATGAGAACGCCTCCGATAGGAGTGGTGAGCCAATTGGATGGTTTGAAAAAGTTGAAAAAGGTGGGGACAGTGTGTGAAGAAAGTCTTTCAAGGTATTTGAGAAGGACAGTGAAGCAACGAGTAACCTGGAGCTATCATCTTGAGGGTGAGGGCTGGAAAACTGGTTCACATAATTCTGGTTATGCCTTTGTTCTTAAATAGGAGAAATTAACGTGCTAAATTCTGATGTCAAGGAAAGCAAGGCTACGGTATGTGTAAAATTCCCTCTTCTTGCAGAAGCTTGTCACTTTTTTTTTTTTTTTTTTTTTTGTACTGGGTATCAAACTCAGGGCCTTGGACTTGCAAGGCAGGTGCTGCGCTACTGAGCTATATCCTCAGCCCTCTCATCACTTCTGAATCTCCTACAAATAATACGCAACCTTAAGGCCTTTCCTGGCATTTCAGTAGCTGTACACATTTCACAACAGCTAAATACACAGTTATGTTTCTCTCCTTATGAGGCTTTCCTTGATAACTCCATCATTCTCCAGTCTCTCCTACATTTCAATCTTAAATTGTATGCAACAAATAGAATTTAAGTTGGTATGCCAGAATAAAGGAGGAAGAAGTTAATAGTCTATAGATATATCCTTTTACTTTGAAATTTCTTACTAGGGAAAGGGAAAAGAAAGGGGAAGAGAAAGGGAGAGGGAGAGAGAGAGAGAGAGAGAGAGAGAGAGAGAGAAGAATAGAAGAGGAAAGACAGAAGAGGAGAGGAGAGGAGAGGAGAGGGGAGGAGAGGGGAAGAGATTGGAGAGGGAAGAAGAGGAGGGAAGGGGAGAGACAATTATTCCTTTGTCCACATCCATTCCTTTTTATGGGCTGGCTACTTTTCCTGGCCTCAGGCACTCTGTCATGAATGGATATTCCTTTTATTTAGGTTACCATTAGATAGATGCCATTTTTTAAAATTAAACAATCCTTGATAGATGTCACCAAGAATTAGAACTGTATGGATCATTCTGAGCTGATGACTTTTTGGGCTGTGGCATAGAGATAATACAAGATCAAGTGGAGTTGACCCCAAAGGTTAAGGGGAAATTGGAATCTACAGATCAGGCCGAAAATCAGGATATAAGAATTTAGTAAGTATGAGATATGTCAGAGATGCAACCTCTGGATAAACAAGCCATTTCAAGCTGAAAATCTCACTGTGCCAGACCTAAATTCATTCATTTTTAGATCCCTCCCCCCCTGCCATCTTCAGGTCTGTTACTTACTAGCGTAAGTAAAATTAAGGCAGAAACACATGAAATGACACATTGAAATTGCGGACCTGTGTTTTTTGTTTCTCTTGTCCCTGTGACCTCCCTTCTTGGCCCCTCCCTCCCATTTCAAAGACCTGGTCCGCTCCTTTCCTCATCATTCTTTTCTCACATTCTTTACTTTTGTAGTCTCAGATGATTCCATGGCTTCGACAGTGCCCTCTATCTGTGTTTTCAAGCTTGATCTCCAATCTAAACATGGGACCAACCCTATAACAACTTCCGGGGACATCTCTACTTGGATATTCTAATTTGCTCTTCAGAGTCACTAAGTCCTAAAATGAGGAAGTGTACACTCTGTGGAGTACAGACCCTTTGCATTTGAACCAAGACCCACTCCTTGTTAGCTCTGTCATCTTGAGAAAGTTATTAACTTCCCAAAGTCTCAGTTTTCTCATCTGTGACATGAGGAGGATAGGAGCGCCTGCATCATGAGATCGTGGTGTGATGGCAGAGAGAAGCTTTGGTATATAGAGTTGGCACACTGCTTGATTTATTGTATGCATTTACTTAATAAAATCTCATGTTTTGGTGACTGCTAGTATCATTTTTATTTTTGTTTTTAAATGTGCTCTTCCATAGATTCTCTGGGTTACTTCTCTACTCTTTGAAAATTAAATGAACACTGAAGTTAGAAGTTCTAACTCTGCCACCACTGGCTCTGTGAATTTGAGTTAATCAACTAAACTCTCCAGAAATCAAATTTTATTCTGAGCATGTTACATTGCATGAGATGAACTTTCAGGACTTTCTTTGGCCCCAAACAGTGCATGGTATTATTTTTCTTAAATTTTAAACTTCTAGTCATCTTTCATATCTTTCTTTGCTTTATGTTCTAAATCCATTTAGATTCTTCTATTTTTTTTTATTCCATTTCTAAAACCTCTCTCATACCCAACTTTCCTCTCTCTTTCTTTTTGTATTCTCCCCCAGGTCTTTATTGTTATCACTATTACTGTTACTATTATTTTCCAGATAAGATCTTGTTAATTTGCTAAGTTGTCCAGGCTGGGCTTGAACATGCAGTGTATGTGCTGCCAAAGCAAACACAGGGCTTGAACTTTCGATCTTCCTGTCTCAGTCTCCCAGAGCGCTGGGGCTAGAAACATGCACCACCATATGTGGCTTTATACCTCACCCTCTTGGTCCAATTCTACTGCCTGTTACAGGCTGCTTGTGTTACTGCCAGCTGTATTATTACAGTGGCTTTCATCAGGTCTGGGCCATTACAGTGACCACTAGACATTATCCAACTCCCTTACATTTCTTCTTTTAGTGACTTTTATACAACATCAATTAAACTATCGATGTTTGTACTCAATTTTTATTCTCATACTATGTGCCAAAGCTATTCTTCTTTCAAGGCTAATTCAAATAATAATCTGCCCCTTAAATTTAGCATTTGCTCATCTAGTCTGAAATTTATTGCTCATGCTAATGAACACTGTCATTGCACTGTTTCTCTTAAATACTAAGCTTATAATAATTCTGATTCTTTTACCAGGATGGGTGATGTGTACGGAAATTAAACCATGTATGGATTCACTTTCTGTTTTTAGGAAAACTATTTTCTATGTAATCAAATAGTTGAGAAGATCTAGCCATCACTCTCTTTTTGAAGGCAGACAAAATTTGGGGATCTTGTGTTGCTGTCATCACATAGACACAGACATTGTCTTATTAAGTCTAATTCACAGAGTGAATTTGAATGCATTTCACAAATTTCCTTAAAGCTTTTTTCCTTAAGGCTGACAAACTTATAATCAATAAACTAAGGAACAACTACCAACACAACTTCTTCAAGTAATCCACAGATTCTGTGTCACAATTTCACATATATGCCTGAGTTGTAGTTCTAGAGTCCACTTATTTCATCTTTGACCAAAAGATTGGATTCTTAAAAGTGATTTAAGTAGAGTCAAAATCTAATTAGCTTGGCAATTCTATAAATTGTAACATAATTCTAGGAAATGATTTGAGTGTTTGAGTGTTAGGGAATGGAAATCATCTCTTTCTTTCTTGAGAGACAGAGAAAGAAAAAGAAGAAGGAGGAGAAGGAGGAGAAAAGAAGGAGGAGTAGGCGGAGGAGAAAAGAGGAAAGAGGAAGGAGAAGAGGTGAAGAGGGAAGAAAATGACTCCAAGCACTTTTTTTCCAAATTCTAGACAGTATTGAATGAGGCAGCTGGAGACCAATATGGTCTTTAGGATGTCATATGATTTCTGCCCATAGTGTAACACTCTCAGGTGTCTTTGGTGAGCTTTAATGATGATTCTGCAAAATGAGGAAGACAGTTGCTTTTTATTATGCTGCTGTTTAATACTATGAATTTTAGGATAAGACATTTTTATATCATTCTATTTACTTGCATAATTGTATCAGTCATATCTTGAACTACTAATCCATTTAGAAATGTATCTCTGAATGCCAAGAATCAGATTATTTATGTTTATTATTGATCCATGTGTGTGTACAATGAACACAGGTATGATGCAATGTTAGGATGAAAGTGGTGTTTTTTATTATTTTTTAATTATCTTTTGGTACTAGGAATCGAACTCAGGACAGTAGTGGCTTTTCAGAAGGGCTAAATTTCCTTATTTATATATCGTAGTGTTCTAAGAGTCTGGTACAACATGAAATGTATTTGATGAGCTCAGCCTTTACAGAACTCTTGGTCCATGCATGCTGATGAGCCTCAGGATGCTGGATGTGTGGGGAGATGAGAAATGGTACCCACCTGGAGAAGGCAGGAAATGCCACAGCACCCCGGCTCTATGCATCAACCTGTGCACCTCTCCCATCTGGCTTCTCATTTGTATCCTTTATAATAAGCTGCTAAGTGTAACTAGGTATTCTCTGGAGTTCTGTGAACCACTCCAGCAAATTCATCCAAACCAAGGAAAGGGCAGTGGGAGCCTGGATTTGTAGCTGATCTGTCAGAAGCACGAATGACAACTGATTATTTCCAGCTGGCATCTACATGAGGTAATCGGGTGGGACTGTGACTGGAACCTGTGGGGTCTGACCCTTTCTCCAGGTAGAGAGTTCAGGATCGAAACGAATTTCAGGAGACCTGCCTAGTGTCCACTGGAGAGTTGCTGGCTATGTGGAGAGAACTCTCTCCACATCGTCCATGGAGCTTTCTGTGAGTCTGTGAGTTCAGTAGAAGAAAACAGTTCACTTTTTTTTTTCACTTCATGATATATCTCATTAGACTCAAACTAGTTCTTTCAACAGTACACTTCTGGGTGAACTTTAAAGTGAAGGAAACGAAAGCAAATATATTAGCATGGTGTCAACAGTAGTTCTGAAGAAAGAACCTTAGGCAACGCTCACAGGCAGTACTTTTTTTTTTAATTCACCAAAATATCTACTCTGCTCAGTAATAAAATGTTCTTTTTGTTTTGTTATTTATTTTGAGGTACAGAGGATTGAACCCAGGGGCTTTTCAATGAGCTAGATCGCCAGATTCTTTAATTTTTATTTCAGGTCAAGGTCTCACTAAGTTGCTAATTTACCCAGGTTGGTCTTGAACTTGTGATCCTCCTGCCAAAGCCTCTTAGAATGCTGGAATTCCAAGTATGCATCATCATGTGCACCTTAAAATGGATTATGAGTATGTCAATTCCTTAGCTCCTTTTTACTTTTTTTTTAAAACTAGAATTCTTTCAGAGGACCATTTCACTCTTTCAGTACTTAATTTTGAATCTCCTTTTCCCTGTGAAAATCAAATCTCATTGAGCCATTTCATGTTTTTCTTTCTATTCTGCATGTGACAGAATGTTGGCATACTACAGTCATATTAGGCACTTATGAAGACAAGATTCTAAATAATCTTTTAATTAAGTAAATTTTAAGAACAAGAGTTTAATTTTGTAATAAATTATGCAGTGTAAAGGATCTAACACCTGTGAACAAAATGAAGGTGCTTCTCAATGTGAGAGCGAGAAAGTTGGCAGTACAGAGGATAAGACGGTGGGAACTAGCAGGACTGTCACACAAGATGACAACACAGCACATTTCAGGGTGTGGCCTCCAATGACAAATTTGGGCTTTAATGAACAACGTTGAAGGGAAGGGAATTATACAAAGTAAGTTTGTACTTAGCAGAAAGTACAAAAGATCACATAATAAAAGTGACATAAGATTAGTTTTCTTCTTTCTTTCTTTCTTTCTTTCCTTCTTTTTTTCTTTCTTTTTGGTACGGGGAATAGAACTCATGACCTCACTTTTGCCAGGCAGGTGCTGTGCCACTGAGCTATACTCCCGGCATGCCACAGTTTTTTTTTAGGTCTACAGTGAATATTTGAAAAGGTAAGATTAAGTCATTTTTAATTGAGCAAGTATATGCCAAGCACCTAGTTTTTCATATTTCATACAATTCTCAAGATTATCCTATAACATTCATAAGATGTCTCGTTCTACCTTCAAGTCCCTTAGGAGGCCCTGCTCTTTGATGCTCCCTCTGGTTCATGCTACTGAGCTGCCTGTCCACACCACAGATTCCAAGGTTAAGCTGCTTCCATGCAGAGAACCTTATGCCTCAGTCTTGTAGTGCAGTTCCTTTAATGCACCTTGGCCCAGTTTGCCAAACTCTTGAGTTCCCTGTGGTTTTCCCTCCAAGTCTTGATCCCACTTCCTTTGCGCATTGCTTAACTGTGTAAAGACATACTCAGTCAGGTATGAACAAGGATTTGTGCACATCTCAGCTTAAATACACTCTAGGTATTCTAAATAATATATTAAAAGACAAGTTCATTGTTTTTCTTATACTTTTCTTCACTCCATCCCTCATAGTTGCCTACAAAAATTGCTCTTCTCTTTTGGATTCCTTAATCTCTGATGGCAACACCATTTATCCCATCCTCCAAGCTAACATACTAGGGTTTTCTTTGTCCACCTCTTCTTCATAGATCAAATATATCTCTAGAACAAATATATCTAATTATCTGAAACATCTTCACCAAGCACTTGGAAGGCTGAGGAAGGAGGATAGGCATGAGTTTCAAACTAGGCTGGGTTACAAACTGAGTTCAAGGCCAATGGACTACATAATGAGACCCCGTCTTTTAAAATAAAGAATCTTCCATATTGGTTGTAGAATAGAATTAGGTAAGATGTATCTTCACAACTCACCCATAACATTGCTTTCCTTACTGATCATGAACGCATGCTGTACACTCTGCACTTGACTTCAGGCCTTAATCGATAATCTTGCTTCTCTCCTTTGAACTCTGTGCAGTTAGACACATTGCTCCCCTTGTCACAGACATGATAGGGACATACTATCTATTTTTCTGGGCTCTAGTGTCACCTCTTCCAGGAAGCTTCCTTGGGCGCTACTTTCTCTCAATAAGACAAAATGAATTTCTCCCTTCATTGTCTCCCTGGTAGTAGGTTTGTTTGTACACCATTGTGATATTCGCAATAATTGGGCATTTATGTGTCTCCCATCCTCATACGGAGTGGTAGCTCCTTGTGCTCAGGGACTATGTTTTACTAACTTAGATCACCTTACTCAGCCTGGTGGCTCCTGGTTCAATTCATGAATAAATGGTTAAATAACCCAATGCACTGTTATTGTCCTATCCCGTGGGAGGGTGACACCACAGATATTCCTTAAAAGCATCTTGATGCAAAAAATGTTAAAATGTGAATGCAAAGCACAGCCATGATGCTGTTTTCACTCACATTGATCACATAAATACTTTGGGAGATAATTATTCTTAATATTCTCTTGCAAGTATTAAATAATTTTTATTGTATTAAAAGATGGGACAGAGCTTATTTAATCGAATTGTTTTCCTCCTGCATTTCTAAAATCAAATACAACTTCCTCTTAAGGTCCTGTGAATGAGATTTCCGTGGTATGAAAGCCACAGGCACAGTGTGTGCCTCGGAGTTAATGTGGAGCGATGAAGCTCGTGGGAAGGAACCAGGGAGAGGAAGAGAGAAATGGCACAAAGTGGGTGTTAGGCGCTGCTGGGAGATGACCGATCCGTCAGAACTGAAGATCACATGACTCGGAAATGCTGTACTATGCAAGAGCAAAGATGGAGTCATTCTAGAAACAAATTGCAGGGGGGGGGGGATGCTACGCTAAAAGAATGTTGCTGTGTTATGATTTCTAAGCTTAGTTGTTTTTACAGAAATCAGGTTGCCCAAACTGGCACTTGATTGAGTCTGGTCTAGCGGCTTGTGTGGAATATTCTCCAAGAAGCCCGGCGCGGATGGCGTGGAGCTCCGGGGGAAGCAGCCAGTCCCATGTGCCGTGTTTTCGATCCTCCACCAAAGAACTCCTAGTTTTCCTGTTTATATGGAAGATTTTGTGTTTAAGTCTTTTTGAAAAACGTGTCGTATACGTTTAAAAAAAGTTTTTTTTTTCTTTCTTCTTTTTTTTCTCTGCTTCATTGTTTATGTCTCCTCTTAGAGGTTTAAAAAATTTATTATTTTTTTTTTTTAGTTTTAAAGATGAGGAGAATGAGGCCTAGAATCTTCAAGTGACATGTCCCAGACCTTGCAACTTTCAGTGCACTAGCAACTGCGTAGTCAGTGGCTTGATTTCCTTTTTGTCACTGTTGGTAGCTGACTCAGCTTGGGCAAGGACCTGGAAAATCAGAACTGCAGGGGAACTGAGGGAGCAAAGGCTGCGAAAGGTAAGAAATAAGTAAGGGATGTTATGTTCTTTACGCAAAATAGAAAAACAAGGTAGCAGCTTTTCCTCCACTTCTTAAATATGCAAATGGCTGTAACTTCTCTTTTTTCTACAGTGTTTGCCATATCTCAAATAGAGTAACAATTTATTACAGATTTATATGGACCAGGTGTAATCCAAAACTATAGTTGATGTTTGCATTTAAAAAATTATTACAGTAAAAGACACATTGTCAATAATGCCTCTCAAAATACTTCCCCTTACTTACAACATTCTTATCCCATTGTTCTTGTCACTTTCTGAAGGCGGTTCTGTAAGTCTTCTTTCCTGAGTGTCTTTAGTTATGCCATCACGACTGCCTTGGTCTCCTGAAATCATTCAGAACATTTATGTTTTATGATCTTTTCAACTTTGGGGAAAAGCCCAGTGACTCAGTGCTAGATTTGATGAATAAGGTGTCTGAGGATGCACCAGAACGTTTACAGAAGCTGCCTTTATGTTGAGTGGCTTTAGGAGCAGCATCCGCTGTGTTTTCTTTACCACACCTCTTAAAGACATTCACAGGGTCTGAGGTTGTGGCTCAGTGGTAGAGCTCTTGCCTTGCATGTACAAGGCCCTGGGTTTGATCCCCAGCACCAAACCAAACCAAACCAAACAAAACCACTTGCAAAAGAAGACTTTCACAACTGTTTCAGAAAGTGGCAAAGACGAAGGAGGAGTATTGTGAGGGGATTAACAGCATTGTGTCTTTTAATGTAAAATTTTCTTTTTTAAGTTTAAACATTCTTCATATATTTTGCCCATTCATAATATATTTTGCAAGACTATTTATTATATACTGATGCATACAGTATATATTAGTTTGATGGTAGGATTGATGTAAAATTTGGACGAGCTGTAAAATGTGATTACAGAATTCAGTGATGATTCTTTGTTTTTAGAGATGATGCAATGATTCATTAAACACTGGTTTTAAAATAGATTGAATTTCCATGAGGAAGAATTTTTTACCTGTAATTCAATTATTCTATCAAAGCTGGAAAATAGGGTGTGGTCAATAGCGAAATAGCTGTAGACCGTGTACTGGAAAAAGGTCAGAAGATTATTATGCTACTTGATTATGAATAGAAAATTAGGAAATTAGCTTTAGGTGAAAGAGCAATGCATTTAAAAGACTAAAGAAGGACAGTGAACCTCACTGACTGAGAGGGAGAAGCTGCGTTTCAGAGACAGACAAACCTTCTCTACATTAAGGGAGATAACGCCATTTGACATGGGCCTGAATAAAGAAGAATGAAAAACTAATCTGAAATTCAATAATTAAAAAATAAATAGTGAAATGCAAGTGTAGGGTTCAGGCAAAATGAAAATGTTAAAGAAAGAAGACAATTCTATAGTGGGAAAAAGAATGCAAACAATACAAAAGACAAGTTTAAAGAGACACAATTTGGATTGAGCAAATTTCCAGAACTGTAAAGAAAGAGTATTCCAGAGAGATGGTATTGGAAGACAAGAGTACAAAATTCACTGAGGTCTTGTTTAAAATTAAGGGAAGGAAATACAAGGGATAATCAAAAAAAATACATTGTGTTTAAATAAAAAATATTAGTGTAAAGGATTTATTGCCACTAATCCCACTGAAAATATTCCCTCTTGCATCAAACACACTTACACAATTGTTCTTGCCACGTTCTGAAGTAGTTCTGCAAGTCCTCTTTCATGAGTATCTTTAAGAGATATGCTAAAAAAAATTATAGTGAGACCGTGCCATCCAGTGGAAAGGGAAGCTCATAAAAACATTATGATGTGTCCTCATTTATTTTTTCACTCAGTCTGGGACCATGTGACTTCTGGCTCTTCTTCAAAGTCAAAAAAAATTGTGAAAGGTAAACATTTTGAATGGATTCAAGACATTGAGGCAGTTGCAACAGCACAACTAAAAAACTCAAAAGTGAAGACTTTCAAAACTGCTTCAGAAAGTGGCAAGAATGGTGGGTAAGTGTGTTCTAAGTGAGGGGGAGGGCTTTGAGGGGGATTCTTGGCAAACACTGACCATAGTGTTAGATTATATTTCATATAGTAAGAGAAAGATATACCCAAACCCATACTAGGCAGCTTACCAAGTAATAGCAGAGGAGTAAATAATATAGTCATTAATATTGCAAGATTAAGCTTCTCTCTTGTTTTGGGGGGGAATTAGGAATCAGTTCATGCAGAATAAAGCAATTACCATACATGAGCTCGAGTTAAAGTTTCCTGCCTCCTGATGGCATGCGTGGCCTTGTGCCATGAAATCAGAATAGACAAGACTCAGGCGTGTCACTGGAATTCCAGCAGGTTGTGAACTATGCATTTTAAGGCAGAATCACTCTTTTAACTTCAGGAATGAATTCAGGAAGGTTTAGATTTAGCATAATGGCGATTCTCACATTAAGAAGACCAAATTGGAAATTACTAGCGTAAATGAAAAATGTATAATTTGTGTGTGTGTGTTTCTCTATGTATATGCCATGGTGAGATAAAAATGGACTGGAGCATGGAAAGTAATTTAACCATTTAAAGATACAATTGTTTCATTAATATTTACTTATACCTGATTAAACATTCATGACGCCTAGCCTTCCCTGCTTGTCTAACAGGGTTGTATTCATGGCCATCTGCAACCAGCTCAGCACAAGGAGGTCTCAATTAGCCATTCAGGCTGACAGAAGACTCTCAGCCAAGGATCCCCTATCCTGAAATGGGCTAAAGGCGGAGGATGAGCTTGTTTGCTGGCAGAAGCAACCGGGAAACAGACTTGCTTCAGACCGGAATTACAGTACAGCATAGGCTATGGATGAATGGGCCCCATAAGGACATAGACAGGAAGATTTCAGAAATGGATAGATGAATACAGCCAAGTAAAAAATCCTCTGCCTGGGGGACCCAGTATCTATAGGGGAGAAGAATTCAGAGTGCAAAGAGGACTATAATTGGGGCACTTGACACCTAGCACCATACTTTCATCTGGTATCATGAGATCAGCCAACATATAACATAGTCTCTAATCCTACTTTAGCCATCTATAAAACAGGACTGAAGGCATTGTCCTTTGAGGGAGGCTGTTACAAATTGCAGCACTGCTTGTGTCTGAGTCCAGGGGTCTTTCATAAGTGCAGGTTACAATGGCCGCGTGACTTCACAATATACTGTAATTACCTGCCCTACGGTTATTTCTCCTTTAAACTGTGAGTCTCTGGAGTACTCAGACTATGTCATGTCCATTGTGTGTTCCTGCAAGCCTGATTAGCATCCCAGCTAGTGCATATAGTAGCTATCTTTTAATAATTTAGTCTTTGAAGATGCTAAGCTTTGCCTTTAGGAGTGTCCAGATAGTGTATTCACTGTGTGAATGAGCACCGAGTGTGAAGGTGCTGACACACATTGTGGGAATTACACTGCTGACCATTATGCAGAGTCAATGCTAGCTTTTTTCTCTGTAAATTATGCTAGACTCTCTGCGAACAGAGTTGAAGATGACATACAACTGCTGTATCTGTAGTAGGCAAGATAATGGCTCCCCCAGGACATGACTACTTTCTAATTCCCATAACCCGTGAATGTTACCTTACAGCAAAAAGGGGCTTCTCAGATTTGATTAAATCGCATGGACCTTGGTAACAGGTGATCCTGGATTATTCTGACCAAACTAAAGTACTCATATGAGTCCTTAAAAATGGAAGAGGAAGGAAAAAGAGTGGGTCAGAGGCATGCCACATGCTGGCTTCGAAGCTGGAGAAAGGTACTAATCAAGAAGTGTGAGTGGTGCCCCAAAGTCAGAACATCGCACCTACAAGGGCAAGGAAATGAATTATGTTAGCAACCTGAATGAACAGGGAACAATTTTTCCTTTAAGTCCTCAGACAGGAATAAAAGCTGCTGTTACCTTAATTTTATCCAATGAGATTCATGCTAGACTTCAGACTGATAGAGATATAAACTGAACCTGTGCTGTTTCAATACCACTAAATTTATGATACAATTTTTTTAGCCCTAAGAATGCAACCCAGAGCCTTTACTGAGCTACATTCCCAACTCCCTGCCCCTTAATTTTTTTTTAAATTTTGAGATAGTCATTAAGTCACTAAGTTGTCTAGTGTGGGACTCAACTCTTGATTTTCTTGCCTCAGCTTCCCAGAGTTCTGGGATTACAGGCATGCACCACCACCATGCCTGGCTGGTTTATAATAGTTTTTTAGAGCAGCAATAGAAAACTAATATAGCATCTCTGGCTAGAAAGTTATACTTCCCGTTTAGCTTTCAGGTCCCCTAAGGATTTTAGCAACGCCAGAGCTGTACTTAGACATTTAGTGGTGGTCAGGATAAAATCAAAGAGAAAAAATAATTTCTTTTCTTGGATAGAGGTGTCTTGCTTTCCTTTCTATCGTCATATGTCTGGGGGTTCTTTGGGGCCTCTACTTGTTTTAAACTGGGGAGCAGATGAAACACCCAGTGTTTGATTTGTAGTATTTAGTGTGTTTCAGCAAATGTCTCCAGAGCTACGTCTTGTGCAAAGTGAAATCACCTCTACGCTGTGTCTTTAAAAGCCAGGGAAGTGCACAGGGCAGCAGCAGCAGTCAATACCAATTTCCACATCTGGATCAATACCATCGGACCGCTCTGTAGCTGCAAAGATTGTTTCACACACATACTCAGGGAAAGGGAGGGCTGGGAGAGAAAGGGAATTGGTTTTAATGATTTCATGGCTCTGACTATTCCCTCTCTCCTTCTTTTCTGTAAAAGAAATAAATACATAAAATTAGAAACCAAATTTACGGACCTGTCAGTCTGCATGAAATCCAACTTCTTTCCCTGACCTGTCACCCAAAGTGGCATCCAATCTAGCAAATAACCTTATTCTGTGTGGGGGCTATATGTATTGAAGAAAAGGAGTGACAATACTGTCTGTAGTGATGCCGTAATAAAAATGCTCTGTATTTACAGCAGTCCTCTTCCCAGGACTTTATAGGCAGTTTTCTCAATCTACAAACAGAAAAACAAGGACCAGCAATGCATTTACCGTCATCCATGGGGAAAAAAAAAGCAGACATAGGATCTTCTACACGTCTGTGCTATCCGAGTGTGTTTGGACAACACGGGACTGAATTCATCCTTAGGTTCTTTCAGCGTAGCCTGGCTTTGTAGTTCTGAGTGTTAGGGATGACATCCCTGCTAAGTGGGACAGGGAGCTGTTTTTCACAAGACATAGTTGTTGAATCTGCCAAGAGAAAGCAACTGCAATTGAAACAGCAGGGCAAGGGCGAGGATCTGATGCCATTAGCTTTGCTGGAAGCTTTCCCAGTAGGTCAGGGTCTCAACCATTATTCCTCCTGTGAGTAGGCACAGCTTTGATGCCTTGGCGCCTCTGCGAGGCCCCAGTGAGTGTGCTCTGCCACCACACAGCCCATTAGCTCACCTCCAAGGAAGGCTGACCCTCACTCCACAGAGGCAAATGCATGATCAGGGTGAGACAAACAAAGGAATAAATATGTCCCCTCTGGGCCCCGAGATCATGGGGAAGCTTAATCCTCAGCTTGGTAAATGCCACAGCTACAAGCATGACCAGCTCGATTTTTAAGGCAGATCAAATGACTTTCAGGGATGGTTACATATGACCCCCTCCACCCTGCCCGCTGGAGGGATAAGAGGTTTGGTGAAAGACTCACTTTTCTCTATAGCAATTGTAAGAATTTTCATTTTTGGCTGCCTCCCTTATATTTTCTTCTCTTGCATGGATATGCAAAGCTACATACATGCTTTCACAGACTCCTCATTCGACTCTATCCCTGCTCCATAGCTGAGCTTGGGGACAGAGAGTCTCATGGTCAGGGAAGATGATCATGTAGAGGCTTAGGGAATTACGAAGGTGGGGACCAAACAGGTTAGCAGGGACCTTGAACATTAGGGCTAGGAAAGGACGAGGGCAGTGAAGTCTATACACTCTCACTTTGATGCAGTAAATTTCTACAAATAGAATCTGAATCACAGAGTCCTCAGATACTAGCTGCCTGATTAAAAATAGGTGCTGTCTACATGGACTCAAGCCATGTGTGCCCAGGTTTGCTTGCTTTTTCAGGGTTTCTAGGCTTTTGCTTTGCTGCCATTCTCCTGAAGGACAGGCTTGCAACACCGACCCAAGTGGGAGAGCGCTAGACACAACGTGTTTCTGCAATTCTGATGGCTTTCCTTTAAGAGCTATTAAACCCCTACTAACTTAATCTCACTAAACAAGACCCAAGGAAAGCATAAATGCTGGAAACACAGCTGCTTTTTTGCAAGAAATCTCCCCGTGTCTGTTACATTCTCAGACTGCCCACACTGTTTTCAGTTCTTTTTGTTGCTTGCTTTATGTTCACCCCAATACATCCTAAATCAGTTAACAGCAATTAGTTTGATTATGAAACTATAAAACCAGATATTAAAAGCTTGCATAAATCTTCCAGTAAATCATCCAACAAAACAAACTTTTCTGATTAACAACTAAATTAGGTGTTTTTTTTTATTATTATTATGTGGCTCCCACTTGAGTTTAATGAGAAGTGTTCCATATAAAATCTTCACCAGAACACAGAAGGTAGAGATCAAAGCTTTCTGGCCTGGGAAGGATAAGCTGAATGCTTTCTCCCCATAGTGCATTCATCCTTCTTTAGTTTTCCAGAGGGTCTTACACCCACTTTTAAGTTATGATTAACCTGAAATGCAGACTAAATCATGTTTTGGCAGGATTGCTTTTGGTTAGTCATTCTTAAATTATCATAGTTCTACATGATGAGGCAGAAGTTGCAAAAGACTATTTTTCCTATGAAAAGGGAGCATGAAGATGTAGGTCCTTCATATACTACCAGATAAATATCCAAAGAGGTATATACAAAATGTTTGTTTAAAAAATATCATTGGATGACCATCAAATTTAATGGTGTAACCATGGGTATTTATGGGCATTTGGCCAGTGTCAGCACCGAAGACCCCCAGGAGAGATCCACACGGCGTATCATTGATGGGTTCCTCAAAAAACTTACCATTGTTTTTAAGGCTAAATACTAATGGTTATATAGTTGAAGGCAACCATGGAAATATAGCAAAACCAAACAATCATTTAAAAGAAAAAAGACATGGTCTGCATTAAAAAGTACTCTTTTCCTGGTGGTTTTAGGACTTCCTCCTGTTTTCTTAAAGTTTCTAGAGAGAGGTGGCCAACCCTTAACATGGCAAGAAGAAAGCTCATTCGTATAAGTTTTGTTGAATAGCTGGGCAGAAGGGGAATCTGGTTGGATTGGCAGGTGATCTGATTCTGTCCTCAGGAAAGGAAACAGAGCTGACATTGGATATAGATCATATCCCTCTAGGTTTTACTTGTGCGTGCCGGTTGTAACCTGCTTTCTTTAGGGCCTCAATATGGCGCAGTGGTTGGGTTCATAGTGTAGCATATTTGTTTTGTGTTTTGTTTTCATTCATTCCATGAAATTTATTGAGTCCCTACTAAATGCACTGTGCCATGTGCATAGGCGTTTATTTAATTACATCTTGCATCATTTGGCAGATTGATTCCATAATCACAGATTAGTTGGCTGGGATTCTGATTCTAATTTTGCCCGCAATTTGCCATGTGGCTGTGAGTTAGGCACCCTACCCCTGTAAGATACTTCAATTTCTTTCTCTGCATCCTGGAAATAATAGTAACTGACAGCTGCTTAGAGATGTGCTGGGATGATTCATGTTCAAGGTGAGACTTGTGAAGTTCAATTATTTCATTCTCAAAAGGCCACTCTGAGATTGGTGCAAGTAAAGAGTTGTTTTTAATTTATATTGCAATAGGTACAGGCTTCTGCAGATATTTTCTTTATTTCTTTGTTACCTTTTTCTGATTTAATGACTACAAGCTAGATTTTCAAGTTTCCATATCAGAGTCAGTAATGGAGATTGAGTGGCCAAACTTGAGTCCCACTAAAAGATTTTTAGTGACAATACATAGGCAAGACATTATACATGCCCAAAAAGTGGGTGAACACAAATTTGAGAATGAGTTTTAAGAAAATGGAGCTTAGATCTAGTCTGTATTTTTTTCCCTAGATCCAGTGCTTATTATATTGCACAGCACTGATAGTTAACTTGCCTTCTGGTCTCATCCTTGTCCTCATCCTCAACTTTTCTTTCCTCTTCTTTTTCCTTCTCCTTTTCCTTCGTGTCCTTTTTCTTTTTTTTCCAGTACTGAGGGCTGAACCCAAGGTCTTTGGACTGAGTTACATTCTCAGCCCTATTTATTTATTTATTTATTTATATTTTGAGAGAGGATCTCACTAAGTTGTCATGACTGGACTCCATCTCACAGTCCTACCTCAGCCTTCCAGAATATTAGAGTATTGGTATTGTGGATATACCCACTACTTCTGGCTGACTTGCTTCCTGGCCAACAACTGTCTTAACCTCAGATATTACCTCACTCCTACCCTATGAACTGGCAAAACTACACAAATGTGTTTGCTATCAAATTGGCAGATGCCACTCATGGTAAGTACATCTTCATCATTTAACAATAACCAATCTATTGCTTAAAGATTCATGAAGTATGATAAATGACTGACTCCTTGGAGGATGAACCTGGGTGTAGCAGGGTGATGGTTTTGGTGATAAAACCTTAGGTGGTTGTGAGCAGAAGTCAGATGAGGAGAATCATGAGTATGGAAGCCTTATTTTATATCACAAAGACCCAGCATCAGGTGGAAAGAGTCAAACTGTGTGAAGGACAGAAATGAATGTCACATCAACAATTTCCTTCTCTAATTAGGAGACCTTGTCTTTCTAAACCTCTGCTTAAACACACAGGGCTGCATGAAGAGTCTACGAGAACATGTATTTGGCTTTGCAACACTATATAGCAGAAGAAAATAAAAGGGAGGCAGCCAAAAAAGAGAATTTCATAATTACTATAAAAAAAAATAAGTCTTTGGCCAAACTTCTCATCCCTCCAGCAGGCCGGGGGGGAGGGAAGGATCATACATAACCAGCTCTGAAAGTCATTTGATCTGCCTTAAAGATCGAGCTGGTCATGCTTGTAGCTGTGGCATTTACCAAGCTGAGAATTAAGCTTGCCCCATGATCTCGGGGCCCAGGGGGGACATATTTATTTCTTTGTTTGGCTCTTTGTGATCATGCATTTGCCTCTGTGGAGTGAGGGTCAGCCTTCTTTGGAGGTGAGCTAATGGGATGTGTGGTGGCAGAGTGTGCTCACTGGAATTTCAGTAGGATTCTGAGGCTAAAGAGGAGCGTAGAAGGAGGAGAGTTTGAAGTTTTAGCCAGTGAGGACTGTGCATCCATGATAAGGAATCTGTATGTCTGTGTGATTCAGAGCCCACTAGCAGGTTGGGATCAGATGAACAGTGTAAGACACAATGGTAGAAGAAACAATAGTTTGGAAATCATTATAATAATTCATATGAGAGATATCACAATTTGAACCAGGTTCTAGTAATGAAGACTGTGAGATATATGTAAAATATATATTTTAAGATCAAACCGACAGGATTTACTGGTAGATTAAGTTGAGGTGGATAGGGAATAGGAAGTTAAAGATGATTCGAAGTATTTTATTTTGGCTTACATTCCTTGATGACAAGTAGTAATGGGGGAAATTTTGGAAGGGGCATATTGGAGTCGAAGAGTCAACAAGAGTTTCAGTTTTGGCCTATTAAATTGTGTAAGCCATTTACATATTCAAGTAGATGTGCCAAGTGCCTGGGAATTGCCCAGTGGAATTGAAGCATGTAAAACCTTGAAAACTGTGATATCTAATTTTAGGTGTCAGCTTGACTGGATTAAGATCCTCAGATGACTGATAACAAATTATTTCTGGGTATATTTGGCAGGGTGTTTGTGGTGTAGTCTGGCGTTTGAATCAGTGAACTAAGTAAGCAAAACCCACCCTCAATCACTGTGAGCAGTGACTGAGGCACTTTTCAGTCAGCTGAGGACCCTCATAGAAGAGACAGGCAGAGGAAAGGTGACTTCATACTGTCTTTTGGAGTTGGGAAACTTTCCTTCTCTTGCCCTTGGACATCAGAACTCCATGTCCTTCAGCTTGTGGGCTCTGGTACTTGCACCAGTGACATCCCAGGCTCTCAGGTTTTGATCTTGAACTGAAATAACACCTTGCTGTTTCTCCCACTTTTGGACTTGGACTGAAGCTTGTGACTAGCTCCTCTAACTTTCAGATTACTTCCAGGTTACTGCCTATCATGGAACTTCTCAGCTTCCGCTATGCCATGAGCCAATTCCCATAATAAAGTCCTTTTTGAATGTGTACGTATATACATTTATTTTTATGTATTCTTCTGCTTCTGTCTGGAGAACTCTAGACTTTGGTACAAGAAGTTGTTCTAGAAGAACAGAACTTTTTTTTTTTTTCGGCACTAGGGATCGAACTCACAACCTCATCCCTGCCAGACAGGTGCTTAAGCCACTGATCCAAACTCTTTACCCTAGTTTTTTGAGGCAGGGTCACATTATGTAGCTCAGGCCAGCCTTGTGCTTGCACTGTAGCCTGAGGCAACCTTGAACTCACAACACTCCTCCTACCTCAGCCTCCCGAGTGCTGGGATTAAAGGCATAGAAGAACAGAACTTTAAAGATGACTTTTATTAATTTTTTTGAAGTTTCTAGAATTGACTGTTTTATGATAAGACCTAATTTTTTTTTTCAGCACCAGGGATCAAACTCACAGCTTCACACCTGCCAGACAGGCACTTACACCACTGAGCCAAACTCCTGGCCCTGGTTTTTCGAGGCAGGGTCGCACTATGTAGCTCAGGCCAGCCTTGCACTTGCATTGTAGCCCAAGTGGGCCTTGAACTCACAATGCTCCTCCTACCTCAGCCTCCCGAGTGCTGGGATTAAAGGCGTGCGCCACCACGCCTGGCAAGACCTAATATTATGAAAGACATTTATTCAACTCTAATAGTACGGAGAACACTGATAGGTAGTCTCTGTTATGAACTATTCAGAGATAAACATTGAATATCTGTGCTGAATATTATTGTTCAGCCATTTATAAAAGTGAAAGACTTAGTGAAATAGTTATTCCAACTATTTGTGTAAAACCAAGAAATATAATGATATTGACTTGTTGCTCCTAATGTCACTGGACAAGTTGATGAAAGAAAGGATGAGCTCAGAGATTGAAATTCCTGGCTCCCACTTTGCATAACTAGCCTAAGAACTTCTAAGTATGCCCTGAAGTAGAATCTTTTCTCCTGTAGCCACAGGACTGAGACTGCTGGAAGTCAGAACCAAGTCTTTGTCATGCAGTTGGCTGAGTTAAGAATAGAAGTTGAGCTTTCAGCTATGCTGAATGTCTGCTGCTAAAAATGAGGGCATTGATTGGGGGAAGACTGAGATCTTGCAAGTTGGAATGGGCATGTATGAGGAGGCTCTAATGAAACTGAAGACTGAACTCTTACATTTGGATAAGTATTTTCCCAGAAGTGACTTCCCTAGTATCAGTGGCAATGACTTTCCACCCACAGTGACATTGAACCTCTGTCTGAGAAAACTGACCTTTTACTGTCTGAGGATACTTGTGTTGCCTGAGGTAGTTGTCAAGCAAGACAACAGCTGATACTTCTTGGGACCCATTACTAACCCTCTGTCCTAGATCTGAGAGGTGTGATCAGGAAACAGTTGAATGCTTAAATCACACACACACACAAAATTACAGTAAGACACAGCGCCATTAATCCTACTTGAAATACTGCCCTCATTTTGAACATGATTGTCTTACTGTTCCTATCACTTTCTGAAACACTTCTAGAAGTCCTCTTTCATGATTGCCCTAAGTCATTCTGTCTGGCTGCCTTGATGTTTTCTGAATCAATTTACAATGCTTTCCTTTCATGGTCATTCTGACTTTGGAAAAAGCCAGAAATTATATGGTGTAAGATCTGGTGAAAAAGATGAACAAGGACACACTGTAATAGTTTCACAAGTGTGTCTTTCCATTGAATGGCATTTGGTAATAGCATTCACCATATTTTTTGTCACACTTGGTAAAGATACAGAAAAGAACTTTCAGAATTGCTTCAGAATATTTTAGGGGAATATTTTGGGGAATATTTTAAGGGGGATTAATGGCAATATGTCTTTTACTGTGATACGTTTTTAAAAAAGTAAACACACATTATGTTTTTTGATCATTCCTTGTATAACTGGACCCAAGTCTCAACAGGCCTCTAAGGTGAAATGTAGATTGTGAGTTCTGAGGATGTTTGCAACATTTATAAAGAACTGCTTGACTTTTCTAATTCATGCAAGCAGAAATTTGGGAATGGAGGCTGAGGGTGTGAGATGCAGGAATAGGCACAGAAAGTTGGATGAGGCTGAATTTAACCATTTGAGTTCACTAAGCAGAGATTCTACCTTTAATGTCACAGTTCAGGGGAGCCTAGAGAGGATCCTAACCATCTGGTTTTTAGGCTGAAACATGGATCAAAGAATGGTCCATCATGAATTCACTTTCTCTGGACCATCCTAACTCATACAGTGACCTTGATGAGAACAGTTTTTGTGGAGTAGATTCAAGAGGTCAAGGGGTACAAGAAAGTGGAGAGAGAATGATGGACAATTCTTTTGAAGACCTTTGTAGCAAGCAAAGGGGAAAAGTGAGGAGAATTGGTTGAAGGAGGCAAGTATATGGTCAAAGAATACTTGCCTTTTCTTTTAAAAAAGGTGTTTACATGTTGATGGGATGATTTTGTTCAGAAGGAAAATTGGAGCTAAACCAAGAAAGGAAATGATGGGAGGGGCAGTATCCCTGTGAAGGTGAGAGAGGGTCTAATCCAGGGCATAGGCAGAGCGTCTGCCATAGTCACACAGCCAGTAAACGATGAAGCTGGGTTGTAAACCCTGCCTGGCTGGCTGTCAGGTCAACACTTTACAACCACTACATGCTTAGATCTGTAGTTTAAAATATGTTCAGCAATAGACATCTTTTTTAAAAAAAATACGGTCTTATGATTCACATATAATAGGTAAATCATGGTGGTCCAGTGGGTGAGAGACAGATGGAAGACCATGGACTTACTACCTGTGCTGCCCCATCTCTTAGCCTACCTGTGCTACTGTAACAAAATGCTATAAACTGGGTGGCTCAAAACATTTGTTTCTTACAGTTCTGGAGATTAGACCTCTGAGATCACAGTGCCAGCATGGTCAGGTCTGATGAGGTCCCTAGACTGCATACTAAAGACTTCTCATTGTGTCCTCACCGAGCTGAAAGAAAGCGAGCTAGCTCTCCCATTTCTCCTCAGAAAGGCACTAATTCGACTCATGAGGACTCTGTGTCTATGTCCTCATTACCTCTAAAAACCCTTGGACAAATAGCATCACATTATGGATTAGATTTCAACATAAAAATTTGGAGGGGAACACAAAGCATTCCGTCTGTAATCTGCTCCATGCCCTCTAAGTCCTTTAAGTAGCTTCTCAGATCTCTGAGACCCCAAGGAAAATAATTTGAAAAGCTTGATCTAGCTGACCTTTTTACCATTAAAGTTGCATAAGTCCAGGTGAATACAACTGGGCAATCTCACATTGCCCCGCTATTCTGGACATTAGTTATATCCACATACTGCAGCTCTGTGCCAACAGCCACGATGGAATGGAGGAAATAAATGGAAATGTTCATCTCACAGGGACCCAGGGTCCTCTCCCCTCACCTTTCAAATAATCAGAATCAAAAACAACATAGAAAGTCATTTACAAAACAAGCTATCCTTAGGGAGATGGCAATCTTGTTAACAGTTTAGGCTTGTCAGTATGAACATCTGTTTTAATAGCACATCTGTATGGGTGTAGTACTTAGCAGGCTAACCTAGCTCTTGTCTTATAGAATTTAATGGATTATTTTCTTTCTTGTTTTGAAGCCCTTTCTCTATACAATTAGTCCATTGAAAGTGAAATCGTTCTGCTCAGTCTTGAATAGGGAGGTCAATAACTGCGGGGCGATGCTCTGTGCAGAATTCCATGTAGCAGCTATAGCTAATGAAACAGTGAGCAGGTGATTTCACCAGTGTCTCAGCTCTGACACCAGAAAGTGCAGGAGTGCTGTCCAAAAGGCCACTGTCCCAAAGGTGAGGGACAAGGTGGTTCCTGGCTGTGAGCGATACAGATGTAAAGCCAGGTGTCGGGGAGGGTCGCATAACTTGTCTGGAAATGAGAAGAGCACTGGATTCTGGGGAAGAGGATCTCACAAGGCTGTGTGTGGCAACTGGGAAGGCCATAAAGGTGATGGCTGCATTTCTATGAATAACTTCTTTTTGGCCTTTGGGTTTGTTCATTTATTCATCTATTTGTTGGAGGAATGTTGTTGAACACCTGTTGTGGGTCAAGCTACTGAGAAAGTGATGGTAACTTAGGTTTTTTCTTTAAGTCACAGTGCATCAGATGGAGAAAAAAATTGAATTTGTTAATGAGAAAACATTGAGGGTACATTCAACAATGGAGAGAGGTACACAGGATATTTCTCATTATGTGTTTTACTACTTTGATCTCCATTTTTCTTATGTTAATTCCTTAGAAAGGGAATTAGAGGGATATTTACATGGTCCAGCAACAATTCTTTTCTTGTGCTTGCCCTCCAGGAGATGCTACAGAGTGTTGCAGTTGAAATTAGCCTCTTTTCACTTCATTGTTTTCACATGCATTATCTCCTAGGTTCCTTAGAACAGCCTTTCAAAGCAGACAGACCTCACTATTATTTATCCCCAGATTTGGGATAATATCATTCCAGAAATGATGTGTATCAGTAAATTCATACTACGGTATCAATAACAAACAAATGCATGATCTGTAGCCAATTCAGAAGTCTGCGAATTTTAACATGGGTCAGGGTCATGACTCAGGTCTGAATTTCACATAAGGATTTGACCCCAAGCTAATGTTTTGTGGGTAAGAGAGGACTGCTTGAAAGTCCTCAAGTTATGCCATCAAGCTCCATTGCCAGGAACATCATTTAATAGACTTAAATACAGTTTTTGTGAGCATATGAGAGACTCACAATCCCTCTTTATTTTTCATGTATTATTATCCATGTTTCACCTGTGAAGATTGAGTTAAACAATCTCTCCAAGTTCATGCAGCTAGGAAGGAAGTGAACTAGGACTTTATAAATAAGATAGTTTTCCAATAATATTGCTCTTTCCTTAATATAGACCAAATTTGCTTTGGGATTCTGAGCCCTACTGCCTTATTATGAAGAATGCTTTGACGACTGTAATATGAAATGGGAAAACAGAACCAAAAGCCACTAATAAGAAGCTAGCTCTTCCTGGGAATGCTGGGCTCCAAGTTTTAGTATCAGGCTATGACACAGTGTTAGGAACATCACCTCTTGAACCAGGAGAATGAAGTGCAAATCTCAGCCTTGGCTCTTATCAGCTGAAAACCATGGAAGAATTGCTTATTTCTTTGTGCTTCATAAATATAAATAAGAATTATACACCTAACTTCCACAAAAGTTTATTTGGAGGAGTAAGTGGTTTAATATACATATAATGCTTAGAGCAATGCTTTGTCCAGAGTAGATGTCACATGAGGGTTAGCTAATTCTATTATGTTTCTGCATCATTTCTATACTTTACTAGCATACAGTACAAGTATTCCCAGGGACTGTTTAGGGTCAAGTGTTTTAAAAATGGTCAGGAGTTATAGATACATATGCACATCCTAAGCTGTTTTCTCCCTCTGTGTCTCTAAGGCCAGGCAACTGTAAGCAGGAAAGGTAGGAGATAAACTTAACCTGGGTGTCTCTACTTGTACCCTTACCTTGAATAATTCAAAGCAAGGTAGAACAGAAAATGCTTTTGAATGGCTTCTACTATCTAGCTTTCTTTGGATAATGATCTTACTATTCTTTTTTTTTTTCTACTGGTAGTTCCAAGGTAGCATGAAATTGATCAACTAGCATTGTATTTTGTCTCAGAATCTTGTGATTTCTTAGACATCAGTATGTTCCTTTATACTCATTACTACTCCAAGATGGTCACTGATGTCTTGACTTCTTTTCAGAAGAAGGAAGGAAATGTACTGAACATTATCTATGTGTCAGGCACTGTTCCAGGCACTTGACATAGGTAATTTTACTACCTGCTTGTAGCAACCGTATAGGATGGATACTATTACCCCGGCTTTACTGTAGGGACATTGAGGCTCATGTTATGCCATGTTTCCAGTCATCACAGTCACAACATATCAAATAGCTGAACTGGAATTTGAGATGACATTAATCTCGCTCCAAGTGTGAAGCTCTCATTCAACTTTTGTGGACAAAATGTTATTTTATGGACAAAATATTAATTAAACAATTAAGCCTAAACTGGAAATACAGATGTCACTGGGAGAGGTAACACTCTCCTATGTTCATATTAAGGGATAAGATTGTTATCAAGTCTTTCCTTAAAAACAGGCCTGAGGAGAGAATTACATGACAATAAGTAACCAAAAAGATGTGAATGAAGGAAGGAAAGAGAAGCAAAGTATGCAGAAGTGTGTTAGCTTTCCACTGTTGCTCTGATAGCTTACCACAAACCTAGTGGGCTAAACAACACAAATTTATTATCTTATAGCTCTGGAGGTTAGAAGTCTGACATGGGGATCTCTTCAGACTAACTCACAGCTTTGGCCAAGCTGATTTCATTTCCATGGCTTCTAGGGGAGAACCACTTTCTCTGTCATTCCAGCAGCAGACTTGACTTCTGTGTGGTTGGAGAAATGGGGTATGCATCTCCATTCTGGCCATCTGCTGGGGAAGTTTTTAGGTCCCAGGAACTTCTCTCTTAAATCTTTGCACATGGGACCTGCTACTTAGAAGCAGGAATGGGGTGTTGAATCATTCTCACACTGCCATTTTTAGAATTACCTTTGGGCATGGATTGTCACATCTCTCTGATTCAACTGGAAAGTTTCTCCACTTTGAAAAGCTCGTGTGATTAGAATGGACCTGACTAAATATAAAGGTTCATCTCCCCATCTTATACCCATAAAGTGTCTGTCAGTATAAGGCAATGTACTCCAACTTGAGGGAATGGCTGTCTGTGTGAGGAGGCTTTATTCTGCTTGCCACAAGGGAACAGTCTCATGGTCACCCACAAACAGTACCTGCCTCATGGCTTTCTTCTGGTCTCTTGATCTTAGGTGGCACAGTTTTTCTAACACTTACATAGTATTCTCTTGAACAGATTTGAAAGGTTAGGATGAGGATGAGGGAGAGGCAACATCTGAGCTCCTAATCAACAGATCCTGACCTACCTCCAAAGGGTTTTTGGTCTACTAGGCTTTGTAGTGTCCTTTTAGAGCAATTTGTAGTCTGTTATCCTGTATCATTAACCTAATTAGTGTAATTGCACCCAATTACGTAATCAGTGTAAATACATGAAGAATCCCATAATTAGACAATGTAATTAGGTAATTAATAGATGATGTGGGAAAAATCCATAGAAAACATTCTGAAATGGACATGGCGTCTGCATGGAGCAGACAATTCGCTGACTCCAGCATCTGAGCTAATTCCCTCTGTTCAGGAAGAAAATATCCACAAATTAATTAGAATCTAACCACAAAATCCTTATTCCAAAGACTCCTACTGTCTTGTATTATGTCTCTCCACTCCCAATTTTACTAATATTTGTTAGGTTCTTTCTCCATGTTGCTTATGGGGAAAGATACTTCTCCCACAGAGCTGAGTAGGAAGAAAAAAATCTGGTTCAATGTCAACCAGATTTGCCACTAAGTTTATGGAAAGAGTGCAACTGTTATTCCAGCCTAGTCTGTATGACCAAAATAATCACACTGCAGCAAAGTTAGGCTGCTTAGTTGACAGTCTTAATAGCTGATTCATTGTAAGGCAACGTCAGTTTGAACATTGGGATGTGTTCAGTGCATTGGGCTTGCAATTCCTGGAACTCAGTGGAAAGAAAGCACTAAACATTCTGGTCAGTCCAGCCTCCAAACACATCTGTCAATCCATCTCTTTCTGCCTTTGTGGCCACCACCCTGAGACTAGTCACTGGCTGCATATAACCTGACCTGCAGCAGCGGCATCTGGGTTGAACTCTGTAGTGGTTGATTGATTGTGTCAACTTGAGAAGATTAGAAGTTTAACTATACTAACTCAGCAATTCTACGCCCTAGGGTGTAGAGGATCCACCCTAGGTGACTTGTTGCCTAGACAGTATAAAAGGGAAATGAGTAAGGACAGATGAGTTTCTGTTCTTTAGAGGAGCTCCAGTATTCACCTTCAGCTTGAACATCATCGCCTGGCTTCCAGTGCAGACTCTTTGGTTTCTACCTTGAATCCTTCAGTCATCTAGCAAAGACCTATCAGCCTCCTGATATGACTTGCATGGAACACCGCAGTGAGCACCAGACCTTGGACTGAACCCTTCAGCCTCCAGCTTGCAGACACCCACTGCATGCTTCCTCATCCAGCTCTGTGGCTGACCATTGTAAGCCAAGCTTTCAATTTCTTATACATTTGTGCATCTTATGTTATAATCTGTTTCTCTAGTAAAACCCTGATTGATACAAACTTCTTGCATCCACTCTTACCTTCTTCCTAATCTATTCTCAACCAGTCAAGGTGGACTTTCAATCACTTCAATCTACTGCTTAAAACTTTTAGGAGAGAAAACCTACATAATTCAGCATGGTCTGCAAGTTTTAGGTGGCTGGAACTCTACTTGTTACTCAAACTTTTCTTGTACAGGTTCGCCACTACCTCCCTTCCATGGGATTTCTTCCATGTCTTCAAATGCATGGAACACTTTGCCAACTTCAGACTTTACCGTAAGTTTTTCCTTTAGCTTGGAGCATGCGGTCCCTTGTCTTTTACTGCTCAAATCCATTCATCCTCCAGCCTCCTAGTTCCTTAGAGAAGTGTTTTTTTTTCCTTAGTTTAGCATGTTTTCTTATTACAAGCTCCCATAACACATTACACCTATTTCTCCCTGGCATTCATCTCAATCTGTAATTCTGCATTTATTACCTGCAATATTTTTTTTATGATCTGTGCCTGCTATTCACTAGACTGTAAATTTCTTGAAGGCCACAGTGATGTTTATTTTGCTCACCATGGAATTCCCAGTATCCAGGACATAGTGAAATCTCAATAAATATTTGTGCAATGAACAACACATTGAAAGTGGAAACCCTAAGAAACAACACACACTAGTCTCATCAGTGGCAAGGAGGCAATCCAGGCCAGCAGGGTCAGGAGATGGAGTAGGGTTCAGGCTTCACAGACACACACATTAACAGAAACTACATGAAGGCTGCTCTGTGGGGCAGTGACTTCTGTCTGCTCCTCATGAATAAAGCCACAAACTCTTGCTGTTTCCATGCCTTCTTTAAAAAAAACAAAAGTTCATGGAGATAGAGGTCAGGTCTTTCTTCCTCTTCCTAATATACAGATAGAGCAGAAGACAGAATTAAGACTACAATATACACATTGGTAATAGTTGGTGATTAATATGGATTAAGCAAATCTGCTATGTCATGGCATCTCTGAAAGAGACAATTTATAGACAGTGGCCATCAACTCTTGAGTCTGGGCTCTGGGCACATTATAAAGTCTACTTCAACCAGTTAGAGAACGGTTAACTGCTCTTCATTTGTAGTTGTAATGAGACAGTGTCTTTCTCTCTTTATTTTAATTTAAGTCTTCTTTTAAAGAAAAACCTATACAGCCTTTGCTGTTGACATAATGTAGACACATCTTTCAATTCGATTTCACATTCCTATTATCGCACACCCTACCTAAGGATAGGAGGGAGGTTGAGATGGAACATTCGCCTGGCAATGTATAATCAGGAAGTGATTGGTTTCCTTTATGAGCAAATAGGGGTATAAAACAGAAAAAGGATGAATGTCCACTGAGGCAAGACTGTTCGCATCATAAAGAGTAATTAACAACCCCTTCTGAAGGATGCTAATTCAAGAGCAGGAAATCGGGTTGGATTTCTACTTTTCATTTGTTCAGTCTTATTGCATTTAGAGCCATTTCCCTGAGAAATACTCTACTGCTCTTTAATAATTTCACATTCACTCATCTATTGTTTAATAAATATTTACTGAACAGTTCCTATTTGGCATGGGACTTCCCAAGTTCCTGAAAATGCAAGTCAGTTTCTTTCTAGCAACTACCTGTTCATAAAGCCAGATATCTGGGTCAGCCCTCTAAGAATGTGAGGAATCAAGACCATTCACAGGAAGACAGATGGCTATATATAAAGATTTATATCTATCCCGAAGGACACACATAGCAAGTCCTGACTGGTGTGACTAAGACAAACATGGCCCTCTACTTCATGAGACTTACTGTATAGCCAACAAAATAAGGCATCATACAATTAATTCTAGCCATACATGATAAAGATTATACTAGGAGAAGTACAGGGTGCTCATAACACTTGTTAGGGCAATCTGACCAATTCTAGGGCTTCGGGAATATAAGAACTAACATTTAAGCAGAAATTTACAAGAGAAGTAAGACTAAGGTACAAGGCTGCCTAGTATAGTAGTGTTTTACACACGCATAGACTTACACACTATTTTTTTTTGAGGGAGGGGGAACGCATGTGCAATGATACTGAAGCAGACATTGGGAAGGATGCTCCACAAAACCAAACGGTTTATGTCATATTCATTGAACTGAATGGGAAAGATTAAGTATGAGTAGAATGTAAATTTCTAGGCAAAGAATTACTCCCGTCCCTAAGAAGAGAAAACTCCTCAAGGACAAGGAAGCTTCTGTTATACATTGTTTAGAAACAAAATATTTCCTATCTTATCTTTTGAAATGTGTATTTCATATATACATATGATGTGAATAATACTGTGTAACATATAAAATGCTATTGACTAACATGCATCTTTATTGGCTTCCTGCTCATATAAGCATCGGGAGAAATATGTTGAGAAAGTTTTATAGTCAGTGTCCAAA
>RJWM01000314.1:0-237637 GCA_004363535.1 Dasyprocta punctata
AAAAAAAAAAGAGAAAAAATTTAAATTAGCAGGAAAAATTGCATAGGTAGGAAAGAAAGAAAATAAATAGCAAGATAGAAGATATAAAATCAAACATATCTGCAACTATTAAAAACAAATGATATATGTAATATATAGATACGGATTTTAGTCTTTAAAAAATCTAATCCAATAATAAACTGCTTTCCACTTATAATAATCTGGTAAATTTATTACTAGGAAATTTATAAAAATAAGAAAAGAAAATTGATGTGGAAGCCAGCACAGATAGAAAGAAAGCTGCTGTATTTACATTAATAGCAGATGAAGTACAAATTTTAGGCAAGGGCATTCCTAGAGAAAAATAAGTTTTTTGTCATGACAAAAATTCAGTACATCAGGATTATAAAAAACATAATTTATAAATATTAAAGATATGGAAAATTTTATAATATACCTCCCAAATATACTAAGCAAAACTTGACCAGAAAAAGACAAATTTAAACGTGACAGAAAATGTGACACATTTGTCTAAGTAATTAATTTTAAAAGCAAATGAAAATTAAAAGCAAATAAGGGGAATGACATAAAAATTGTGGAGTCAGAATCTCTAAAAGTCTCTCTTCTCCTGCAAGGAAGTGACAAAACCGCAGAACTGCCAGAATGAAATGCTTTTTTGCAAACCCTAGATGTGCTTCACCGCAGTTTCCTGCGTCCAAGGGAAGGTTTGGTGGGCAGTGCTGGGCGCTCCCGGAGAGGCGGCGGCGGCGCTCCGCTGACCCTGGTCCTACAGCGCGGCTCCGGGGCAGCCCGGGGGGCACAGCGAGCCCCGCTCCCAGGGCAGGCAGAGAGAACATGGCTCTCGGTGTGCTGCGTTTCTATTGAACCTGAGAAATCAGCTCAAAGGGACTGCTATGTTTTTTGCCCGGACTGGAACTCTCCCGAGCATGAGATGCCTCCCCTGGGGTCACTGGTCAGAAACTAGTTAAAGGAAGCATACCAGCCGTGCAGGCCTGAAGAAAGAGGTAGCAAATGGGAAAACAGTAAACTAACCGAAAAGCTTAGAAAGAAAGGTTAAGGAATAAGGTGTTCTGAAGAATACGAGCTTTGAAAGTTGCCGCGTATCCCTGGGGTCTAGAAAGTCACTTGAATGCTTGGGGCTGGGTGCACACTTAGAAGAGACTAAGGCCCTGTGTGCCCCTCTTAAACAGACCTTCAGACACGGGAATTGGACAAAGGGGGTGCTGCAAAGTGAGTGCTGAAAGGTGAAGTCGCCCCAACAGCCGAGCAGCCCGTCTGCGCAGAGCGGGTGAGGACTTTACTTGGTGTAAGATAATCTCTGTTGAACAACTTGGTGGTCACTCAGTTAACAAGACAGATTTCACAGCCACATAATAAAGAACACAGACTTAGCAAAATCATTTCAGAATTCTTGTGGAAAAAAAGACATGCGGTTACTAGACAAAAGCTATACATCAAGTATATATAATAGGCTCGCAGAGATAAATGTGTGAATAAAGTCTCATCAGGTAGAAATTCCCAACGACTAGGTCAAAATTATATAAAAGGAATAAAACAGAAATTCTCTAGTTTAAATATACAATAAGTAACGTTAAAAATTCACCAGAGGGGTTTAATAGCAGATTGGAACAGTGAGAAGACAGAATCAGTGAACATGAAAACGGATCAGTTGAAATTCTTCAGTCTGAAGAACAGAAAGGGAAGAAGAAGAGTGAAGATTGAAAAACGAAGGAGCTGGAGTGTGGACGCCTGAAGTGTCGCATTCCACCACAGAGCAGTTTCTTACAAAAGTTTATGAGAATAAGGTGCAGTGCGGTTCACACAGGTATCTTAATACCGACAAGAAAGGAACAGCCCCACGGTTACACATATAGACAGTGACAAACTGGCATGTGTAAGACGTCAGGTAGAAATGAGTAAATGACAACTCGGTGTCTCAACAGGAAAAGCACTTAGAAATATAACATTCAAATAAAAAATTCTTACATAAATACAAAGAGCATGGGACCAGGCCTGTGGCTAAAAGCTGTGCGCGTGCGCGTGTGTGTGTGCGTGCGTGTGTGTGCGCGTGTGCGCGTGTGTGCGTCTGTGCGTGTGCGCGTGTGCGTGTGCGCGTGTCGGTGTGTAATATTCATAACTGTGCTTACCTTAGAGAGGGAGGGAAATAAATGAATCAAGAACTATATTTCTGTTTCTTAAAATAGATGCCATTCAGTTTTGCTTGTATCGTTGTCTGTCCGTATACATTCTGTATGTCTGTATCTATCATATACACCACAAAAGTAAAATTGTCCATCCTGAAACAAAACAGAAAGATTATGAAGTTTGAAAAAATAAGCTGCCAAGAGAAAGCTAGCATCAGAACCAGGCTCAGCTGTGACATAGGCTTCGGACTTATAGGATAAAGAATTTAAAATAACTATGACTAAAACGTTAAGGAAGCTAACGGAAGAAGCAGATAGCGTGGAAAACCAGATGGGCAGTGCACGCGGTGAGGTGGAAACCCGAAAAGAAAAATTCATAAAATAAAGAACTATTAAATCCAACTGTATTAAAAACTTCTGCTGTATGAAAAATAATTTGTTAGGACATCAAAAGACAAGGCACGTAAGAACCGAAAGACTGCAGCCGCCTGTCTCTTCCCCGTGTCTGCTTGGCGGGGTGGGGTCCCCAGCCGGGCAGCGTCGGGGCGCGTCCGCGGGGCTCGGTGCCAGCCTGGCCTTGGGAGCCGCAGAGGAACAAGGCTGGGCGCGGGCACCAACCCTTCAACCGCGGGCCTGCGTGAAAGGAACCGGCGAGGCGGGGTGCATCTGCTCCGCGGGGCTGGGGCTCCCCTCTGGCTCTGCCCGAGGGAATTACGAGTCCGATGTTTCTGCTTCAGACTCCGCAGCTTGCACAGCGGCGCCCCGGGGTCTAAGACTCGGGCCGGGACTGGGTGCTCCGCAGCTGCCCCTTCCTAACCCCTCCGCAGGGCCGGGCCGCCTCCCCACCCCGAGCCAGCGCCCATCGCACAGCCCCTGGTTCTCTCTGCCTCCGCTCGCCCTCCCCTCCCCCAGCATTACAGGCTTTTGTCTAAAATACAAGGAACTTTTAAAACTCCACAATAAGGAAATAATCCAGTTTCCACCTGGGCAAAAAAGCTAAACAAATATTTCACCAACAAAGATACACAGATGAAAACTGAACAATGACCAAACTCTAAGTATCATCTGTTTTAAGACGTTAAACCAGCGCTATAGTACCCACTGGAACGGCAGAAACTAACCAGGACGAGGGCGTGGAGCCAGGGACTGCTCCCTCGCCGCGGTGGGGACGCGGGAAGGCCGGCCGGCTCCCAGCCGGGTCATAGAGACGTCTCACTGATGCAGCCGGCGGAGCTCTGGGTGTCCGCTCTAGCGACCTGGGAGAGTATTTCTGCACAACAGCCCGTGCACGAACTCTTGATAGCAGTTTTGTTTGTAATCATCGAAAACTAGAATGTTTGGGCAATTAAATGTCTATAGCTTGGACTCTGAGTAATTCAAAGATAACAATATGCAACGTACTAACCATTGTTACCCTCCTATATCTGGTTTCAATTTTTTTTTCTCTTTAAAGTAAGATTTAAAAAAAAAAAAACCTAGAAGCAGGGCTGGTAGTGTGACTCAGTGCTCACCTTGGATATGTGAAGCTCTGGGTTCAGCTCCTAGCACCTAAATAAATAAATAAATAAATAAGCAAGCTATCGAGCCATGGGAAACACCTCAAACACAGGCTGCTAAGTGCACTATGCCAATATGGACATTCTGTGTCATGTATGATCCCAATCCTGTGATTCTGGACAGGGCGCAGGTATACAAACAGTAAGCTGACCAAGCACACCAATCATACTTCTTATTTTCTGCATTTTTGCTACTTTGACATCTTGGGACATTGTGGCTTGGGAGAACTGCTTCCCCTCAGGGTTGCCAAGTCCTAGAGGCAGCAAGCACCTCGAAACCACACTTTTAAAAGAAATAAATTGGACACGCATGCGTAAATATCGCACTGCTTCTCTCGTGTGAGAAACCAAAAGCACAACTAAAGACCAAAATGGATGATAGATGTTGGGAAGTAGAAAGAAAATGTTCAAATGGGAAGAAAAGGGAGGGGGAGGAGAAAGGAAAGGAAGAGAAAAGGGAAAAAGGGAATAAAAGAAAAAATGGAAACAAAGCTTATGTGAATAAGGAGGGAAAGAAGGGTTGAAGGGAGGGGAAGGGAATAGGAAAAAAAGAAGAAGCAAGATATATCATGTATAAGTACAAATTCCCTATGATGAATGTGATCATTATACACATCTAAAGTGTATCAATAAAATTAATTTTTTAAAAAACTTGCCTGAGGACTCATTTCAGAAAACTGAACATGTTAGGGACCATGTATTCACTCTATTTGTTCTGTTTCTCTGAGGAAATATAGTCTCATCATAGATAAGGCTAGAGAGATAATAAACTATTCCAGTACTGATACAGCTTCATTAAGCATGATAATGTATCATTCTAAAACAAGATGTTAGTAATAGTGGAAATTAGGTAGCAGAAAAATGAGAACTCTTACTGTCATCCTTTTAATTTTTCTAACACTCTGAAATTCTTCTCAAAAATAAAATGTACTTTAAAAATGAAAGTCAACCAAGTTTCCACAGAAAAGTACAATATTAAACACTCAAAATACTTCAATATCAGAAGAGTCTGTTGCAATTTATACCCTAGGTTTATTTATTTATTTTTTATTTATTTTTATTTTTATTTTTTGTACCAGGGGTCAAACTCACAACCTTGTGCCTGCCAGTCAGGCCCTTACGCCACTGAGCTAAATTCCCAGCTACCCTAGATTTAAAAACATCTATTTCCAACTAAATTGGAAAAATTATGTAGAGTATATTTTACTAAATATTTCCAGAATTCAAGGTACTTTTTCAAATACTATATGTAGAGGTAAACTTTGAAGACAGAAGGTTTAGGATCCTGAGCATTTAAAGAGAGAGAGGGACACCTGGATGTGAAAAGCGAAAGACAGCCGGAAAGTGAACAGGGTTCTAGGGGCAAAAGATGGTCCTGGGAGGAAGGGGAGAGGGAAAGCAGCTGGACACGTTCAACACATGATGGATACACGTATGGGAAGAGCAAAGTGAAACTCATGGATCTGTGTCTATCATTAGAAAGAAAGAAACAAAGATTACCAAGAAGAACTAACATAAATGACCTCCCACATTAGGAAAGAATCCTCTTCCCTTCAGAGCTTCTCTGCGCCCTTGTTATCCACAGCTGCACAGTAAACTGAACAAGAAGCCCTGCTTTTCCCAAGCATGTACCTCCCAGAGCAGACAAGAAGAACGACGAGATGAGATTCCCAACAGAAGCAAATTTCAAGCATATTCCTCAAAACAGTTGAGAAATTGCTTCAAGGCAAAATAAGCAGATCAGACAAATGACTGTTCACACATGGTGACCAGCAAAATGAAGGGCTGCTAAGCATGATTACTTTGGGTTTCCACCCTGATATTGTCACATGTGGGTGAAAAAAAAAGAAAACACCCAGAGGAAAGGATTTGGGAGCTCACTGAGGCACCACATATGCTGATAAAACAGAAGCACAGCCTCTGTACAAGGAAGGAATGAAAATTCATAATGTATTCTGCATTTTGGGAAATGGGAAGCATCTTTTTAAGCAGTATGGAGTTTCAGTCTGCAGTGAGAAAGTTCTGTTGGTGCATTCATTTGACAGCCGCGCATCCGTGTGAATGGGCCTCAGGCCGTGGAGCTGCACGAGTGTGGTTAAAATTTCATGTATACCATTTTATATATAAAATCATGGTATATAATATTATAATTTTGTGAAGAATTATATATAATTATTACAACATTTTAACACATTGCTATACATAAACTACATTTAAAAAATAATAATACGATTTGAGAATTAAAGAAATACCAGAAAAATCTAATTGATCCCAAATTAACCATACTAACTTAACTCTAAGAACTGTAATCTTTTAGGTTTTGTGATTTATTTTGAAAACCAAGTAGCCTGCTTTTTTAATAAAATAAATTTATTTTGTGATCATCATAAACTCACATGCAAATATGAGAAAAAGTATGAAAAGATCTGGTAATAATGTAGATTGTCAATTCCTCCAATAATAACTAACAAAATTATTGTATAAAAACCGAAGCAGGAGATTAAAAACAACAGTTAAAGCATAGAACATTTCTATCACACAAGGACATCTTAGATTTTGCCTTTATTTATACCCATTCTTATCTGGCCCTTCTCCTTAACCAATGCCAGGCAATCATCTAATATGTTGTCCATCTCTATGATTTTGCTATTTCAAGATTATGGTGTGGGAAATTCTGAAATTTTCAGTGTAATCTGAAATTACACAGTGTAATCCTCTGAAGAGTCACTATGTCATCATATGTATCTATATTTTAACCTTTTTCACTACTGAGTAGTAGCCCATATCATGGATATGCCACAGGCTGTTTAACTTTTTGCTCTGGGACATATGAACTGCTTCCAGTTTGGGGCTATTATGAATACATCTACTATAAACATTTACGTACTGATGCTGGTTAAGATAGTTTTTTCTTGTTTTTTCTACAATAAATGCCTGAAAATGCACTTGCTCAGGCATATAGAATTTGCATGCTCAATTTTAGAAGAAACTGACAAAAAATTTCCTAGATTAACCACTTATATTCCCAACAGCAAAGGATGAATGACCCAATTTCTTTGTATCTTTGTCAGCATTTGGTGTCATAATTTTTTGAAAAATCATTAATTAATTAATTAAATTTTAGGCACTGGTCAGTCTGGTAGATGCATATCGACATTTCAGTGTGGCTTTAATTGTAAGTTCCCTGATAGCCAATGATATTGAACCCCTTTTGATACATCATGTATTCTTCAAAGGACTGTCCTTTCCTTTATCTTGCCCATTTTTTTATTGTTGGACTTTGAGACCTTTTTATATAGCTACTACAGGATATGTTTCCCAGTTTGTACATCTTTTCTTCTCCACTGTAGCCTGTCTTTACATCCTCCTGACGTGATACTCTGCAGTTAAAGTTTTTACTTTTTATAAAGAATAATATTAATACTTTCTCATGCAGTTTTAATTATTTGAGCTGCACACGAAATCTTAAAAGTGGATACACACCTCACAATTTTTTAATTCTAGTTTTTTTATCTTCACAAATGAATTTAGAATATTTTTGACTACATCTTCAAAGTCTTACGAGAATTTGACAGGAGCTCCCCCATATATATATATATATGTGTGTGTGTGTGTGTGTGTGTGTGTGTGTCAATTGGGAGAAATCGACACCTTGAACACATTGCACCCTCCCATCCATGAGCATGGTATGCTTCCTTTAATTTCTTTCGTCAGTGTCCAGCTGCTGCAGCCACAAGTCTTGAGCGAGTTCCTGGTTACTAGTTCTTCCACCTCCTTTAGTCCTATAAATATTTAGAATACAAAGCAACCTTGCCCTGTAGGTAAAGACGCATGTTTAGTGAAGTGGGCCCCTCCGCTGCTGTACTCCAGACCTTGGTGGAGTGGATACGGAGCACTCCAAAGAGCCCCGAGGGGAGAGACAGGTCACCCGCCCACCCATCCCGAGCCACGGCCTTTTCCACCACAGGCGAGCTCCAGTGTCCCCGCCTCCCGGGACCTGAACGCGCATGCTCAGTAGCGACGGTAGCTAGAAACTCTCTTTCTGCTCTGCCTTGGCTACATCGGAGCTGTAAATATCCGAGGGCCAGGGCGAAGACCGCAAGGGAAGCGCCTGCGGCAGTGAGCGCGAGGGCGCGTCCGCGCTCATCACCTCCACCTTTCCGCAGAGGAGCTCTTCCCAGGTGTCCCGGCGAGGCCGCCTCCTTCCCCAGGCTCAGGCAGCAAGGCCCGCCCGTGCTTCAGACCACGGGAGCAGGAGAGGCCCCGAAGTCCAGCGACGGCAGGGGAGCGCCGCTGGCCACTTCCCAGGTCTGCATTTCTCTGCTTCTGCAGCTGCTTCTCCTGCCCAAGGCCCCTCCCGGGGGCGCTGCCGGTGGGCTGGGGCCCCTGAGTATTTCCATCGTTGTTAGAGGTCGTCTTATTATTTCTGCAGTGAACACATTGCAAAAGCACTTTCCAAATACCTCCTATGTATCGATCACTTTCCAAGCACAAGGACAAAATCCCTGACACCACAATTTGAAGGAGGAGAGGTTTATTTCGGCCCCGCTTGTGCTGAGCTCTGTCCACGACTGGCGGCAGAGTGGTGGAGGGGCGCGGGGGAAAGGCCGCTCACCCCAGGGCAGCCAGGAGCAGCGGGAGAGGGTGGGGGCTGAGGACCAGGACACGGCCTCCCGGACCCCACCCCTGCCCCACCTGCAACCACACGAGACTCCGGGGGACGCTTTCGATCTGACTGTCACACCTATGCCCGCGAGTGTTTAGTTGTAGCCGCCGCGCTCTCCTGTGATGACCGCCCCGGGAGGAGGCGGCCCGGCGCGTTCTCATCCTCTGACAGCGGCGCTGGTGTGGGAGGCTCCGGGGGCTGGATCGGCCCCGCCGCCTCCCCGCACCCCAGCCTCGCTGTGGACTCAGAGGGGCCTGGACTTGCTGGAGGCCCAGAGGCCGCGTCCCGGAGGTGAGTCCCGCGCACAGCAGCGCCCAGGCAGGAGCTGAAGCGCGTCTCTCGCACCATGGTTCCAGCCAGCGCCGCTCTGATTAATGGAGCACCCCAGGGTGCTTCCCTCCGCACGCCTTATCTTCCGTAAGCCCCATAGAGGTGATGTCTACGGATTACAATACAAAATAACCGAACAAAACAAGCCTAATGTTGTTTTTGTTTTGTTTCTGCCTGCGATAAAACATTTTCCCGTGGAAAATTTACCAGGGCATGACGTGAGGGAAAGAGACTTAAGGAAGACCGACCTCACCTGCTCTGCTGTCTTGATAAGGACTGGCAGTGTCTCGGCCGGGCGTAACAGGCGGCCTAGGGGCAGCAGAAAGCAGGTCCTGCGCTTCTGCCTAGAATGAGAAGCTCCGGCGTCTGACTCACCGCCTCACTAGCTCCATTTTGTTTACATCTTTTTGTTTTTACTAATAAAAAGGCAGTAAGTAATATTTCCAGAAGAGTGAGTACACTCATTGGCTGGTTTGGAATTCATTACTGAAGAAGCTATCATTACATACCCGTTTGGGTTTATAATAGCATACTTTCACACGTCTTACTGGGTTTCATTTTATAGGCTACTTATGAGGTAAACACTTTCTGGAGAAAAGGGGGCGGCACACACCACAGAACCAAGGCCCGACATCCCTTCCCGTACATACCCTTTGGGTTAGAAGCAAGTCGCCATCTCTGTCCCACACAGATGGCCTCTGAACCACATCTCACGCTCAGCCCCCGAGCAACCGGCAGCCCAAGGCACAAACTCCTCTTGGAGGTGAGGTGCTGAGCCCAGCTGAGGTGATTGGCCCTGTCTCCCCGAAGTGTGCTCTTTCTCATCCCCACTTTCCTCACCCCGAAGGGAGGAGACTCCATCACCTCTGTCAAACTCCTCTGTGCCTGCAAACCCCAGGACACAGCCAGGAGCCCGGAGGGCATCTAAGAATCTCCCCGTGGGCTGAGCTGAGTTTCTGCAAGTCCCAGACAGCAAGAACCAGGCCGGGAGCAAGGCTCAGGTGGACCTGGGGGAGACCCAGGGGACGGGAGCCACAGAGCTTTATCCCCACCTTGGCCACACCCATCTGCTCTCCACAGGACTCACCCAGATTCACGTGGTCCTCACTGGAGGCTCAGGTGAGCCGGCAAGACTGAGCCCTCAGCTTGGAGCTCAGAGGACCCCATGGAGAAGGGTGGGGTGAACATCTCCTGCAAACGCTCCTGGGGAGAAGAACCAGTGCTGCAGAGCCCAGGGTACAGGACATTAGTCTAAAGCTGTTAGTTATAAACCTATGAAAGCTCTTTCCAATCTGAAGGCAGCAGCAGAAAGAACTCACAGCTCACTGTCACGCTTCTGGTGAGGCCCAAAATAGACCACATACGTGAAAGACATGGTTGTCAGTGAAATCATACAATATTTGCCTTTTTGTAACTAGTTTATTTTACTTCTGTCAGAATTTCCTTTCTTTTAAAGCTAAGTAACATTGCATTACAGTGTGGGTAATGTTCTATTCACCCATTCTTCTGTCAGAGGACACTTGCCACATGCAGCACATAGCTGTGAATATAGTTGCTTTGTAAACAGTCAACCTCATCCTGGCTATGGAAAGAGAAAACCAGAACAGCAAATGTTTATTTGTTAAAAGAGAAAAAGAAAGAAGGTTATCAGGAGGAGGCCCTGCCCAAAATACAAAATTAAGAGGCACAGAAACTTGATAGGGCGGAAGCGATTTGGGGAAAGACGTGCCTGTCCCCGGGCATCACTGAGGTCCTGCTTTGCTTCCTTTGTGTCAGAAAACTGACAGCCCTGCGGCAGGTAATGGCGAGTGCTGCAGACCAAGAAGCCTGTGCGGAAGGCGGTGGTCATGAAGGACGTGGCAATGTGGGCACGAGGGGACACGCTCCTCAGTGGGGGCTCTGATGAGGCAGAGCTAGGGGCCAGAGCAGCTGCGGTGAGCATTGTTGTCTGGCCGACAGCAGGAGCTGGAACACGAGAAGGATGCAAACACACGCTGGAGGCGGCACTGCAGAGTGATAGAGAGACGGCAGGAGCGTGGCAGGGTCTTCTCCCAGTGCGAGGCCAAGCTGGATTCCTTTGAAGCATCCACCGCTCCTCCACTGCTCCCATGGAGTCTGGCCGGCAGATAGTTCTGAGTTTGCCTTCCTGCAAGATCTGCTTCCCATGGCAGAGAAGTTAGCATCACCTAGAGGAAAGAAAGGGACAGAAAACTTTCATTTGAAGAAACAAAATTATTCCAATTTTAGAAACAAGAACTCCTGAACTAAATAGGACATGGGCAGCCATGGTTTAGACTGTTCTACACATTGACTGGTGAGCGGTCATTGCTGTAGATGGAAAACTTGGGACTGATTCCTTTTCCTGCTCTTGTGCCACCAGAAATTCCTCAGCAACTGCAGTCAAAAGTCTTGAGAAACTCATCTTAATGCTAGAGAACCCCAAAAGGGGACAGCTTTCTCCATGAAGTAGAAGCTTCAGGGCTCTCTTTCTATGCTGCCATGAATATCCACGGTACTTGCGATTGAGCTTGTGCTTTGTCCAGTGTCCTAGGTCCAAAGAGATTTTCCTCCACTGCAGTAATATAAATGTTTTGGTTCACTTGAATGCCCATCAGTGTCCGGAAGCCACTTACTCAGATGTGTCTAAGATGCAGTGTCCAGTAAATAACTGCTGCTAAAGATCACTAGCTGAGTCAGGGTGACTTAAAAATGTCAATTTTCAACAAGGGTTTGTATGGTTTGTTTGTTTGTTTGCTTTGGTTTGGTTTGGTTTGCTTTCCTGCAGGTTTGCCTGGCACTATGCTTCATTCTAAGAATGTAACAGGGAAAACCAGAGCAGATTGTGAGAGATACAAATGAGACTGTCACAAAAATGAGGAGGCTCAGGTCTCTCGATGAGGGGCTGATGCCGACACCCGAAGATGAGCTGCAGGCCACTGGCGGAGGCCCACAGGGAGTGGCACTGCTCTGCCAGCATGGGTTTGCAGCCAGAATCCACATCTGTGCGGAAACTTGGAAACTGACCAGGACGGCCAGGGCAGAGAACTCGAGGAGGAAGAGTCTGCTGAGAGGACAAACCCACACTTTTGCCACTTCCTAACCGGGTGTTTTCTAGATATGAGAAAAAAGCCATGTAGGAGTGGGAGAACACAGCTCCCATCAGGCAGAGCAAAAGTCTTCCTGTGTGACTTCCCAACTGACTCTAAGAGTCCTCCCCGAACCCGGCAGCCGCACGCTCCAGCTGCCTCCCTCCGCACGGGCTTTGTGCCCTTACACTGAGACGCGGAGACTTTTTTCATGGAAACAAGCAAGGCAGGCACCCTAAACCCCACCCCGAGGAGACTGTGCTCTTGGCCGGCTGAGGGACCCGGAATTCACAGCAGGAGCTGTCTCTGCCTCCCCTGCTGCAGATCAGACTCTCCACAGAAGAGGGATCAGGGCAGCCCTGCTCTCCTGGGCAGATTCAGATTTGCGTGCTGTTTCTTTTCAGCTTTTAGCCAGTGAGTCGGAGTCCGAGGTGTCTCCTTAACAAAGGGCTGCTGTTGAAGGCTCTCAGCGCTAATCCATTTTCCTTCCTTTCAAGGCACGATGCAGAAAGCTAAGAACACACTGAGAATGGTTATTCGTGGGGAAAGTTGTCTTTCTGTACCAAATATAACTTGTACTTTTTTTTTTCATATATAATCACTTTGGAAGAAAAATCCTGTAACTGAGCTATTTATATAAGCCATTCTACAGCAGAGTTAGGGATATTCTGTGTTTAGCCAAACAGTGATCTGAAACACCTTGATGGCAATCAACAGCTTTTGCCTCAGGCCACAAGTGGAAAAAACCCACTGCGGCATCTGCAGTACAACTGTGGGTATCTGGTTTAAGAGGTGCTAACTGCAGAGCAGAGGAAGGTAAAGTCAGGAAACATGGAAAAGGAGGATTAGGCGAGCAGATGTGAGCACACACAAGTGGACGGTGTCCAGGTGAGGAGCATTTCTCTGTCCAGGAAGCCTGTTTGTGTCCATCCGTCAATCTCTATTCACCACTCAAGTTAGGGGATTGAGGCACAGCACCAGTTCAATAAAATGAGGTCGATGGAAAACTTGGATGTTGAATGGAGAGACATTTTTACTATTAATTGGTAAAATTAGTATTAATTTACTATCTCCCTAAAAGTTGGCAGTTAGGTCACGCAGAAAGAGTATAGAATTTGAGTACAGATATAATTAGAGTCTTGATTATCATTAATAGCTAAGTGATTTTGAGAAATCACATCGACTTTCATTACTTTAATAAATTCAACCCTAGATGGTCAGGGGCAAACAATATAATGTGGACAAATCTCTCCCTGCATCTCCCTACTAAGTGCAAATATGAACACTGGAACAGTTGAAAACTAAAGGAGATCTATGAAAGATGGTGAAAGAAAGATGGTATAAAAGAAGGAAGTAGAAACCACACCGTCCTGTGTGCCAGGGGCTGCTGCCATGGGGAACAGGAAGAGAATCAAGAAGCCAAACTATGCCTTCCTGTGAGCCAGCGGGTGCATAGCCTGGGAGACAAGAAGAGGAACCCCTCACATACACTCCCCACCACCCAAGCCATGGGCTGATTTGGAGGAAGTCAGGCTAAGATTAGAGCAACTGAAGTAAAAAACAAAACAAACAAACAAAAAAAAACTTAATTCTTGTATTGTCTGATTGACTTTGCAGGCCTAAAGATGGTGGTCTGAGCATCTGTTTAGAGGATAATGATATGCATTTTAGCAACTGTGGGGGATTTCCTTCTGTCTGGTTTTTGAAATCCAATGTTATGTTCCATTTTACTGTTTTGTTTTGTTCTTGTATCTGGCAACCTGAGCAACTATTTAAAGACAACACTGCACTATAACGACCATTGCTAAATTCCCATCATCTTGAAAACCTGTATAGCTATTGCTGTTTTGTTGTTGTTGTTGTTGTGTTGCTTTTATTGTCTTTTTTATTTGTTTGCTTCTTGATTTTTATGTTTTAAACAAGTTTTAAATCTTGGCATGGTGCTACATCTCAAAATGCATCACATGGTCCCTCATACAGAATATAAACACACTGAATCTTAAAATAGTTCCTTTTAAATAAATACTCTAGTTCTTGACACCAAGAAATGACATATTCTTATAGTTAATCACAAACTGAACTGAAGGACTCATTTCCACATCAGCCCAAGGAAAATGCTTTTCCTAAACAATGCCCTTTATACAGGAAGTAAAATCAGTCAATGAATAATTTTCAAGCAAATTAACAGGACTTTATGTATTTTTAGAATTTAATTGGATGTTGTTTTAGTGATATTTGGGGAACTAATTATATCATTTTACATAAATTTTTGTATTCTCAATTGCACAGAAAATAGGGTGAGGTACCCGATCCAGCTGTCCCATTACTGGTAGAAATCAAAGGAAGTCCCGTCAGCAAACTAAAGTAATACCTGCATGCCCGTGTTTATTGCACTACTGTCAGCAACAGCTAAGGTATGGGATCAGCCTGGGAGCCAATCAAAGGATTAATGGATAAAGAAAATGTGGTACGTAAATACAATGGAATATTACTAAAAAGAACAAAATCCTGAAATTTGTAGCAAGCATGCTTGTAATGGGAAGATATTGTTTTAAGTGAAATAAACCAGACACAGAAAGATAAGGACCATGGATTCTACCCAACATGTGTAAGCTTAAAAAAAAGTCAGCCTGTTAGTAGAAGAGTGATTACTACAGACTAGGAAATAGGGAGGGGCAGATTTGATCGGCACATGCTATACAGGTTGAACCCAAAACATATGTACAATCAATATGTATGAGCAAGAGAAAATAAATACATTAAAAAAGAAATCACCTCTGAAACAAAGGGAAGAAAGCAGGGGCAGACGGTCTAGTCCTCTGCCCTTCTTAAGTGTAAGGCGAAGCTCACGGTCAAACCCATCTGCAAAGCCAGATGTGTCATGCCTCCTCTTCCTCATTTGAAGCCAGCCCTTGCTTGCAGCCTGGGCTCAGTGGTCAGCACTTTCTGTCCACGTGTCATGAAAACAGGAAAGAAGTGTCCAACGGAGACATCACAGAAACCCCCATCACCTTCCCACTGCTGGAAAAACTCGTCCTCTCTCCCTGAAGCCACGCCAATCCCTCATTAATTGTCAGTATTTTTCTGATACATTAGAATCCAAGTCAAAATCTGAGTAAGGTATCTGACCTTGTTTGGATTTAACACTGAAAATTCAGACGGAAACCAGGGTAAGACTTTCTGTGGTCTGAGGTGGTAGATATTTGTGAGGGACCAATTATATTGCCATCCGTGAGCATTTTAGTGGAAGTGTCAAGTGCAGGTAAAATTTTGGGAGACTTAATAGACACAGCCACTGGCCATTGTGAGAGGAACAAATAAATCCCAGGGACTGTGAGGTGGATTGGTTATTATAACCTTGACTTGTTTATTAAAGGAAATGTCTGCAAAAATTTCATCCCAAGAGTTACATATTGAAATACTGGAACTTACACCTATATTTCAAAATAACACTTGTAGTTGGGGCTGAAATTAAACTAAGACTTTGGAGAAGAGGAGGAAAATTCCAATTTCATATAACCTATAATCTCAACACATCACTGGGGTGATAATTAGTGTTTTAGTGGGATGCGGGCACCCTAAGGATCAGAATGGGGAGAAGTGTCAACTGACCCACATAATTCTAAGCCTCATACAGACTGGACGCCTCTTGCCTTCCTGCTTAGGTAATTTATCCCTGGCGCTCATTAGGAGCCTCTAAATACTCTCACTCATGGGGCTGTTTCCATTGTTTCTCATTGTATCCGGTATTTCTTCTTACTCCATATTCCCTAAGATCCCTCAGAGTCTGCCAACCTAGACAGTCAGATGTCAGCACCCCCAAGCCAACAGCAACATCAGACCTAAGCGAGAAATTGTTCTCTCCAAAAGAATCCAGAGGCTTTGCTTATCTGTATCTGCAACGTTCTGGAAATACGTGTAGGAACAGTCTGAAGGTGCCAGCCCCAGGAAAGACAGCATGATTGTGAACTCCATCTCCTGGGTCTGCCATACACTTGGAAGCATTTCTGCATTCGATATGTTAGCACAAGCAGCGGGGAGCAGTTCTAATTGGTTGCTTGGTTGATTAACTGGAACGGGGGCTCAACAAAGGCTCACGCTAACTGAAGTTAAAGTGCCAGCAAAATCTTAACGCACTATTAAAGAAGGACACCCGAGATCTAGGGAGATACAGTTAGGAAAGTAGATTTAACATGTGCCATCCCCTGTCCAGACCAAGCTCTTCTCTGAAGGTCACAGACACAGGGTAGATGCTACTGTGGCTGACATGATTTCCTTAATTGTGGTGGGAATAGCAAAATCAGGAGTAGCTGAAGCCAGACACTAGTGGTGAGAGGCAGGAAGTTCAGAGGCCAAAACAGCAGCATACAGATCAGAATCACCTGGGAAATAATCTCCATGGAGGGTGATTATAAATAAATAGGCAGCTCATGGAGTTCCTCATATAAGTAGCACACACATAACTAAAAAGTCCTATGAACATAAGGCAACTGATATCCTAATATAAACCAGTTCCAAGACACCAGAACTTATCAAACAAAGTGGAGCCTGGAAAACTTTGAGAAAGGATTTCTAGCACATCTGTGCAAGAACTGTGGCTCTCACCCCAAGACTCTCATAAAAGGACCTCTGGCCATTTTCCAGGATAATAGTACAGAGGAAAAAGAAATATGCAACCTCTTCGGAATGTAGCAGATTCTGGCTCTGGAGTTAACTGCCTTAATATTTCATGCCACCACTTAGAGTAAAGGAATCATTTTTAGTCTATTATTTTGGATATATTCTGTATTATAGAACCAGTAGAAACCCGTACGTATTCCATTCCCAGAGCTCTTATTGGAAATGGTTATCTCCAAGTAAAACCCCATGCTAACTCCTGACAAAAAGTTAGGGCCAAATGAGGTGTGTGAACATCATATTATACAAATCCAGAGGCACATCCGTGTGGACCTGCAGAAAGGTTTTCCTCCATCTAAAATTGACCCAAGTGGTTTCACAACAGAGATATGTTTTAACGAATGACAGTGGATTATAAAAACCATTACTGAGCAGTGACTGTGACTGTATCCATCTGATTTACATGTGGACTATTTTCCAAAACAAACCCAAGAAGTTCCTGGAGCCTGACATTTAGTTACGGACCTGCAGGAGAATTACCCCTACCATAGTGCTGATGGAACGGTGCTCAGAAAGTGGTCTTCATTCTATATCTCAAAGCCTGGCAAGAAACTGATGGTGTATTCAAGTCGTTAAAGATGGTGTGTTCAAGTAATCAAAGACAGTTTTCATACGGCTATTAACAAAGGTCTGAACAGGATTAAGGGACATCGAAGAGAGGTGCTGGAGCATCTTCAGCAAACACAGCAGGCACTCCCTGTCATCTCCAGACCTGAGGGGAAAGCCAAAGAGGAGGTTAATGGGACAAAAGACTATCTGTAGTTGCATGAGGGTGATATCCAACTTCCATAGTGAAAGTAAAGGTCTTTCACAGAGAAGTATGCCACTGCCTACTGAAAATCCAGGGACGGAGAAACCCAGGGAAAGATCCCAGTATCTCTCCTCACTACCATCAATATTCCGCCAGGACTTTATAGGAGCCAAACCGTGCTGCAAGTGCAATCCATCACAGTGGTCACTATACTGACATCTTGTGGTGGTACTGGGAAGCTGGAAAGGAAAGACATCCTAGATCATGTGGCAGTCACACGTCCCTGAGATGGGGTGGGACAGCCACCTGCCCAGGGCTTCGGTGTTCAATGACCTGGGGTAAATCAGAGCACACTTTCCAAAGCCAAGGACAAGACGCTACGCACCCGCTGCACCGTCTGCCACAAAAGAAGTGGCATGACTTACAGAAGACGCAGGTATAACATGGGACAGGATGCAGCAGTGTGACAGGTTGGTCCCATTCTGAAGAGTGACTTGTAACCCTAACCAACAGTCACAACAAAAACAACAAAAACATGATGATTTTTCTCCAGTAGTGTAAATAAATGGATGGAGAAACAAGAACGTGGAATTCAAAATAAGATATCACTCACTCTCACAACAAATTCCCCACTATGTTATGTTTCCAGTACCATGCCTAGAACAGGGGATTTAAGACTTGGAGAAGGAATGCTTCCTCCAGGTATTATAAAGTTATTTCCATTACATTGGAATTTGAAATTGATATGTGGCCAATTTCTGACTGCTTGTGGCCAGGATAACAGTACAAAAGGAAATGTTCACAATTTCAGCTAGGTAAGTAAGCCTCATCATCAGTAAAAACAGAAAAAAAAAAAGGAAACACAGGTGATAAGCAAGCACGGAGCCCAGAGACCTCAGTGAGAGGCTCCTCTGGCTGGCAGGTCCTTCGTCAAGTTCAATGGAAAAGTGCTGCAGCCAAATACATTCAGGACCCAAGGACCAGAGTCCTCAGTAATCAACAGTCACATCAAATCATTCCATCTTGACAAGCCAAAAGACTCAAGAAAAGAAAATATGGAGTGATTAAAAGGAGTCATATGCACAACTTTTGATCCCACCACCACTGAGAAACTAAGAATTTCAGCGACCTTTACTCCCATGTCACAGTTTTTTTCTGTAACTGATGTCCTCTTCTTGTCTCTGTTATTGTTCTCAGGGTGCAGTATGGCTAGCTAGCTGTATGATTTAGTTTCAAGGTTGCATTACACTGATGTGGGCATGTGCAGAACAAGAGAGCTGCCAGCAGTCACTGACGAGTGAGTGGCATTGTCCTCCTTGGAGGATGAGATAAATTTTAATCAATGGGCCTTAAGTTACTTTACAATCTGGGAATATATTTGGGGGTGTATAAACATAATGAATTAAAGATTAACAGCACTCGCCAAATAGCAATGCAATGCATATTTGTTGTAGGTGTGACACGGACATCCACACTGACTCTGGCAAGAGACAGACACCTCTTTCAGCCATAGACTCAGGAAAATAATCTTTTTGACTCATGCTTTTAATTAGGACATAATCACATGGCATAGGTTTATCTGCTCAGCCTTATTCCGTGGACTTTGAAGAACTAGGGACATGAAGAGACAGGTAGGAAAGCATTCTTTCTGGGATCCACGGGGGTGCAAAGGCTGAGTATTACTGGTCCCTTCTCTCTCTAACAATTTCCCTGCCCTCCTGTGGCTCCAGCTGTGTTGGGTTTGCTGACTTCGTGGTGCATAGCTCTGATGTAGGTTTATACTATTACTCATGCATCACTGTTTGGTTTTATAGGTGACAACATAGGTTTAAAAAAATTCACATACTTCTAAAACCTTCCATGTCAGTTTTTCCTGCTTTTTGAACGAGGAACCCCCCCACGTTTTTGTTTTTACTGCCCCAATCAATCATGAGCCCAGTCCTGACAAGCAACGCAATCCCCTTTTCTTCTTGACCAGAATATGTGTTAAAGATACAGTAGTCATCTGGAAATCATGAGGAGGAAAATGTAACAAAAAGGATGTACAAAATGAGAAGACTCATCTCCCTCCTAGATATTGTCAGAGTTGATATATTTGTCTTAGGCTACCTACTACTAGACATCCTTCTACATATACCACAAAAATGAAATCTAGTGCCAAGGCTTGAGCTGCTTTTTTTTTTAGTACTAAAGATTGAATCCAGGCTCTTCCCACTGAACTAGATGCCCAGGTCTTTTTTGTGCATGTGAGTCAGGGTCTCACTAGGTTGGCTCTCAGGACAGGCTCAGACTTGTGATTCCAGGCCCCAGCTGCGTGCATGCTGGGATTCCAGGCAAGTGTGAGCACCACCACACTCAGCTTTGAGTTACTTTTGGTCCACTTCTGTGTTATATCTACAAATCACTTGATATCATCTTATATGTCCTGTCTCAGAGAGATTTTCTCTGACTTAAAAATGTCCCCCTCCACCATGACCACTGTTCTAGTGATGTTTAGAGCACACATCACCACTGGAATTAGCTTCTTTTTTGTTTGCGTGATGAGCTTTATCTTCCCAGAACCCAAGGCTAAACTCCAGGAAGGTGGAAGCAGGTTACCTGATCATCACTGCCCACCCGACCACCCGGACAGAACACCTGCTCAGGAAAGGTCTGCTGAGTGGGAAAGGAATGGATTCATAAAAGACTTCCCTCAGCCAACAACTCAGGCTCAGATCACTAAATCGGAAATGGAAAGACACCTCTTAATCATTTCTTCACAGCAAGAACTATAAAGCATATTCCTTCAAGTACTTCCAGAGGCTAAATGTTATGCATTGTAAATTGCCTTATGAATGAGAATATTTCTTACCTAAACCCAAAATGCACAGAACTGTGTCTGCGGAGCCAGGGGGCATCTCTCCTCTCCCCTTCAGAGCAAGGCTCCTTCTGGCTGTGGTCAGACTGCACACCCCCACAGCACACCCCTCGCTCCTCTGCAAGGGCTCCGAATCTAAACTGCCACGCATGCCTGTAATATGTCGGGGCTATGACTTTTCAGCTGTTATAGGTAAAATAAGAAAGCAGGGAGCTAAAGTCAAGACACAGAAACAAAGAAGTGATTTTTAGTTTCCTCTTTCCTCTCTTCTGCACCGACAGCTTTTACCCAGAATCCATCTCTCTAGGACACACAGGCAATAGCCTTGTTCCTCCACCTCCGCAATGCCTTCAGATGTTTTGCTCAGTTATCTCACTCGCTGCTTTAACGTGTGTCTCTTCACTATAAAGAGGTGGCCTGCTTTATTTCCACACCTTATCAATTCCCTTTTGTCACTTCCATTCCAAGAAGGTCAAAGCCCTCTCCTTAACCGTCCCATTCTCCCCACCCACGTAGGGGGCAGCTGCACGCCATAAAGATTCTCTTTCAATCTGAGGGCCAGTGTCTCCCCTCAAATCACAGAAACAAGGTTAAATTCCAGAAGGACAAAGATCTAGTGTGGCCTGCCATTTCCCTATGCTGCTTCTCTACATTTTAGTCTTCATCAGGCACAAGTCAATTAATTGATAAAGCATTTTGACTCAGGAGGATCCAGGGTAGCCCTGGAGAACACATTGAGGTCCTCTAGCATTCCAAGATGGAAATCAGACATGGCAACATACAAGTGTAAGGTCATGAACTGCCAATACACTCCCTGAAGGAAAGATACACTTGGAAAAAACAAAAACAAACAGAAAACCTCACATGAAAAACCCCTGGAAATGAGAATAATAATGACCAAAATGCTAATAAGTGTCCCAAATCTCAAATGTTGTTTTTTTAAGGGAAAAGGAGATTACCAAGAATAAAGATGCTAACGTTTTTCATTAACCATTGTCACTTCATTAACATAGACCTATGTGAGGAGTGAAAGGGCTGCCACATGTGTGTTTTGTGGAATGATACACACACAAACAACGCCCCCTTTGTTATCTTTTAGAATTTGTTTGATTTCCAGGGAGATGGCAGAGTAGTAGGATGCAGGGAAAACAGACTCTCTGAGAGACACCATCTAGACGTGGGAACACACCATCTTGAGGAAGACAAAAAAGAGGGAGATGGGTTCCTTGGACCCAGGGAGAGCCTAAAGTTTGAATCAAATCCCACAGAGAGAGTGAAAAGAAAAAAATTCAACTAAGAAGAAGGTGGTAGCTGACAGTGCCTGCGCCTGTGCCAAACTCACTGTGCGAGGGGAGCTGTTGGAGCCCGGTGGCACACAGCCACGGTGTTGGCAGCGGCTGGTAACAACAGGGCCTCTGCAGAACCATTCCTTGGTGGAGGAGAGCAGTGGGGGTGGAAGAGAGCAGTGGGCACAGAGGACTGTGCTGGCTGGCGGTGAGTGCGGAGGGCTTGGTCCTCCCACGGGAGAGAGTGATTTGCCGGGAGCCATTCTGGAGTTGGGCAAGATATGCCTGGGGCTCAAATTGTTGCCGGCTTCCCCCAGAGGTTCCTAACTGGTCACAGACCCGTGGAGACTGCGTGGATGGCTGCGAGCCCGAGCCCGAGGAGGCTGCTCTCAGGGCAGGCCTGCTAAGGTTGTCTACTACTCTGTCTATGAACAGTTGCTGGCTTGTGGGGATACGGTGCCAAGATTTGGGTTGCTGTCTCCACAGGCTGTTTACCAGTGAATCCAGAGAGAACCCCAGAAGTGGACCCCGGAAGTGGAATTTTTTTTCTCTTTTTATTGCTTGTTTTGTTTAGTTTATTATTATTTTATTTTATTTATTTTATTTATTTTTTTTTTTTTAGTGTGAGTGTGGTTTCTGCCCTCCTTTTGGGTGTGGTCTTGTTCTGTTCTCTTTTTGGTCTCTTTTGGCTTTCTTTTCCCTCAGTCTTCTGTAGTGGTTTCCCTAAGTTGATGGGACCCATCTTTGTTCTCCAACCTACTTATAGTCTCTTTCTCTTTTCCCACTTTTCTGCTTTTTCTTAAATTCATTTTGGGTCCAGACCCTTGGGGACAGAATTGATATTTTGTGAACCTAAGTACTATATACGATTGTTTTGCATTCTGTTGTATGGTTATAAATTCAGTTTATATGGTTGGGGGTTGTAAATCAGGGGTTGGATCAGTTTACTGATTTGTTGGCTATGTTTGGTGCTGTGGGTGCCACTGTAGCCAGAATTAACTCAACTGAACTGGATAGCTGTTGGCCTTGCTGGTCCAGGACTGGGATTGACTGGGTGTCACAGAGAGAGCTGGGGTGGGGTGCCAAGGAACTAGGGACTGGGCTAGGTGAGCAGTGGTTTCTCATCTCTGACAAACTGAGGAGGTAGGATTTTCCAGTAGACTCGGAGCCCAGGAACCAGTTACACCTGGAAGATATCTCCGGGAAGTATTTATCACCTGGAAGTCCTTAATACCACCATTAAAGTAACCCACCGCAGGCAACTAACATGTATCACTTTAGGAATTAAACTAAAAAAGAAAAGAAATGAGAAGACACTTAAACAGGTCACAATCCCAGACACCCAGTTCACCAAAAGCAAACCCAGGGGGCAATAAGGCTGGAAAATCCAAAAGCCCCCTACAAGGTTTCTTCAAAGTGGTAACAAAGCAATTGAATGAGGCTTTGGAAAAAATGAAATCAGAAATAATCTCTCAAATAACCACAGAGATTACCAAAATACACACTATGCTAGTGATGTTAGAGCAAATACAGACAGAAAAATAAATAAACTTAAGCAAATTATGGAAGGACAACACAGGAAGCAAATGGATTCCATAAAGCAGATTCAAGCAGATACCCAGGAGAATAGAAACTCCATTAAAATTATTCAAAGCAGATTAAGCCAATGTGAGAACAGGATCTCAGATATTGCAGACAGGCTTGCAGTTAGTGATCAGGAAAAGGAAGATTCTTCAAAACTAGCAAGGGAACATGAGAAATCAATCCAGCAGTTGCTTGATGAGACAAAGAAAAATAACTTAAGATTAATTGGAGTCAGTGAACAAGAAGGAGATACTACAAATGACATTAAAAACATCCTTGCAGACATCATGTCAGAAAACTTTCCTGGTAGAGAAAAAGAATTTGACATACAAATAAGTGAGGCATATAGAACTCCAATTAGCAATGATAAAGAAAAAAATCTATTTCCAGGAGTATCATAGTCAAGATTCCAGAAATTCAACACAGGAATAAAATTTTAAAAGCTGTTAGGGAAAAGAAGCAAATCACCTATAAAGGAAAGCCCATCAGAATTACAGTGGACTTCTCAGCACAAACTCTCAAGTCAAGGAGAACTTGGAGCAAAGTATTCCAAGTTCTAAAAGAAAACAACTTTCAACCCAGATTGATGTATCCTGCAAAACTATCTTTCAAAATAGAGGGAGAAACAAAATACTTTCATGATAAGGAACAGTTGAGGAAATTCACGACCACTAAACCAGCACTCCAAAATGTTTTGAAGGACATATTAGAAAGGGATAAAAAGTATTAAAGCTCCATGAACCCCAATAGAAGGAATCCACCAGGAAAATAGAAAACAACATGATAAGGATAAGTCAATACGTATCAGTTTTAACCATCAATGTTAATGGTCTTAATTCACCAGTCAAAAACAATAGACTGGCAGAATGGATCAAGAAGCAAGATCCAACAATATGCTGTATACAATAAACACATTTAATTCAAAAAGATACCCATAGACTGAAAGTTAAAGGATGGAAAACAATACTCCATGCAACAGGAGTCCAGAAAAAAGCAGGTGTAGCTATTCTATTTGCAGATAAAGTTAATTTTAAGCCAAGACTAAGAGAGACAAAGAAGGTCACTATATCTTGGTAAAGGCAACAATCCAAGAGGAAGAGATAACAATCATAAGTATATATGCAACAAATACTAGTGCACCCAGTTATATAAAACAATTATTAATGGACATGAAAAATCAAATAAGCCTTAATACAATTGTATTGTGAGACCTCAATACCCTGCTGTCACAAAAGGACAGGTCAACTAGACAAAAAGTCAACAATGAAATATTAGAATTAAATCAAACCTTTGAGTAAATGGACTTAGTAGACGTCTATACAGTCTTCCACCCTACAACATCAGAATACACATTCTTTTCAGCTGCACATGGGACATCCTCCAAAACAGACCATATACTAGTTCATAGAACATGTTTAAGTAAATGTAAAGGAATTGAAATTATCCCTTGCATACTATCAGACCATAGTGCAATGAAATTGGAAATCCATGTCAAAGGAAACCACAAGAACTTCACTGACACATGGAAATTAAATAGCACACTTCTGAACAATCAATGGGTCACAGATGAAATTAAAGAAGAAATTAGATAGTTTCTACAGTTGAATGACAAGGACAATACAACATACCGGAACTTGTGAGACACAATGAAAGCAGTCTTAAGAGGGAAATTGCTATAGTAGAGGGTGTTGTTTCCCTGGTTTCTCTCTCAGTGAGATTGTTGTTCGTGTACGGGAATGCTGTTGATTTTTGAGTGTTGATTTTGTGGCCAGCTGCGTTGCTAGGTCTGCTTATTGAATCTAGGGGTCTCTTGGAGTTTTTGGGATCTTCTAGGTAGAATATCACGTCATCTGAAACAAAATCTATGTATATAAAAAATTAGTTGTGACAGTCAAAGAAAAAGAATTTTGAGTGAAATGTAATTTTCTCAGGGTCACCTTCAGATTTTATTTTTAATGCGAAATGTTCATTTGAAAACAATTGTGTTATAATTTGTTAGATAATGTTTCATGTCCATATTCATTATCTTAAATAATTTTCAGGAATATCCAATATGCTGATGATTGTTGCTGTTTTGTTGGTTGGTCTGAAATTGTTATGTTTTGATTTTTTTATTTTCCTTTTGTTTAAAATAAAAAAAAGAATTTGTTTAATTCCTTCTTTCCTGCCCATTTTATTTTCAGAATTTTCTTGCAAAAGAAATACCTTATGATCAACCCAATCACACAGGTGAGAAGAATCAAAAAATCAAAATGGGTAAATTAAACAACTAGCTCAAATTTCTTTTAAGTCCATGTCCCTGCTTTCTACACTTACAAAGAAATGCCTTGCTCAGTTTATAAATTTTGTAGAATCTGATAAACTCAAATTTGGTTGCCATAGAGTTCTCTGAATATTTTTAATGCAAGTCTTTTTCTGTGACGCAAAACATTCTTCCACCCTCGTGTGGGCTGCAAGTGTGGGAACCTAGAAAGTGGAGAGCAGAGATGAGAAAATGCATTGTGCAGCTCTCATTTCTCAAGTGCTTCAAGTTTCAGAGCTAATCTCTGTTGCTCCTGTGCTTTCCTATACAGGGCTCCTGTTCACAGAGAGACTGGGAACCTGCGGGGTTGAAGCTAGGAGCTCTGCAACGAAAGCAAATCCAGAGATCCAGTCCGGTGTTTCACCACCTTCATGCCGTTAATAGCAATGGCAAATCTGCTTGCAGTTCTATTCAGGAAAGAAACCTCTAAAGCAACAATGCAAGTATAAAAATCTATCAGTGCTCACATTTGAAAAGTCAAGAAGCAAGTTAACTGAATGAGGCCTCGTGCAGAGATTTTTTTGCTTTTGGTTTTTTGCTTTAGTGACTCTGAGACAGCTGGAAATACTGATCTGGAGTCCAGAAGTGTTGCTTGATGGAGATGCAAATATAAGAAGGACCAGTATTAGGTGATCAAATCACTCACTCGTCAGGTCATTTCTCTAGCACTTTCTGAGACCTTATTTTGTTCTGAGAGTTGAGAACAGCTTCAGAGAAATTGAGATGGATGTGCTCAAGACCAGGAAAAAGACAGGTAAGCTCAGGATGAACCTGAGGTTGGTCCACGTCTCAGCTGGCAGACCCCTCTCCCCCAGTGAAGCCCAGCGCACTCCTCTAGGGAGCACTCCTGGCCCATTTTCTCCTGGACTCCTTCCCTGAAGTGCCCTGATGGTTTGCGGAGATTTCTATGTCCATACTTACCACACTGCTGTGAAAAGTCTGTCTGCCCCTCTCACTCACAAACCATGGACATCTTAGAGGGAAAGTTAATTTTGCCTGTCTTCCTTTCTCTCATGACGCAGCACATGTTAGAGGCTTGGTCCATGTTAGCTGAATTAATGATTGAAGGATTCAATGAGTTCAACTTCACAGAAAAGAAAGACCCTCAAAATCTGTTTTCCTCATTAATTAATGAACCTGTTGATGGGATTAAATCATCAAGCCTTGATTAAATACTTTAGTCTGCAAAAATGTAAACATTTTTTAGATTTATTAATTTCCTCTGGAAATGAAAATACTAATTATTCATAGAATTAGTCACTGAATCCTGCCTTCTAATTTTCTTGCTGACAGCTTTCTTAATGATATTAGTGAAGACAGTCCCCAAAGATCTAAGGAATTCATCCAAACTTCATCAATCCTAAATCCATGGAAGGAAGATTAATTAGATCACATTGTTGCTCCTCCTTGGGATTCTTTCAGACTGAGCTAACATGAGACCCTGAAGTATATGCTCTAAACTTTATTCCATCCATGGCATACAGATTTTATGTAATGCACTGATGATGTTTGTACCTCAGCTTTAGGTAATGGAAATTACTTTTTAAAATCCTATTTCAATAATTTAAGATGGATTTTGTACCTAGTAAATTATCCCATTCTCAGCTCAGTCATTATAATTAACAAGTAATGTATTACTTTTAAAAATTAAAAATAATTCTTTAAGAACAAAAAAGAGAAACTTTTTTCTGAAAATATCTCCAAAGGAAATGGCCATAAATTGAGTCATTTTCTTGCAAAGAGACATTTGATGTATCATTTTTTAAAAATAGTGTATAATAAGGAATATTCTAAATGCAATGGAAGCATAATTAAGAAAACGATATACATGAGTTGATTTCTCAGATTTTCGATTCCCCTTTCCTCTCTCTCTGTCTTACTCCCCACTGATAGCGACGTTTTCACAGTCCTTCATAAAGATCAAATGTCCCCGCTTTCTCATCAAACCAGCTCTCTATGTTTCCAGTCGCTCTGTCCTTTCTTCCTGCTAAAAAGAAATAAGAACCAAAACCCAAATTCTCCGTATTGCTTGGAGTCTCTTCCAATTCCATTTTTTCAGGAGACTGTCGCCCTCAATCATCTGGATCTTTCTATTCACTCCAGTTTCTACAAAAGACAGACAAGACCAAAAGAAGTCCTTTCACCCAACCTGATCCTTGCTACAGCCCTAATTGTCTCCTTCTCAATATTAAATTCTGTAAGAGCAGGCTGTAAACTGCCTCTACTTTCTAACCTCTCTTCCTCTCTTCCAGAGACCCCCACAGGGCTTTCACACCCACTAATTGAAAAATAACCTTAGGCTCAGCAAGGGTCTTACTGCAGCTAAATCAAATGAATGACTTTCAGACCTCGCCTTTCCCGCATGGTCAGTCCTGGTCTGTCCGAGGCATGGGGAATGACAGCCCCCAACACATGTTCTGTGAATAAACTGGAGAATAGCTAGGCTCATTCATTGCAGCTCACCAGTGGCTGCCCTCAGGCCATGAGAGCGAAGTCACCTTTCCTTCCAGAACCTCTCTCTGTCCTTCGCTTCTCTCACAACAATCCCTTCCTCTTCCCTCTGCGTATTCTCTGGTGACATTTTTCTGGTCCCCTTTTCTGGCTCCTTCTTGCCGTAAATACTGGAGATCCGTGGGCTTAGCCAGTGTCTTCTTCCCCACACGCTCCAGCCCAGCGCCGCAGCCCAGCGCTGCTCCACCTGTTTCTTTAGATGAAGGAAGCATCGCTAGGCTGACCATTTGCAGCTGCACCTCACTGGCTCGGCTTCTCCTTGTGCTCCACGCTCAGCCACCTGCATACGGGCCATCTCCATTCTCCTGCTTCCCTGGCTTCCCAAAGTGCAAAGTCCAGAACCATACCATACCACCCACACCCACTGCGCACACACACACACACACGCATTATGTCTCTTGAATTTTTCATCCAAGTTCATGAAACTTTCATAAATCTATTAGCCCATGCCAAGATACCTAAGTGTCAGACTTCATAACGTCTTCAATTCAATGGCATCAATTCCATTTTTAGGATAGATCTTGAATCTGGTTGACTTCTTTTCATCACTGCCTCATTTCTGCAAACTACCATCCTTTCTTCTGGACTATTACACTAGCAGCCCTTCAAACTCGTGCCTTATCTCTAACATCTGTTGGGTCACTCCCCATGAGTCTGCCAGAGCCTGCTAGACCACACTTGTGCTCCTCGCTGACGCGTTCTGCCTGTGACCTCCACACTCCCCCTCCAAATCAGGACGCTTCCGCTTGTCCATTTCCCGCTACCCATCTCGATCTCCTGCAAGATCACAGTGCTCACTCTTCCCTTCCCCTCTGCAGTTCTTTAATCCTGTGCATCCCTCAACTCTTGTTTTAATGTCTCTCCCTCGGAGATAGCTTTCTTGGCCTCCAATAGAAAATTCATCTGTTATGAATTCTCATCGCACTTAAGTTTTTTATCATGGCGTACCAGAGATGACTCAAACTCCACAAAGAGAGATATTCTAGATTTATTTATTAGGTTTCTTTATTTGAACAAAATCAAATTTATTCTGCTTCTACCAAAAGCCTCAGGCAAATAAAATTCAATTTCAATAATCCATAAGGAATTTTGAGTGTCAAATTATGCCAAATATCCAAATATCACAGTAAATGCACAGTGGCTAGAAGCTTTTGCAGTTATTGGCGACTTGTGCACATAGTTTGGCATTGAGATTTGCATCACATAAGCTCACAGGGTTGGCACTTTCTAGTTCCAGATGTGCTGCCTCTATGCCAGCTGGGGTCAGCGGATCACTGGAAACTCCCTCTTAGGCAACTGCATAACCACTTCCCAGAGGACTCACCCTGTCCTTGAAGTCTCAATGTCCTTGAAACCCTAGCCCCTCTCCTCTTTCCAGTCGGGAGTCTCACCTCCCTATTCATTGCTTCTCAAAGTATTCTCCTCCTTCTTCCCACACAGGTCCTCAGCCTTCGACTACACACTTCATTATCTGGTCCTACCGAAGGGCGTCTTCTGTCCATCTTCTGGCTGAGTCTCCCTTACGTTCATGGACACACACCTTAGTTTGGCACCTGACTCAGCTTAGAAACTCTAGCAACCCTCAAGGAAAGCCCCTCACATCATGGTGGCCTGAGAAGGAAGAAGCCAGGCTGAGAAGTGTCCTCTTCTAGCTTGCACTGCGTTACCCACGGTCAGCTCACCTGGCAGCACTCAGTTAGTGAACACACGAACAGATGAACCCACCACTGAATGCACTACGACACACTCTGAGTGCGTGAGCGTTTGGGGGGACACTCTGATCTCAGTCATAACAACCGCACCTGCAACGTTTTCATCTGCAGACACACCTGCTCATTCTTTTCCACTCTGAATGTCTAAATCCATTGCTCACCGCCTTCCCTGTTTCTCTGATTCCCTCCGTGGGCCAATACAAATTATCTCCTTTCCTAGATGTGCTAGGTTTAGTTGCTCACCTCTGTTGATGTTTTATCCCACCTCATTTTGGCTTCTGCCTTTATCTATTTAAATAAAAGTGTTCTTGCCAAATTGCAAACAAACTTTATATTGCCAGATCTTATCACCACCTGTGATCTACATCTCACTCAGCCCCTCACAAGCACTCGACCTGTTTTCTCCTCTCTAAATGACACTTTCAGTTCAACGCCAGTCTCCTTGGCTTCCCTAGGTTGAGGTCTGGTCATGAAGCTTTAGCTGCCTTTGCAGGTTTCTCCTCTGGCAAATATGCTTCTGAAGACAGGCGTTAGAGAACCCGTTCCATCAGGGTGATTGAATTTCCTGAATAAGTGCTGTTGGGCCATAAAGACATTAGTTGTTCTGTGATTAGAATGCCAGGAAATCATTTGCTTTATTACTTAAATTGATTTGACTCTTAGTTCCTCTCAAGATGATAGACTTAATAATAGAGGTTATTAACTAGCACTCAAATATCTAATATTCTTATTTAGCTTTGTCTCAGACTTTCCCTATGTAGGAAAGATAAACATCTTCAGCTTGGCTGCCAGGTCTAATCCTTAACAGGAAATTCTCACCTCAAGCAATCTCCTCTTCTCTGCTCTTCCTCCTCTGAAATGTCCTGTGACCATAAATGTTGAGTTTTACGAAAAGCATTGTAGATTAACAAAGCATGCCGCTGGCGTGTCCGGTTTGCTGTGTGTCCTGCGTGTGATCCTTCATCTTCCCTGACTGTGCCTTGGTCTGCTTCCCAGCTCCCCCAGCCGCCAGGACCTCAGCGGCTTTGCCCTGCTGCACCCTTCGGCCACGATCGTCCTGCCTTGGAGCCAGCTGGCCTGAGACTGAATTCCTGGAAGCTGGGAGCCTACTTAAACCTCTCACCCTTCAAACTGTGGGTGTCAGGTATTGTACCTCAGCGACAGGAAAGCTGACTGATGAATGTCCATGACTGAGGTCATCCACAGCTTAGAACAATTAAAATAAATATGACTTTCAGCTCACACAAAAATATAGAGCAAACTTTTTTGGCTACTTGACTTTTAATATCATGTTACTTCTAAATTCCCAAGACTACCAGGCAAGACCCTTCCAGCCCGAATCCCAGGGCTGCATGTGTGACTATGTCTGAGTGATTACTCTTTTGAAAATTTTGGTCCGTTAAGGACCAACTACAATAACAATGCTCAACTGGGGCCAGCAAATGGATGAGATGCGTGGGTCCGCACATTCAGCTGCTCTGGGCCTTCCACGTTTAGTCAATGGGGAGTTCTAGGGAAGGTGCTGTTCCAAAAAGTCATAATCTTCATAGATGCATCAGTGTCAATCAGGACTACCAGAATGTAATCACAATGATTCTACTGCACCCCACTGGCCTTGCCTGGGATGACAGTGCCTTTGAAAACCACAGATGCTCCTGAGGCTTTTGGTAACACTGTATCAAAATTATAAACACCCCAACAACTCTTCTTCCACACCCACTCCGTCTCCAAGGTTTTCATAAGGTCTCTCAATACCTTAAAAGAAACCTCAGAATAACTGCTCTGAAACTGTGTTGTATCTTGCTATCCCAAAATAGTAGATTCCAATTGCATATGAGTTACTGGGCTAGAAACCTCTAGCATTAACATTAGCAGGGAGGATTGAATGGTTTTTCTACTCCATATTATCATTATATCTTGAATGCCTAAGTTCAGGTTCAGAGAAAGAACGGAGGAACTGAGGCAGGACTGACCTAGAAATTTCTACAGCTGGACATGGTCCCTCCAAGGCTCCCCACTCCACATATTTCAGGGTGAAGGCTGTGAATTCCAAGGACTCAAAACGCAGGCTCAGCCATAGTGGGAGGGAAGAAATCACCAGTGAACAGGAACCTGCATACATTTGTTCAGAGAGGCTACAAAATCTCAGAAATAAACTGAATGTTCAAGAGTCAGAATGTGAATAGCAAACCATTATGTGGGGTTTGGGACTCAGATAGCAAGAACTCAGAAATGAAAACAAATAATTTAATGAAATAACAAGTTTACACTGAAAAACTGATGGCAAAGAAAAGAGCTTCCGACCTTAAACAAATGTGAGCACTGACTGTATACAGAGCCAAATGTCAGGACAGAACCCGTGCCGGAGTCACCACAGCTGTCACTGAGAACCTGAGGTCCTGCCTTTGGAACAACCATGATGTGTGGTGAAACAGGAAGAGAACAGACATTTTTATGTAGTTTAAGAATGATTTTTCCCTGCAGAGATGTGATTTATTCAGTTTAGCTACAATTTCTCTGGTAAACCAATTTGGTGTTACATAGGTGGAATTTTTCCTGAGGAAAGAAGCTCAAGTTATTTGCATAGTTAAACATGAATTTCAAGCGTAGGATGCTAATGGTTCAGTATGTGTAGGGTGCTGTTGTCTGGTGCCTGTTGTTTAAATCCCTAGTGAGCTTACTGAGATGAGAAGGTGGAGTCTAACTTGAATAGCGTCTCACGGGAGAATCTGGGCCTGCTTTGCCTTGTTACCTTGCCGTCAGGAATGCCTGGGAAGACCCAAGCAGGCACACTGGTCTTGGAAAGATGAGCCATTCACTTCTCCCTGGCAAGTAATAGGTTACGGAGAAGCAGGAGGAAGTATGACAGAAACTGCTGGACTTTTCTAATATCCTGTCTCTTTCTTTAAAACAAGTTGCTATATCATCAGGACAACCACAGATTTGGCTCTGGTGTCCATTAACACAACAGGAAAAGGACAAAAAATGTAAGAAAATCCTGGCTTCTAGAAGAAACAGTATTTTTTTCCTACTGTCCTTTTGTTTCGAGGACCACGTGGGCAGTTAGATTTCGAAATAACTTATTGGCTATGTTCAAGGTTAGAGCAAAGGGTTTGTAGAGTCTTATTTCTACAATGCAGAAGGGGTACCAGGAGTCCTCTATCACTGTTCCTTTAGAAATACTTCGAGAAAGTTATACATCATTTTGGCAAGCCTGCACAAAAGAAAAATTGAATTTGGGGTTGGCATGATAAGATTTTCATGTGGGAGGTATAATGGGGCCACTGTATGAAGGGTGGATTGAATAGGAAGAAATAAGTGTCTGGAAGACCAGTTAGTGGGAAGCAAGTCTGGTGCTCTGGGCCAGAAAGTTCAATTCTTTGTGCACGGACATATTTTAAGTATTTGCTCTAATTTTGTCAAGCTCTAAAATTGCCTCTCTATTCATGCATTAGAAGCTGAAGCTATGTGGAATAAAAGGACAAGTTCACATCCACACTAGTCATGCTTTTGCAGACTTTAATCACATGTATGGGCTGCCCTACTGTGGGAGACTTGAGTGGATCCCCTTGAACGCAGAACAATTGCTGCAATTTTGATTATATCGAGACTTATTTCCTTATGTTGATGTATACAGAGCTGACTATGGTATTTCCTTTTCTCTTCAATTAGCTCTAAGCATTGCAAATAAGGTTAGCCAAGGTACTGATATGTAATCTCTAAAGCCATCCGACAGTGTCCTGTTGCCTCCCATAGTGATCTCTATAAAATATATAGGCACAGTGGGATGGCAGAGCCAGTGAGCTCCAGGAATGTCAACTGGGTATGAGCCGTGAGAAAGAGTCTATGAGTCCCCAGAGCATAAAAGTTTACATATCAGAAGCAGGCACTGGTATGTAGTCTTTAAAGCCATCAGACAGTGTCCTGTTTCCTCCCAGACTGACCTTTGTAAAATGTATAGAGCACAGCGGGATGGCAGAGCCAGTGAGCTCCAGGAATGTCCACTGGGGAAGAGCCTCCAGAAAGAGGCTGTGAGTTCCCAGGGCATAAAGTTTGCATATCAGAAACTGAAGCAGCAGCCTCCTAAAGCAATTCAGTTGCTATCTTGATTGGGTTGTGCAAGTTGAACCCTCTACATATCTTTATCTCTGCATTTTGCAGAGATACCTTTCTCACTACCTGGCCAGCCAGCTCAAGTTACTCACATAGTTCCTGCCATCCTCACTGTCACTCACTCTGGAGCCACCCCCTTGCTTCCCTAGTTAATAAATTCTGGGAGAGGCCTAGGATCAAGGCCTTCGTTTGCATGTCCTCGCGGGGATTGGACTTAGAACCCCTTGGCTGCCCCTAACCTTGACTATGTCTCGGAATCTTTACTCTTGCCATGGGTTGCATTGGAGGTGGTAGATTGGAATTAACTTATCAGGATTCCAATAATGTCTCAGTGGAATTATAAATATAATTTATTGGATTGTGAGGAAGACAAGAGAAAGGATTACAATACTTGGATTACCGTACTCAGTATTTGGGGCTACAATATTTGGCAGGCTACAATACCCTACTGCAGACTGAAGTCCTGCCTTGTGTGTGGAAAGAATTTTCCATGCAAATCAGGCATCCCTATCCACTGAGTGGGTCTCTTTAGCCTCTCTCTCTCTCTCTCTCTTCACTTTCTCCAACTCATGAGAAACTTTCAGACATCAAAACCAGGGTTACATGGAGACGAAAGGGAAAATGCATCTTGTCTTTTCTAATTCTGCTGGGACTGGTTAAGTATGTTCTGGGGTTTTCTTGGCCAACAGAACACATACTAGGTAATAGAACATGCTTAAGTGAATGCAAAGGAATCAAAGTTATCTCATGCATATTATCAGATCATAGTGCAATGAAATTGGAAATAAATGGCAAAAGAACCCATACAACCTACATAAACACATGGAAATTAAATAATACCATGTAGAATGACCAATGAGTCACAGATGAAATTAAAGAAGAAATTAGACAGTTTCTATAATTAAACAGTAATGCCTATATGGCAATACCATAACTTGTGGGTTGCAATGAAAGCAGCCCTACAATGGAATTGTATAGCGGTGACTTCTCACATCAAAAAAACAGAGTGAGCTCAAATAAATAATCCAATGTTGAACCTCAAGGAAATCATAAAGACCAGAGCAGAAATTAATGCAATTGAGACTAAGAAAACAATACAAAAAAAGTCAGTGAATCAAAGAGTTGGTTCTTTGAAAGATTAAGTAAAATAGACAAACCTTTTGCCAATCTTATAAAAAAGAAAGAAAGAAAGACAAGACCCAAATTCATGCAATTAGGCATGAAAAATGTGAAATAGCAAGAGATCCTACAGGAATCCAGAAGGTCATCAGTACCTAGTTTAAGAATCTGTACTCTAATAACACAGAAAATTCAGAAAAAAATAGATTCCTAGATACATATGAATTAGCAAAGCTGAATCAAAAAGATACAAAAATTCTAAACAATCCAATATCAGTCAATGAAGTTAAACAAATAATAAAAGATCTACCAACTAAGAAAAACCCAGATTGTAACAGATTCCTTGCTGAATTCTACAAGAACAATAGAAAAGTTCTAATAAATTATCATTATTTGCAGATGACATGACATTCTACATAAAGCCTGAAAACTCTACCAAAAGACTCTAGAATTTATAACCAAATTTGGTAGCATGGCAAGACATAAAGTCAACATTCAAAAATCAATAGCATACCTATACATGAACAACAAACTCATTGAGAGAGAAACTAGGAAAACACCTTTAATGAGAACACCAAGAAAAATGAAATACTTGGGAATCAATCTAATTAAAGAAGTGAAGGATCTTTACATTGAAAAACTACAGTACTCTGAAAAAGGAATTAGAAGAGAATATCAGAAAATGGAAAGACACCCCCTGTACTTGCATAGGTAGAAGGAAGATAGTGAAAATAGCCATATTTCCAAAACTGTTATACAGATTTAATGCAATCCCAATCAAAACACCAATAGCATTCCTCACAAACTACAGCAAACAATTCTACCATTCATATGGAACCAGAAGAGACCTAGAATAGCCAAGAAATTCTGGGTAACAGGGCAAGGCAGGGAGCATCACCACCCCTGGTTTGAAGCTGTACTACAACGCTACAGTGATAAAAAAATAAAACAGCATGGTACTGGCAAAAAAAAAAAGAAAGAAATAGACTCAAAGATCAATAGACCAGAACAGGAGATGTTAAAACAACGCCAAGCACACTCAGCTACCTTGTCTTAGACAGAGGAGTCAAAGAACGTCACTGAAAGAAAGATAGCCTCCTTGAGAAATAGAGCTGGGAAAACTAGCCTCCATGGACTGAAGATTAAACCTAGACCTATGTCTCTCATCATGCACTAAACTAAAATTAAAATGGTTCAAATATCTAAGTATTAAAACAAAAGCACTAAATCTCCTGGAAGACAGAATAAGGTAAAACTCTCGAAGAGATAGGTTTAGGCAAAGACCTGATGAACGAAACCCTTATCACATGGGGAATATTACAAAGAAGCAATAGCTGGGGTCACGTCATAGTAAAAAGCTTCTGCACAAGAGAAGAAACCAACAAGAGAGTGAAGAAACAACCCACAGAATGGGAAAAAATTTACAAACTACTCAGATAAAAGGCTGATAAATAGAATATAAAAGAAATTTTTAAAACTCAGATCCATGAATTTAAAGACCCAATGGAAAAAAATGGGCATCTGAAATGAATAGACAGTTCTCAGATAAAGATATACAAATAGCAATTAAATATATGAAAAAAAAATGTTCACCATCACTGGTCATTCAAGAAACACAAATTAAAACACGGAGATTCCATCTCATTCCAGAAAGAATGGCTAGCATTAAGAAATTAACCAATAATAAATGCTGCCCAGGTTGTGGGGGAAAAGGAACTCTTCTCCACTGTTAGAAAGAGTGTAGACTGGTGCAACCACTGTGGAAATCAATGTGGCGAGTTCTCAAAAAGCTAAAACTAGAGGTTCCATTTGACTCAGCTATTCTCCTTCTAGGTATTCTCCTAAAAGAATTAAAACTATCATAGTACAGTGATATATGTACACATGTTTATAGCAGTACAATTTATAATAGCCAAATCTTAGAAATAGACCAGGTGCCCATTAACAGATGAATGATACTTGTATAAAATCAAGTAGTACTCTGCCATAAAGAAGGATATGCTTGAGACATTTTTAGGTAAATGGATGCATCTCCAGACCATAATATTAAGTGAAATAAATCAGACACATAGTTTAAATACTGCATTGTTTCTCTTGCATGAGAAACCCAAAGAGTACATAAGGAGCAAAATGGCTGATAGCTGTTGGGAAATAGGAAGAATTTGTAACAGTGCAAAGGGGAATAATGGAGGGGGAGGGGGAAGAAACAAAGGGAAAGGGATTTTTAAAAAGAGAAAAAAAGGAAAAAATGGAAACAAAGTTTTTGTAAATGAAGAGAAAAAGGATTGAAGGGAGGGGAGGGAAATGGGAGAAAAAAAGAATTAAGATATATCATGTACAGGTACAAATTCCCCATGATGAATATGATCATTATGGATGGCAAATATGCACTAATAAAAAAGAAAGAAAACATAAAATGACAATAGAAGAGTACGACAACCCAGGTACCCAGTCTGTGCATGAGGACCACACACGTTGCTCTTGGAGGAAGACTCGAACCCTGTACACTAGGTAATAGTGCGCATTCAACAGAAAGAGGAAGGTAAGAACAATAGCACCAATTATGTTAGTCACGTTGTATTTCTGACAATCTTTGCCTTTGCACAACATTTTCAAATCAGCTCATTATTTGTTTGCCAAAACAGCTTCCTGCAGTCACCTCGCAGATCTCAAAACTTGGGCTCAGAGAAGTTGAGGTGTCTGCCTCATGAGACACAGTGCAGGGTGACAGAATGAGGATTCTGACAACGTCTCTTGGACCCAACTCCGGTTCTTTTCCTTCCTTCCCCCGAACAAAGGATGAAGTCAATCAAGCCTGCTTTATGATTTTGAAAGATAGAAAATCGTTCACCACCAAAATATTCCTCTAATAGCTTTGTTAGCAAGCAATCCCCTTGGAAGAATTTTGCAGTCTGCCAAAGCTTGCTACGCTCCTCAATATTCATACAATATTATGATTTTCCTGTAAAACTGAATAATCGCTGTCTATAATGCATTCACTCACACTGAGTTAGAGACAAAGCTGTCTGTCAAACATCAGCAGTGCTCTAATCCCCTTGGGTCATAGCTGCTGAAACCCTCACATCTGTAAATTAGCCGTTGGATCACTGTCCCCATGAGTCTTTCAGTAAAACATATATACACACACACATTATACTTACCAGCCAAATTCAGAAAGGGTTGGATAATTTCCTTCATCTAACTGCTGCTACCACACAAACCAGTTCAATGGAAACTTCATATTCCATGGTACTTGGTTTCCCACGAAAATGTGTTTCAGAGATCACACTCGCTTGGAATGCACCTCTGGAAATAGCTGTCCATCCACAAACTGGATTCCCCTTGTCTGATCACCTAAGGACAGAGGTTGCTCTACGCCCTTTCCTTCCATCTACTCCCTCTCCCCCAGCCCCCAGCCACGCAAAGAAGTTGGGAACGTTTATTTTTTGTGTCTTTATTCTTGCTGGCTCACAAGTTTTTTAACTAATCCATGAGTCCTGTCTTGGGATTTGGATCCCACACAGTCTTGATTTGAGCACATCTGGGCCCAGGCACACTGTGAAATAACAATGTGACACTAAGCAAGGCTGTTCCTTAAAGCAAAGTCTAAGCTAACCACAGCTAAGAACAGATGATACGGTATTGCTCTCCTCTGCTTCTGCACAAAGTCATTTTCTCCCTCCTCTTTTTCCTTGGACTGTCTATCTCTCGGAAATCCTTCCTGCAGACTCTGGCTGGTGAGCATGTGAAACTGTACGATGTGTGAAATATGAGCCGACTTCCGGAGGACAGTTTGCTTTCTGTGGGTCTCTCAGACGTCCAATTCAGAAACACTGAGCGTATCTTTACTCCCACCTCTTGAAAACCGTAGCAGATAAAATAAAACCAGCTTTATCTACTCTGTTTCATAAGATTCACCTCCTTACACCCTGATGTGACAAGGAATGACAAGGAATGTTACTAGAGAAGAGTGATGCTATGTACTTTTTAAAAATCACAAAGCCTCAATCATTGTTAATCTTTTTAATTCAAATCAAATACATGTTCTTTATTTTACTTCTAACATTTTAAATATTCTGTATATGTCTTGATTTGGACAACAGATGGATATGTTGGGAAGTAAGAACCCATCATCTATAAAATCAAAGCCTAAGAAATGGTTTGACCAAAGATATTTTTCTTTTTTTTTTCCAGGTCATATAAGTTCTTTTTTTTTTTTTAATTTTAAAGAGGATAAAACCAAGGAAAATAAAACAGAATAAAACCAATAAAAAAAGGCAGTATAAATGATACAGGACTTCAAGACCCCACGAAACCAACAATAGTTACCATAATGCCTTTTGTAGTCTTCAAAAGAGCTACAGATAATTTTGGACATAGTAAAAATCGAACAGAACACAATAGAATAAAAACAACAAAAACAAAACAATGAATGCAACAAAGGACTTCAAAGCAAGTCAATAGTAAATCCAAAATGACTACCATATTATGTATTTCTATCTTTTAAATAGCTGCTCATGCCATCAGATGCAACACAAACAAAACAAAAGAGAATAAAACCCAATGAAATGGGTATGAAACAAAACAATGAACATGATATGGCTTGCCTGCCAGGACTGCCTCCTGGTGAGGCCTGAATGTCTCCCCCGGCAGTCCCTGAATGGTGCTGACTCAAGGGAGAGACTTGGGTGTGGCTGTCCCCCCTCTGGAAGCATCCCACCCATGGTGCTGGTTTCACCTCCTGGGTCCCAAAAATATTTTTCGATGTCCATAAGCTTCAAGCTTTGACAGCTTCAAGATGAGTAAAAAAAATTCTCCAGTTCTAAGGTCAACAAAGACACTGCTGTGTGTGAGCATCAGGAATTCACTCGCCAGCACTCGGCCCTGCTCCTGGCCCCACTCTGCAGGGTGAGGGTGGCTCGCTGCCCACAGGTGACCCCTCACAGGTGAGGGAGGCCAGAGGGAAGGGCAGGGACAAGACAAACACTCAAGGGATGTCGGATCAGATGGGCCAGGCTAGGTCACACTGTGTTCACCTTGGTGGTTTAGGATAACAAAGGTTCAGCTCCTGTTCCCACCACCAACTGCTCATCCGCAGCGAGGTCATCTGCACTGAGGGGTCCAGGGAGAGGGAGCAGCCGCCCTTTGCAATGATGCGCTTTGCCATTACTGCAAGAAGAATGCGCTGCTGCTGGCTGAAGCGATCCACGACCTCCCTGGGAAGAGACAGCGTCCAGCAGGCTCACATGGTATCGTCCAGATGACAGACACACAGTCTCACCCAGGGGACCGCAAAGCATCCGCGTCCCATGTGGCCAGCATGGAAGAGCTGAACTGAGCCCAGCCCTAAAGGCGCCCACCATCCATCGGAGAGGGCAAAGGCAGGGCTGCTAAGAGCTGTGGCCTGCGGGACGCACGCAGGGCAGGTCCTGTGCTTATGGTGGGAGCCTAGAACACGAGAGGAGTGAGTCCTCCAAACTCTAACACAGGAGGTGGCCAAGCTGGGCCTTTCGGAATTCTACACCCGTGCCGGGTGCCCCTGCGTATTCCAGATCGTCCCACCGAGCAATGGAAAGCCTGATTTGTGTCCTCTCCTCACTCTCACGGAGGTCAGCTAAGATGCTGATAGTAAGTGCAGGTGCCCCAACAGTACGTCAAGCTTAGGAGTGCAGAGAACAGGCTCAGGTCCAGCCGGGGTTGCCCCAGGACGACTTGCTGAGAAGGGAGCCATCCACAGCCGTGCAATGTGTTTAAGGGAAGAAGAGAAGAGAGAATGATTCAAACGAGAACAAAGGATGAAACACAAAACAGGAAGGGGAGCGTCTGCCATCTGGGAGAAGCTCTGAGCAGGGCAGATACATCCTGCCAGGGCACAGGCCGGGCAGGCACCTGGACACGGGTACTCCGCAGGGCAGCCAGGCTCGGAGCAGAGGGGATGAGAGGCTGTGGGGGCAGGCGTCGGGTGGTGTGGCTGTTGCCTGACAACAGGACAATTTGGAGGTGGGCAAGAGAGCCCATCAAGGATCTGTCGCTCCCCAAGAGATCCTTACAGTGATCTCTGCAGCAGGCAGGTTTGGAGCTGGCCGTGAAATGCTGGAACTCAGCAGATTTACAGCAGGCTCCATCCTGGTTTTAAATATTTGATGCAATTTGAATGCTTATTCTGAGGGCAGAGGTCACAAGCTCCCCGCAGGCACGCAGGTCCTGTGGACTCCAGGAGAGGAGTGGCCTGGGAGCAGGACCTTCGGCAGAGGGTTCCGGGAGCAGGAACTCCTCAGTGAAACCTTGCATCGGGGAGATGAGTAATCACGGCCCAGAATGCTGAGCTCATTATCCAGCAGACCTACGGTGACCTTTCTGAGCAGAAAAGAGTGGATGACCCTGGGCCTGTTCTTATCTCTCTGAACCCGAAAATAAGCCTTGACCCACACACAAAGCACCAACCAGCTCCCTGCTATTAACTCCACCAATGGCCACATCTCTGCCAGAGCCGAGAAACCTTATGCACATCCTTGGGAAAACTTAATTGCCTGCTTATTGCCATTACTGTGATAGATGAGGGCGAACCTGCCCTCAGCAATGCCTCATAAAAGGAGTGGGCTGCGGCGTCTCGGAACACAGCAGCCAGGAGCTCTGAGCCCCTCCCGGCTCAGCACTGCCCACACACACCGGCTCCCAGGGTCTGGCCGGGGCCACCCTGGCTGCCCGCCTGCCCTTGCCCACCCCGCCTGGGCAGCCCAGCCCAGCTGATTGCCCCAGCCCCGGCTCCTGGAGGACCAGCTGCTGGAGGTCACCGAGAAGTCAGCCCTTTCCCGCCCAGGTGCAGTGAAGAAGCTGGGCTGGGACTCATTCTGATCCAATTTCTCCTCTGCTTCCTTGTGATTTTATGGCACTCCTACTCTCACCGCCCTGGAAAGGCCTCGCTGTCAAAATCCACACCACAGATCAGGCCTGCGGACGAGGCCCTTTACGGCGCCCTCCCCAGGGAGGGCGTGCACAGGAGGTGGACATAACTCCTGTTTATCTGTCGGCCACCGGGTCCCCCTGCAAGGTGGAAAAGGTCGCGCTGCTCCCATTAGGAAAGATTTCTCTTCCCGAGGACTGTAATTAGCTAAATACTCTCGCGTGCTACCATGAAAACAGCTGGATGCGTTTCCAGGTGATGGTTAAAGCTTTGCTGGTGAGGCTCTCTGCCTTTCCAGATGTTAACCCCACTCCGGGAAAAGCAGGGCAAACATCCAGTACAGACAAAACTGGGGGCTCAGGCGGGAAGCCGTGTGTGTCAGGAGCACACGCTGGGTGCAGCGGGGAGACGGTGAGCACCAGTGCCTGACGCTGGACACTGGGGGCCGCAGGTGGTCCACGCTGACCCCAGATGGGCGAGGGCAGATCCACCTCAGGACCCAGGGAGAATAGAGGGAGAGGAGCCGCCCTGCTCCATAAGCAAGCGGAAGAACATGTACTTTTCAAAATCACTAACTGAGTTAAAATACCTTCTGTCTTGATTTTTTTTTTCTTTTTTTTTGAGACAGGGTCTCACTATATAGTCCAGGCTGGCCTCAAACTCACGGTGATCCTTCTGCTTCAGCCTCCCAAATGCTGAAATTATAGGCTTGTGCCATCACACCCGGCTTGTCTAGACATTTTAATTGCAAACTTATGGGTAAATTAATTAAAACTGAACCGCCCCTCCTTTCCTGGCAGGGGCGGTGCTTCTCCTTTGCCCTGCACATCTGCTGGGTCAGTCTCTGGGGTACTCAGCGTACGCTGGGACCTGCACAGCCATCAGAGGAATAGGGAGACAACTAATAGGAAACAGGAGCACCACGAAGAGCAGGGGGCCCTGCGGTGGGAACCTGGGCAGGGGGTGTCCTTAGGGGCGTCGCACCCTTCCTCCAGGAGGGAAGCTGATGCACTACGATGAGACTCCAGCTGGGGGAATATTTAGAGACCCCTTCAGTCCCAGAGTCCCCAGGGAAGAGTTTGGGTAAATAATAAGAAAGGAGCGGGTGTGGCTAAGACTGGACCAAGCTACTGATCAGCTTTACGAAGTGGAGAGTGCTGTCACTCGTCTCAACAGGAACGGACTGAACGATGTTATGCTAAGGGAATTGAGCCAGGCACGGGAAGAGACTCATAGTCACTCAGACGAGGGGTCTCACAGAGGAGAGCTCACAGAACAGAGGGGAGTGTGGGCCGGGGAAGGAGAGCGTTACTGACCAAAGGCACAAACTGACAGGGAAGGAGGTTTTGAGGTCCATTGCATATCAGTGTAACCAGAACCAATCATAATGTATTGTGTATTTTAAAATAACTAAAGGAACGTATTTCAAATCTCTTACCACAGAAGATGACAGGTATGAACAAAAAAAAGAAACTGACGGGTATGGAAAGTGATGGTTATGTTAATTAGCTTGATTGAATCACATCCCATGGGAACAGATCAAACATACTTTGCACCCCATAGATGTACACAAATATAATTGGTCAATCATAAATAGCATTAGTGATTTTTTTTTAATGGAAAGGTAAGAAGGAGAAGAAAAACTAGACAGTCTCATGGAACCCCTAGGTCTCGGGGGTAGGTCTCGGGGCAGGAGGTGGCTTTGTCCAGCCACCCTGAGAGTGGGCACTGAGGCAGCTCCAGGACTCCCGGCCCCACAGCAGGACGGCCAAGTGCTGTAGCACCCGTGCCCAGGACCAGGGAGAAGGCCGCTAGAGGGAGAAGAGAGGTGGTCGGCCAAGCAGTGAGGCTCCAGGGAAGTCAACTGGGCTGACCCAGAGCAGGGCCTTAATGTCATCCCAGTGTTAAATCTCTCGTCTCCCACCGGCCATGAGAACAACACGGACTACGACAGCCGCCACAATGAAACAGATGACCATGTGCCCAGCCCTCTCCTACACCGCGTACATCTCCGAGCTCCTGCATGAGGTGCCTCTGCTGTCCCACTTTAAAGGCGGAAACTGAGATGCAGAAAGGAAAAAAAAAACCTTCAGGTCACCCGGTAACTGACAGAGCTGAGATATGAACTCAGGAATTCTGACTCTGCAGCCCAATTCACAGCCCAATTCACCCTGCCTCTCAAATAGTTGCTGTAAGAATGTTTTAAAATGAGTCAGGGAGAAGTTTCAGAAGTATTCTGAGGGTCAGGCTGGGTCCAACCGGGAAGCGCCAATCACGGATGATTGACCAAAGATTTCCGCCATTGTTTTAAGGAATTGGGGGTAAACTGAGGATAGCAGGGATCTATGTGAAGCACCAGAGCTTAAGTAAGAAGATGTGTTTTGGTGCACTCTCTGTGAATCCAGAAATGTGTTCGCTCCTTGCTGAAGCCACACTGGGTGGTGCGGGACCTGTGCTGCTGAGCTGACAAGAAAGGCCACTGAAGTTTATGTGGGCCCTTCGGACTGAGGCCTCGGTAGAAAGAGCAGAGGAACAGAATCAGGGCCAGGACCAGCCGAAGACAGAGACCATTGCTACTGAAAGGGGAACCCGAGAACTACACAAGTGGAGTCCCTCCCTGCGGACGGGAGGGAAGGGAGCCGGGGCAGAGCAGAGCATACCCTGAAGGTCATAGTAGTTTTCCCTCAGAGATCTGCTCCGTGCGGGGTCTCTGTGCCTCCCCTGGTCCCGGGGATCTGGAGCGTCAGCCTAGCACACTCCTGGGGCAAGGGAGACACACACTTCAGGGGCGGGGAAGAACCTTGCCCCCTCTCTTAAGGTCTCTTTGTCTCTGCACCCTGCACCCTCTGCCTTTTGAACATTTGAGGGGCTGAAGAATGAGGTTCATGCTCACATGCGTTGGACCTTGCGTTAGTGAATCCATCTTGCTGGGCTAAGATGCATGAGTTCCAGAACTTAAGGGAGGATGGGTCTCCTGCGGCTCATACTTCAGAGGGTTCAATCCATGGTCGACTCCGAGGCAGAACCAGCATAGCACAGGACCTTGGCGCAGGAAAGCTGCTCCATCTATCTAAGCCGAGAAGCCCAGAGAAAAGCGAGGAGCTGGGAATAAGAATGCAGCCTCCGGGCAACATCCCAGGTGATCCACCTCCGCCAGGCCCCGCTTCTTAACAGCCCACCGACTCATCAAAGGGTGAACCGCCGACTGCAGCGTCCCCCAGGTCCAGTCCCCTTCACACTCGTGAGACTTCGGGGGGAGATTTTAGAACGAGACCATCACAGACCGGCACGGCACCCCGACCTCCCTGGACCACACAGCGCCCCGGGCGCTCCCACACCGCGTCCGTGCCCCGCTCTGCGTCAGCTCGCCAGGCAGACTGGGCCGCAAAGCCCTCCGGAGAGCAGCCCGGCCTCGCAGCCGTCCGGCACCCACTGCCGGGGCGAGAATGAGCATGAGCGTTGCAGACTCTGCGGTGCGGCACACTGCGTTCTGTGGGGGGCTCCGGCAGGCTGAGGACAGCCCCGCCCCGAGATCCCCAGACCCCACTCCTCTGTGACTACAGATGTGCGCGCTGAGAGGCAGGAGGGACTCCCAAGACGTGCTGAGGACCTGGAGCCGGGACGACCCGGCCTGGCCCAGGCGGAGGGACGTAGTCACACGCCACGGTAAGCGGGGGGCGGACTATTCAGGGGGTGTCCTGACAGTGGAAGGCGAGTGAGAACGTTCCGTGGGGCCGAGGAACCCAGGTGGCCCCAACGGGCCAAAGAGGAGAGGCCCAGGCTCCTCCAGCCCAGGGAGGGCGAAGCTATGGCACCTGCGCTGCGGCGGGCCGTCCCTCACCTCTGACAGCTCTGAAAGGTTCGCCCTCACTGCCCACCACCCTCCAGGAGCAGCTAGGCCTGAGGTCGGCTTGGTTTGGCCCCGTGAGGCCCATTTCAGACTTCTGCTCCTGTAAAATGTTATATTGTTATAATATAATATTGTTATGTTGTTTAAACCTGTGATAATGTTTTTGTGCACCAATCAGAAGCTAACCCAGGGTCGTGTATGTTTTTTTCAGTTGGTGTATGTTTGCGATGTTTAATAATTACATGCATTTTCATGAACGAGTACATTTGCACATACAGTATGTTGACTATCTTTGGTCCCCTTTTCCCCAACCCTTTTCTCCCTCCTCCAGACCCTGTCCCCTTCTCCAGAGTTTACTTCCCTGATTCCTATCATCTCTCTTTTATTTTACTAGTTACTTATATTTTGGATTTCTCATATAAAAGCAACCATGCAATGTTTATCCTGTGTCTGATTGATATTATGGTCTCAAAATCCATCTATTTTCCTACAAATAACTCCCATTTATCCTTCTTTATGGCTGAGTTATATTCCACTGGGTGTACATACCACATTTTCTTTATCCATTTATCTGTCAAGGGGCACCTATTCCCTCTCCGTAATTTCCCTCTCGTGGATTGCACTGCCATAAATATGGGTCTGCATGTGTCACTGTCATATGATGTCTTCAGCTCCTTTGGGAAGCTTTTTCCCACGATTGTATTGCAGCTCTAGGAGCCACCCTGTAAGCTTTATACCTAAACGAAGGACGACGAGGATGAAAAGCAGACCCAGAATTACGTTAACATGTGGGAGCCAGGGGACACCTGTCCTGCTTTGACAAAGAGCCCCGAGTGACTGGCTCACCCTGTCTTTAGTCACTCCGACATGGGCGCAAGCAATTAGAGTCACACCGGATTCCTCTGCCTCCCTCCATCTGCGGCTCCGCCTGGTAAACCTCAGGACATCGGCGGTGCTGACTCTCCCCCTGCAGGGAGTCTGCACACCTGCAGGCTGCCTTTCCCCTTAGCGCTCACAGAGGAGGCCGATCTGCTCTCCCTCGGTGCCCGCTTTTGGTTTTACAGTAAGGGCAGTTGGTTGTCATCAGTGCTGCTCCTCCCGGAGCAGCGTGTAGGTGCAGTTACTCTATTCTGAGGTGCAGCCTTTGGTGACTGTCCCTCTGCCCACAGCTGCACGGCATCAGTCCTGGCTCTTTCCGAGGCCCAGCCCTCTCCGACTGTCTGCGCTATGACTAATTTAACTACCTGCCCCGAGAAGTAACGCTAACCGCCACGACGGGGGCACAGACCACACCGGCCCTAACCTCTCCTGGCTGAAGGCAGCAGTTGTGACAGGCGGTCAGGGCCCCCCCAGAGGATCTATGCCAAGGCCCTTGACAGATTCCAGGCATTTTTGTCTCAGGTAGGTGCTGACAATGGAATAGGCTTTCTGCCCCCGGGGTATTTTTCTTCAGTTGCCATCTAAGGACGGCTCTCACTGGTGAGGGGAGCAGAGGCATCGTGGGAAAGACTTGTCCCGGTTCTGTGCCTCCCTCCAGAGGGGACCCACATCAGCTGCAATGACGCAAGCAAACCCCTGCGCCCATGCTAGCAGAGTAACTGCTTCGTCCAATTCTCCCATCTCTGGGAACCACCACAACACTCGTACCTTCTCCATTTCCCCATGCTCTTGTGCTTTCGGCCAGTGTACTTCTGCCAGGGTGCCGTCTGTATTACCAAGAGGATTCAAAAAAATTAAGTGTGAATGCTGCAAAATCAAGGCAACCTCGCGGACTAAGGAAGTTTGCAACAAATGAGTATGCTGTGCAAGATGAACAAGCAGTACAATATGGTCGGGGTCAAATCCTGAAGGCTGTGTGCTGTGGTGGTGGGCTGGCTGAATTAGCTTAGCCGTTTGATCTGTATACATCGGAAGACTTTTTGTAAGATGATTAGGAAGACAAAGCCATTCAATAGGTTGAAATTTATTATTCACTATTTGACCAAAAAGCCCAATAGGAAAGAGAGGAGAAGGCAGTATAATTAGCATAAAAGGCACAGTCAGACTAATTCGAAACACCTGTCTAATTGCCAATGCAGTTTCTATTATTTGGAGCTCTTTAACAGCCTCAGGTGTGAGAGTATGAGGAGAATTCAAATCTGGATTTCCTTGCAATGTTTTATATAGATTGCTTGGCTGACATGTAGGTATTGCTAACTTTTGGAGAATCCAATTAATGTCCAATAATTTCTGGAAGTCATTTAATTTTCATAACCAATCTCTTCTTCATGTTAATTTCTGGATTCAAACTTCTGTTACCAGAGTTCCCAAATAACTATGGGGGAGATAATTTGAATTTTCTCTAGGGCTATGCACAACCCATGGTGTGTCAAAGCCCATTTAATCACTGCAAAAAGAAGGATACGCTGTTGCTGAGAAACCAAACATATCTTGGGCAAACAGATTTATGATCTTCCGTCCCAACATTTTGGCATACTTTCAAATACTTTCCAAGACTTTTAGGTGCTCAGATGGCCCCAAGTACTGTGTACAGTCTGTTTGGTTCTCTGGCGTGCAAGAGAAAAACAGAAAAAACAGAAAGAAACAAAAGAGGCCTTTATTGCAGGCCCGGGAGGGCTGCCGAAGAGACTCGAGCACCTTCTGGAAGGTTCAAGGAAAAAAAAAAACCTGCGGGCTTTATTTGGAATTGACAGGGTGGAGTTAAAGGGGTGGGCGGGATGACGTGTTGACAGCTGATTGGAGGAACTTCGGCGGGTGCGCCAAAAGCCAGCGATTTCACTTTTGACCTAGCAAGAGCGCTGTCCAGCACCGTGTTAACCCGCACATGGGAAAAACCTGTCACAGTCCTCACTAGCGATCTCGAAACCTGTCTGCACCAATGATCTCCGCGGCTCGGACAGCTTCCTGCAACCTGGCTTAGAACCGGGCATGAGATTCACTGGGGCCTTGAAGGACGCGTGAGAAGGATCGAGCAGAAATGCCGTCCTCGGGAGCAGCTCCCAGGTTCGCTTCAACATGAGCTGTTCGCTGCTAAGTCTGAGTTCCCACCAGCACTGCTGCCGTAGTCTCCAGGTGTCCTGCTGCCCGAGTCTGTCAAGCTTGCTCAGGTGCTAACTCTTGAAAATTGATATGGAAAGTTAAGTATTCCCCAGCAGAAAGGTGGGACTTAGCTAAATGCTTGATGTCTAAATGAGAGATAAGCGCAAAGTTCCCAGGACAGACTCCAACAAGCCCAGGGTGAAAGGTCCCTGAATCCCATTATTCGTGACACTGGATTTTAATTCTTTGAGTAACTTCCACTCCAAAGGACTGTGCTCATGAACACTTCGCTGTGATCAGTAGGGTCACCATGCGTCTTCACTGGAAACGCACATGTCCCAAAGGGCTCACCATTGAGCACAGCCCATCTAACCGACCTTTGATAAGGAGGCACTACTTCCGTCTCAGTCATAGTCGAAAGGAAAGGGGACCAGGGCTCTTCGCCCTCATGCTCATCCCCTCCCAAGCTCCTGCTAGGTGTGGGCTGTCCTCCCACAGTGAAAGGACAGAGAACTGCATAGGCCGAGCTCCACGTGGAGAAAGTTCCAGAGGATATAACGGCGCCCTGGGTATAAGCATGCTCCAAACCCTCTCTCATCCGATCCCAACTCTACAACAAAATTGCCTTTCTGAGGAAACCAAGGGTTATATTTCATAACATCTTGCAACCTATGAGAAATCAACTGCGTACTAACTTGAGTGCTAGACTGGCACAACAGAATTCCCAGTAAAAGGACGTAATGCTGTAGTTCAGTCGGTGAACTCTGCCCCTCAACCTGGCTGACCTCCTCCATGTACAGGCACGTTCCTTTTTCCTTTTTTCTATATTTTTTTCTTTTAGCTGACCAGTGCTTCTCCACTGGGGAGTGCCTCTTGCTGACTCAACACCCTTCCCCAGCCTACTGTAGGACGTCCTGCAGGAGCCAGCCTAGGAACTTTGTACCTGGCCAAAGGATGAGAAGGATGAAAACCAGAGACACAGAATTAGGTTAAAATGTGGGGGACCAGAAGGCTCTTGTCTCCTTTCAACAAAGAGCCCTGGGTGACTGTTTCACCCTGCCTCTATTCACTCAGACATGGATATGAACGATTAGAGTAACCCAGGATTCATCTGCCTCCCACCATCCACAGTACATGTGGGGTAAACAACAGGATCTCAGCTGTCTTTACTTTTCCCTAGAACATTCAGCATGTCAGCACGTTCTCATACTGCCTTATTCCTTAATGTTCACAGAAGAGGCCAATTAGGCCTCAGTCTTCCTATCTGGCTCCACACACCCAGCCCTTAATCTTATGCCTGGCCCAGAGTAGAAAATAATTGCATACTTTATGGATGAATGAATTTCTCACCTCCAATAGAAAGCCAGGATTTTTGAGGACAGGATCCAGACCCATATCTAGCTTTGCCTTCTTTTCACCTCCTGGCACTTTATACAAATTCATCATTAAGAAAAACACTAATTGATGTGGTGAGAGGTTCAAAAGAGTAGTTCCAATGGCATTCAGATACAGATTTACTAAACAACTGCTGTGTACTGCAACCTCAGTCAACATGGAGCATGGAAGTTCAAAATAACTGGACAAGTTGCGTCCAGTTGTCCATGCCTCAGCTGGAGGGGAGATTAAAGCCAGCAGGCCAAGCTGCAAAAGTCTTAACTGAGCACCTACTGTTTAAGAGGAACTATGCTGCAAACCTTTTCAGTGGAGCTCTTAAGGGTCTGGTCTTTGCAATCGGGAAAATCCGAGTTCAAATTTCAGTATTGTGTAGATATTTCATTGTCTTCAGTCTCAGCTTTCCCACTGCAAATTGGGAGAGATGGTACCTCCTCCACAGTGTTGATGAGAGAGTTAAGTGAACCGATGTACATAAACCGTGGTTGTTAACTTCCTGCACCAGCTTGGTTGACCGTGTTGCCCAGTCAGTCAGTCAAACACTCTGGATGTTTCTATGAGTGAGCTTTAGGATGAATTCTATTTAAATCAGTAGACCTCGAGTAACACAGACTGACCTCCATGGTGAGAATGGGCCTCAACAGATCAGCTGAAAACCAGAGGAAACCAAAGGACGACCTCTCCCAAGTCAGAAGAAATCCTCCAGCTTTCTGAACTTGAACTGCAGCATGGTTTCTCCCTGGTCTCCAGCCTGTCAGACCATCCGCGGTCTCGGGACCTGCCAGGCTCTGTCATCATGTGGGACCCACGTACCTCACTGGTTTCCTTTCCCTGGAGATATCCGATCAATACAAATACATTACTGTATAATGCCTAGCTACACCATATGCACTTTTGCATTGTATCTATCTAATGCTCACAACAATTTGGGTGTGATGATTTTCTCTATTTGAAGGAAATTGAGGATGAGGGAGCTAAAACATCTTACCTTCACCCCATAGATAATAAAATGTCAGAGGCGTGAGTCTTGCTCAGCAGTACCGGCCATGAAAGTCAGGACTTTCAAGCACAACCCCTTCTCAGCTTGAAAGGCTGACTACACTGCATACTCAAAGAAGTGCAGATTCTCAGAAAGGATACACACTAAGGGTCAAAATTTATTGAAATTCCAGGGTTCTTAACATCTTCCCAGCACACATAGATGCTCAATCAATAAACAATCCTCTAATTCACTGGATTGCTTTAGACCACCTAGGTTCTCTGGGACTAATAAAACGAGCTCCGGGAAGATGCTGTGTATCAAAGAGCAGAGGGTGTAAGCAGCAATCTCCCCTTTCACCTTTGCGTTTTAATTCACTGCATGACCCATTTGCATCTGACTCGTCACACACTTACTAACTACATTCCCTAAACTCCCTCTGATCATCTCTTAAACACACAGATTTGCTGTGTGCAGGGCCATGCTGTTCCTCTACCCTTAGTAAGTATGCATGAGCAAACATCCATTTCTTGTTTTCAAAAAGGAACTTCTGATGAATAATTTACAGATATAACATTTACAAATTGTTGTGAACATTGCTGCAGACCAAACTAAAGTTTGGAAGTAATCAAACATTTTTGTTTGATTACTTTGCAATTAATTTGGCTGCCAGTGAAGCTGAAATAACTAAGACCAGATTTATCCTTCCACCTGAAACAAAAAAAAATATATAGACACAAATGAAAAGATATTGACCTTCCAGAGAGGAAGAACACAGTTCTCTGATGAATGGGAAATACACTGAATGGCCCTAAATTGTCCCAGCGTATTTCCTAGACAGAGCTTCTGGGCCACAGCGTGGGGTAGGGAAACACAGCTCTCCTCTGTACTGAGGAGTCTGCACTAAGAATCTAGGTAGTCCAAGGTAGATAGACCTTGCAAAGTAGAGTATTAGAAAGGAAATAGCTATGCAGGGACAGAACACCCACTTCTGGTGAGTCACTGTGGGATGGTTATCATTTAGCAAAGACTTGCTGGAAAATTACTTAAGGCTGGGAGAAAGAATGAGTACAGAAACGCTGAGCTTTACACGGGGATGCAGAGAGGTATTGTTCTTACCTGCAGCCTACAACGCTGCACAGGTCTTGGATCAGTATTGCGACCTGGCCAGTCTCCTGATCTTCTGGACAAGTGTATGGCAGAGAATGAAGGAAAACAGGCAAAAGTAATATGGTGTATGGAGGTCTGGGACAGTCAGAGCTCTTCTGACTAAGACCCCAACTTCTCCCACTTGGCTGCCATTTATTACGTCCATATCAGGGGGCATGCAGGTAAGTGCAGGAACAGCTGAGGCCAAAGGAAGCAAAAGTGAGCAAGGCCTTGGAAACAAAGACATTCCAAGGAGTAACTCTTCACTTAACGAGAGAACTGTTTTATCTCTAAAGTTGCCAGTTATTGTCCTGGAATTCTGAGTGAGATTTAGTGTATTCAGCTGCTTTATTATCTTGCCTTCAGAGATGTCACAGGATCACAGGCCACTCGGGGCCTCTACCATGACCATCGAATGGAGATTTCTGTTTCTGTATGCCAGCCACTGGCTCATCAGGCAACTTAGCCCTGGGACAGACTCATAAATTAATATTGAAAGCCAACTGATTGGTTCTAAAGCCTGCTCAGCATTGCCTAGACGTGGTCTCCATCAGATCAGCAAAGGGGAATGACTGGCCCTAGACCAGTGATGACAAACCTGTGGCAGGTGTGCCCCAGCAGGCACACAGCAGCCTCTCTGTCATCTCAGGGGCCAAGTCGCCCCCACAGCTGAACATCAGATATTCAGATTTCATTGCAGTGTTGGCACTTTGCAATAAATAAGTGGGTTTTCTGTTACACTTTGGACACTGAGTCTCTCAAAGTTTTGTCACTGCTGTCCTAGATCAATCACTGCTATGATCTTTTCTAACAAATCTTAAAAACAAGACCTATTACATTTAAATAGAAGGAGTAAGTTGTGGCAGTCTATTGCACAGTAGGGTAATTATACTTAATAATAACAACCTGCTGAGCATGATGCTGCATGCGTGTAATCCCAGAATTCTGGAAGGCTAAATGTCCTGGTTACTTTTCACTGGTTTCTGGGACAAAACACCCGACACCCAAAATCAGGGAAGGAAAGATTTCTTTAGCTTACAGTTTTTGTAGGTTTCAGTCCATAATCAGCTGGGGGCATGGCACAGGGACAACACTTCAAGGTCACAGCTGAGCAAGAGCAGCCAGAGCAAGAAGGGGCAAGAGCAAGCCTCCCTTTCTCCCTTATATTGTACACAGGACACCCACACCCTCACACTCATCCCCCCACCAATGCCCCCACCGCATCACCCCTGCTCAAGGGTGGGCGTAGCATTCACAGATCTCTTTGCCTTCCTTTGCACAGGATGAGGATATTTACAAAGTAAGACCCCTGGCTGGCTGCTGAGTCTCTCAGTTAAACTTCTTTCTCAAATTGACACAATGACCAGGTAACTGCTTATGCTCTACACCCCAGGATGTAGAGCTGCTGAGTTACTTAATTAAGCTTCTAGACTTCTCAAGTTGACACAATGTATAAACCCTAACACTAAGGCAAAAGAATCACAACTTGAAGCCTGACTTGAGAAATTTAGAGACTTAGCAAGAACTTGCACCCCCCAAATTTTTAAAACATTAACATGACACATATTTCAAACTGCTAAAAGAGTATTTTGAATGCTTCACCACAAGGAAATGATGAACATTTGACATGATAGAGATAGTAATTGTCCAAATGTGGTCACTATCCAATGAAAATATGTATCAAAACATCACATTGTACTGTATAAATTTGTACAGTTATTATGTTCCAGTTACAATTTTTTTAAAAAACAAGATCAGAATTAACTAAATCATTTCCAAGTATCCCCCAAGAAATCTCAAAAGCAACTACATAAATATGAAAATAAAATATCCAACATCCAAGAAGATGAAATTCATGACTGACATTGAACCAAAAATCATCATGTATATCAGTCAGTGTTTACTAGAGAAAAAGATACAACAGCAGATATGTAAATGGATAAGAATTTACAAGATTGGCTTACAATGGTCGGCCACAGAGTCCGATGAGGAGGCGTGCAGAGGCTGCCCGCACGCTGTAGACTGAAGGATTCAGTCCACGGTCTGGAGCTCACTGCAGTGTCCATGCAAGTCCGTATCAGGAGGCCGATGGGTCTGCAATGGAAAGCTGAAGAGTCTATGACAGAAAGCGGAAGGACCCAAGGCGGAAGCCGAAGAGTCTGCACTAGAAGCCAGGAAATGACACTCAAGCTGGAGGCAGACTGGAGGCAGACTGGAGGTCCTCCAAAGAAGAGAAGCAGGTCCATCCTTCCTCCCTTCCCCTTTGTATCATCAGGGGATGAGCTGCCCTAGGGTGGGCCCTCCACACCCTGGAGGGTAGAACGGCTGAGCCGAGTTAGTTAAGCTTCTAACTTCTCAAGTTGACACAATCAGTCAGTCATTACATCAGGCATGTGAAAAAATAGAAATACAAGCCATATAAGAAGAGAAATTATTTTAAATCAGCTGATAACTGACTCATATTTTAGAATTCACAAAAAGGGTATTTAGTTATTATTAGTGTGTACCAAATGCTGGAAGAGTTCAAATGAGACAAGGATGATGTTTTTTAAAATATACAAATTAAACTACCAAAGAAAATCAATTAAGTCTTAGATAAAATGTACACCAAGTGGGATTAACAGTAGATTAAGATATTCTAGAAAGAAAAAAAGACTAGTAAACCTAGAAAGCAGTACACTGGAACCTATTCAAAACAAAGCACAAATATCCAGTGTGGTGGCACGTGCCTGTAATCCTAGCATTCAGGAGGCTGAGGCAGGAGGACTGCTGAGAGTTTGAGGCCAGCCTGGGCTACATGGTGAGTTCAGGCCCAACTTGAACTGCGTAGCCAAGCCCTGTGTCAAAAAACAAAATGAAACACAGATGGAAATTTTTACTGTAAAGAATACCAGTAAACTATGGGGTAATTTCAACAGGACTAACACATGTAATTTCAGAGAGAACATCTGTCTGAAAAATAAGAGAACATCTGTCTGAATTTGAAGGAAACTGAAAACTAACAAATTACAGGACCTCACTGGACCATAATTAGAAGAAACACAAAGAACTCTACACCAAGACACATCATTATGGCATTGCTCAGGATCAGTGATAAAGATGAAATGCTAGGACTGGGATACAGCTCAGCAGCACAGTGCCTGCCTGGAAAGTACAAGGTCATGCGTTTGATTCCCCATCCAAAAAAAAAAAAAAAAAAAAAAAAACGATGAAAGCTAAAAGCAAATAGAAATCAGCTATTGTGCACAGTGGAACAAAGACTTTTTTTTTAAACTCAGTAGATGTCCAGTTCAGGACAATGAAAATGTGAAGTCAGAAAAATAACATCTTTTATGTACTGAAAGAAAAGTAATCTGTCCATTTAGAATCTTACACCCAGCAAAAAATATTCTTTGAGAATTAAAGCAAAATAAAGACTTTTTTCCAAACATCCAACATCAGAGATCTATCACTAGGAAAACTACACTGTGAAAAATGTTAACAGATACCCAACAGGCAGAAGAAAAAGGACCACAAATACATCAAGGATGAAAATCACTGGAAATTGTGACAAAATGGAGAAATATGGAAGAGATTTTTAAAAATTATTTAAATGTCATTAAATGAAAATAATTTAAACAAAAATACTACTGTAGTATGGTATTTACAGTAACTATCAATGTAAAATGTAGAACAATTACAAAAGAAAGGTGTAATTCAGTGGACATACACTGTAGTAAAGTCCTCTGTGCAATGCATGGATCATACCACATCATTTGAGGAAGATTGTGATAAAGATATGTCATTAAGCCACCAAAAAAATAGCAAAACAACTCCCTGTATCTCTTAAGGCAACAAAAGAGAAAAAAAAAGAATCATAAAACTTGAATCAGTGCAAGAGGAAGGCAGAAAAAGAGATGAAAGAGAACATACCCATTTGAGGCAAACAGAAAACAAACAGGAAAATGATATATATAAATCTTAATTATATCAACAGTGACATTAAGTGTTAATGGTTTAAATATTTGAATTGAAAAATAGACTTGTCAGATTGGATAATGCACCAATCCTCAGGTAGACACTCCCTTCATAAAATGAACTTTAAATATAAAGATAAAAATAAGTAAGATTTTAAAACATGAGAAAACAAATACCAAAATGGTACTAATCTAAACAATGCAGAGACTACATTAACACCAGACAAAAAGTTGTAGAGAGAATAATACTGCTAAGAACAAAGATGTTCATTATAAATGATAATGAGGTAAATGTATCAAGACAACATAAAAATTCTAGGCATTTATACAGCTGATAGTTTCAAAATTCATGAAACAATAACTTACAGAACTAAAAGAAAAAATGTAAATTTACAGATACTGTGAGAAATTTCAATACTTTCCCCTTCATAACTGATAAAATAATTAGATAATCAGAAAAGACATAGCACCTGAATTCTTTAATCAACAGTCACATAACACATCATCCGAAAAAAAGCAGAACGTGTACTATTTACAAGAATACAAGGAAAACTTGCCAAACTGGAACATGTTCCATGTTCTGGGCTACAAAACAAGTCACATACTTGAAAGGATTCAAGTCACACAAATGATGCATGACAACAATAAAATTAAATTAGATATCAGTTACAGAAAGATGCCTGGGAAATAAACCTCTAAATAATTCAAAGTTCGAAGACACTATCTAAAGAGAAATTAGAAAGTACTTTGTTGAATGAATAAATATGTGGGAAGGCATAGGACCAGTACAGGAGCAAATTCCTAGCACCCGATGAAAGTTAGAGCCCTCAAGATCCAATCGATTCACCTGAAATCCCATTATCTGTCAAGCAGGACTTTAGCACAGGGGTTCTGGGGACATCTGAAATCTATTTATTATTTTTTTTTATTTAAGAGGAAAAAAAGACACACATAAGAAAGACAAAAAGCAAGAGACAAACAAATGACTAGAGTAAATGCACAACAGTAACATTATAGGTTTACAAAACAGAAAGATAGAAACTTGACAATGGTTGCAATATTGTGTATCGTTATCTTCAAAATGGTTGTTTACATTAACAGATACAGACAAGTAAAATTGAGCTAATCATATGAATATTAACCGATCTTTCTCAATAACTAATGCATTCAGCAGTATGTTTGTTTTGGTTATCTTACACATACATAAGACATCTGAAATCTAAACCAAAACATGTTCCCTTTGCTGACCTGGCTTTGTATCCCCTGGCTGTAACGAGCTTTAACCAAAAACACAGCCTCATCTGCGCCTGCCAAGTTCTCCTAGCAGATGACCAAATCTGGGGGCGGAAGTGTGGATCCGTGGGAGTGAGGGCGTTCAGGAGTCCCCAAAGAAAAACTGATACATTGCACTTCTTCAAAATTCAAAACTTCTCAGAAAAGATTTCCTGTGAACATACAGCTAAAGGCCAGCCTGAGACAGGAAAAAAGAATCTTGCAAAGCTTGTAGATAGAAAAATAAATACTCTTATCTAGCATACATGAAGAACTTTCAAAATTCAGTAATAAGAAAAAATGTTAATGGATAAGATTTGAATAAACATTTTACTAAGTACAGATTGCAAATAAGTGCAGGAAATGAAGCTACACATTATTAGTAACTAATACACAGAATGTAAATACTGTCAAACAAAATATCACTACATATATATTATGTGTAGTGCCAAAAAAATTAACTGTTCCCACCTAGCACTGGATTTCACGAAGAGGAACAAAGCTCTCCCAACTGTTGCTGGAAATGCCAAACAGAACAACCACTGTGGGAAACTTTAGTGTTTCTTAAAAAGTTAATACCTATGCCTACCAGATGATCTATCCATTTCATTACTGTGTACACCCCAAATTAAGTAGAAATATAGGTCCACCCAAATACTTCGACTTAACATTCACGGCAGACATTTTTGCAATAGCCAAAAACTTGAAGCAACTCAAATGCCCACCAACAGGTGAACAGAGAACCAAACTCATACTTCCATAGTGCCGCACTCACTACTCAGCGATAAAATGCAATAGAATACACTAGCACCACTGGATACAGAATGCATCTGTCTCAAAAATAATTATGCTGAGTGAAAGACAAAGAAAAGAATAACTACCACACGACTCAATTTGTATAAAGTATAGGAAACAAAAACGGAGACTTAGAAAGAGAAAGCAGAGTTGTGGTTGCCTAAGGCAAAAGCCAAAGGGGCAGGAGGAAGAGATTACAGAAGAGGTGAGAGAAGACTGTTAGGGTGATTATCTCCATCGGGATTATTATGTAGGTGAAAATATGTATCAAAATTTACAAAATTACACATTTTTCAAGTAATGTACTGTGATTTAATTGCACCTCCAAAAGCTGTCATCTTTTTGTGCGACCAAGGATTTGTGGGGGGCTTCCCTGGAGGAATGAATGATTAAAGTCATGAAGAGACCCATGGGCTAGAACATGTAGACCCTGAATATAATTTTCTGAAAATAGTAAGCTGTTTAGACTAGTAAAGTGTGTTGTTTCCAGCCATCGTCCTTCCCTTTCCCGGATAAACAGCCCAGCCTTGACAGGGTTCATTACCCCAGCTGTCTTTCTTCTGCTCTCCTCATACACTGATATTCCAAATGGAAGTTAAACAATTCTCAGTTTGGGGCTACTCCCTTGAGACCCCCTCATGATGAGTGCTCTCCCTGGGACAGCCCCTCTGGGCCTCTTGATGTTCAAACCAAGTCTTGTCTGTAAGTAATTCTTTCATCCCCTGTACCACCACAGTCACACATCATGACAGGGATTGAACTCAGGGTCCAGCTAAGTGGCTAAGTTGCCCAGGCTGCATAGGAACTTAAACTCCTCCTGCCTCAGTCTCCCAGACAGCTGAGATTGCAAGTATGCACCATCATACCTGGCTTGTAAAGCTAGTTTTTAGAAACACAAATACATATACAATTAATCACTCTTGCTATAAGACAAATACAATACCAATAAAAATTACTTCAGTATTCATTGTGGAGAGTAACATCTAATAATAGGACACAGTTTTAGCTAGTTGGATCCCTTACACGCTGTATCTCTCTGACTCTGAACACATCGGAGACACCAAAGTAGAAGCTTAAACTCTTCCTTGAATACAAGGCTCCTGCCTAAATGGTCTTCCTAGCTAACCTTGACTCCCCACCCGTACATGTGGTTTGCGGTGGGCTCCCATACTCAAGCCTCCGGGCTCCCATCCCTTTTTGCTGCTTCAAACTCCTCTCAAGGCTGTGTTCAAAAGATTCACGTTTACTGAATTCCTTCTTCATTTTTGTTCTATGTGAGACAACAGGAACAATACATTCCAGACTGACTTCCATGGGAAGTTTGAAACATGAAGAGCAAAGAGTGAGTGACAATAAAATAAAAGGCACCGGTGAGGATGATGTGTTGGGTATCAGGCTCCAGCGGTTACTGATGGCCTGAAGGGATGAACGACTCTCTTCCCTGCCAAGTGTTCAGTCACAGGAGAGGTCAGCAAAGCTCAGAGGGGTGGGGTATCAGGATGACCCACGTGGCAATGAGCACAATGGGAAAGAAGGTGATAACAGGAAAATAATGCGACTGGCTTACCCGCCTACTCCAGGAGAGTCTCAGAGCACCGCGCTTGCTAATATTCTCTGCAATAAAATTGGACCTTTTTTTCCTTCAGAAAACACATCCAAAATCTGAAATGAGAAATCTGTCAAGCATGTGGTTATCCCATGGAGGGTGACCCACCAGGGAATGGACGAGCTGGCATATTGAGAGGCACAGGTAATATTGGGAATCCTGAAGTTTAATTTGAAGCTTCAGGCTGTCCTCTCTTAAAAGGAACTTAGAAACAAAATTAGTAAAAATTGTCTCTGACATTCTAGAAAAATGACAATTTTCATGGACATCCAACTTAATAGAAAGTGAAGTGTTTTCAAGGGCTGCAGTAAACTTTTTCAAAGCTTGTTTTTATGAAACTTGTAAAAGAATTTCTTTGTTTTCTCTCCTTCCTTTCCTCTAGCTTGTTTGTTTGTTTGTTTGCTTTTGCTGTAGGGCTTTTTCTCTCACAAGTTGCATTCAGATAGGAGAGCCCCATAGCTGCCACCACCACTAAGCTTTCTGGAAGGTGCTTCCCCAGTACTTACACTGAGAGACCACAGGCTGAGTGAGGGGTCCTTCGCAACTGAAATAAAGGATCTTAACCATCATGACGTTGTGTGTTCACTGTTCACATGAAAGGACTAGAGAAGGAAGTTTCCTTGGTGTCTGTCAGACACCTTTTTCCCTTCTCTACTCTGAATTAATTTCTGTCTTCACAACCACCCTCTAGGTTAGAATCAGTTACACTCATATATTAGAGTATTAAAATGCAGTGTTCAATATCTATAATTAAAATCTGTAAGTAATCTAAATGCCTATCTAAAAGGAAATACTTGGATATGTTACAGTACACACATACAATGGGCTACAAAGTAACCATTAAATTAATGAATCAATTTATATGCACAGGCTTCAACAGCCACCCATAATATAAGAATTAGTAAAAAAAGCAAGCATTCTTGCCAAAAGTTCATAGGTATTTTGAAATGTCTTTATAAATTTATTTAAAAGCTACTGGAAAGAAGTAACTATATCAGGGTGGAACAGAATGGGTGTAGGAGAATCCTATCTTAGGTACTTGATGCAATCTACAAGTGTCTTTTCTTTGTTTTCCCACTTAATTATTTAAAATTTCTAAATAACTAAAAAGGAGAGTAAATGTTCTCATTGCAAAAAAATGACAAATACATGAGGTAATGTATATACAAAATACCTTGACTTGATTATTGTACGATATATTATACATGTGTCAAAACATCACACAGTATCTCCAAGCAATTATTATATGTGAACTAAAATTAATTTTAAAAGGACACAGAAAAAAAACATAAAACAAGAAGAAAATCAGTAATAATACATATGATCTTTTTATCTTTGCAATCTTTACTGTTGAAATAATCTATTTTTTAAATTTTTTTATTTTAAAGGAAATAAAACAAAACAATAAAACAGGACCAAACCAAACAGTGAGAACAATATTGGATTTCAAAAACAAGACAGAAGGAAATCCCCCATAGTTGCTATATTGCATATTGTTATCCTCTAAATGAATGCTCAGACGACTGGCTTTAGGCCTGCAAAGTCAATATAAGCATTAATTTTTTTTTTTTTTACTTCATTGGCTATCATCTTAGCCTGTGTTCCTCCCAATCAGCTGGCTGCTTGCAGCGGGGGTGGTCTACTCTTCTTGTGTCCTGGCCCATGACTGCTGCTGGCTCATGGGAGGGGATTGGCTTCTTGGTCAACCTCCTGACCTGCGTGGCTGCCTGTTGGACTAATCTAACAACACAGTATGGATGAAGACTACAACTGTCCTGGTCAAGGTTGTATCTATTTTGCCTACAGCAGTATCTGGCATGTGGAAGACACTTAATGAATAGTTTCTAAACAGATGGGATTGCTGAATAGGTCCAGTCATGTCACACTCTGACCCCATGTCCTTGGTATAACTGGGCTCTGCCTTGTTCACCGTCTTGGATGCCAGCTTGTGTCCCCCATTCTACTTTGCTTCCACATCTTTGTCTTGGTTCCTTTTGGGGGGTTGGGAGGTGACCCACCTCCCTATGCAATGGCCTCGCCTTGCTCTTGCTGCCCTCCTATGAGGGTGAAGTCACCCCTTCTGATCCTCACTGATCAGCAAGAATTCTGCCTCCTGCAGAGCACGCTCGTCTTCTGGCACCTCCTCAAACTTGGGGCAGAGCCAGACTCACCTTGTCTGGACTCCCTGAGGTTCCTCAGGTCACATTCATGCCTGTTCTCTGACTGTTTCCTTCCTTTCGCTCATATCTGATATCTATGAAGTTGTGTCTTTGGTCCTAGTCACTGAAGGGTCAGTGAATTCATCCGAATCCTTAGTAACCTGAGTAACCACAGCTGGAAAAGTACATTGTGAAAAGTGCTGAAAGCTAGTGAAACTCCAAAGTGCTTCCCAAGCTAAATCTTATTGGTGCCTGGGTCCTACAGTATAATGCACCTGGCCATTCAACAGAGGCACTGAGTCCTTGCTACCGAAACTAATGAACCCTACAGGATCTGAAAAGCTTGGCTTAGTGTTACTTCCACCCCAAAGCCCATAGCTGAGTAACAGGTCACCTTATTACACTTGGGGAAAAACACACTTCCAACCAAAAGCAAATGACCCAGAGTATTTGGCCTAAACCTCAGCAAACTGGACCCACATCTTTCTCAAATAACTTAATGAACACATTTTAATTAGTTATTTCAGAAATGAGATCATTTAAAACAAGGCAACAAAGAGATCAGTATGGCCAGGCTTTCTCTCAGAGAAGCAGCAAGTGAAAAGCTGTCTTTTTCTGATTCTTGGAAAGAAGAGTTTCCAAAATCATCCCCCTCAACAGAACATACAAATCTTCACTTTGTTTGACAGCCCCTTCACTAGAATTACGGCTCTACACAAAATCCTAGACTCTGATCAATCCAGAAAAGCAGTCTATGTGGGCAGAGTGTGGTAGACAACAGTAGCTATGAACATCCCTTTACCAACGTATCATTTCCAGTTACATCAACCAATGATTACTGAATCTGCACCTCTTCAAGACATCACCAGTACACAGAACACCTATATTCTCAGCACAGAACGAGTTCTGCTAAAACGATCAAATGCAGAGAGTATTTGACCCCAAATAATGTGTATTGAATTTTCTTTCCCTTTGAAGTAGATACCTAATCACACAGTCCAATCACATTCACCAAGAAAACTGCCTGATTAGAAACCACCTTGTTGTAAGATATTCAAGGTTACACACTGTTTAAAACCTGGATAAAATTATGAGATTTAAGAACTCTAAGAAGCTGAGCAAGGTGACATACACCTGTAATCCCAGCTCCCAGGAGGCTGAGGCAGGATTGCTGCAAGTCAGAAGCCAGCTACAAAGTGATCTCAAGGGCAGCCTCAACTGCGTAGGGAGACCCTCTCTCAGAAAGAAAAAATAAATAAATAAACCCTTGGAAAGTTTAGATTTGTGGGAGATTTTCCACATGCAAAAGGTAACAAATTTTAAAGAAGAGGCTGAGATTGTCTATATTTTTTAAATCATGGTCAGACCAAAATGCTACATCGTCTTCTTGTTGAGATCTAGTTTTTAAATTTTTATTAGTATACATTTCTGACGTGTGATAAAGACATCAGCCCTAGGGAACTGGCATGTGTATATATATGGCCTCTTGGTCCCTTTTATTTCCACTCCTGCCCCCTTCCCTCTCCTTCCCCACACTCCTTCCCATCTCCACAAAGTCTGCCTTCCTGTTTCCTGCCACCGGCCTTTTATTTCATTCCTTAAGCTGTTTACACTTCGAGCTTCTCATACACAAGAAGCCATGCATTACTGTTCCTTGCGTGTCTGATTTATGTCACTGAGCATCATGGACTCAGAGTACATTTGTTTTCCTGCAAATGACTCACAGGTATACTTCTTCATGGCTGAGCAGTACATAGTCCACGTTTTCAAAATCTATTTTTAAGGGGCGATACTCCCCAAGGAAAGCAGGAATGGGTCCGAACCAGGGCCGCTCCAGCCCCCGGAGCACGTCTGGCCTGCAGAGGGTCCCCAGCCCTACCGTCAGTCAGCCCGAAGCGCTCCAGGCCACCTCCGGCTCGCACTGCTCAGTCCCGGCCCGCACGCCCAGCGCCGGGGATGGCAGCCGTCAGGGCGCCCCTGCACCCGGCCCAGGCCAGGCACCAAACAGCCGTGCGAACAACGGGCGGCCGCCCCGGCCGAGCCGCAGCCTCCGCGCCTCCTCCCGGCTCCATCAGGAACGGACCCTGCCCCACCGCGACGGAGTCACCTCCTGCTCCTCTCCCCGTCCCTCTTCTCTTCAGCTGCACTTCCGCTCTCTCCAAGAAGACTCCAGGGCCTTCTGTCCCACACACTGCTGTCTGTCTGCCATGGCTTGGCTTTCAGTAAAGACGACGCTTTCTAACAAACACTTCCTTGGGCTGGGGATGTAGCTCAGTGGCCTAAGTACCCGCCTGGCAAGTGCAAGGTCCTGAGTTTGATTCCTGGTAACAGGAAAGAAAAAAAAAAAAAACTCAGACAAACTCTTCCTTTAGCTTCCAAGACACCTTGTATCCTGTTGTACTGCAACCCCCAAACACATCTCTCGGGGCCAGTGGTTATCTTCCAATCAGCGCCCGGCTTTCCTGGAGACCACGGGTTCTATAAAAGGCATCATCACACCTGTCTCAGTTACCCCTTTACTCGGGGCTCCTAGAACAGGGCTAATCACATAGGATGTGCTCATATTTTTTTAATAAATAAATGAACTCGTAATAGGGAAAATACAATCCTTTAGAATGTATATATGAGACAGAGAGAGGGTGAAACCTTGTTTTTGACTTCTGAAGCCCCACATCACAACTGGGCAAGGCTCTGTATATCCTTAAAGCAAAAGTAAAAAGTTCTATCAGTTTTAAGTGAGTCCAACCTGACCATCTCTGCCAGTTCTGCCTTGGTACCAAACTAGCTCTATCAGGTAGATTCCAATTCATAAACTTGTACTATAATAGAAAGAGAAGAAATGGCAAGATAAAAAAATTTCATCCTCATTTCATAGCAGGGTGACCTTGAGGAAACCAGCTGACATTTCTGAATTCAGTTACTCATCTATAAAAAGACAATAATGGCTCCTAAGGCAGGAAAAATGGAAGAATTTGCCCCAATTATGGAAGGCTGGACACACATTAGAAACTGTGCTCATGGTGAACACATATCAGAATTTCAGATGGAGAAGCCCCCCAAAATATCCCTGCTGCCACCTAGTGAGCAAAAGGCAGAGCCAGAGACTATGAACACCCTGCCTGGGAGGGCTTCCCTGGGGCTTTGCCCACTGGACAGACAGGTGTCACTGCCACTTCCGCCAAAGAGAAGGCTAGACGTGGATTTTATTTAAATAGATTGCATTCTTTCAGATTGACTCATGATAAAAATATTTCTCCATACTCTCCATGAATTTGTTATGCAGATCAGCAATGTATAAAAGTCGTTGCAGCACCACCTCAGAAGACAGTGACATAATGCACAGGGGTGACCCGTCCTGCCATAATCAAGGGCAGAATCCTAGAAACAGGCCCCTAGGAGATGACCCTACCCCAGCCCAGGCCCGGGGGAGTAGGAAACCACAGAGCACACCTTGGTTTTCCTAAAGATAACACCCGTTATCCTCTCTGGGATACTGCAGTGGTCACAGGCGTGCATCAAGGAGGCCCATGCAGGCATAACCAGAAGGAGCCCTGAATAAGGGGTGCCGTCGGGGGCCCAGGGCAGCAGCCACTGGAGGGGAAGGGCAGGTGGCCGACCTCAGAAAGAGGCTGCTTCCCATCTGAGATGGGGAGGGCCTAGAGAACTGTGGGGCAAAGACCCTGGAACCAGCATTTTCAGCCACTGCAAATCACTGCGGATTGAAAGCTGACCCACAGAGTTGGCTCGCAGTGGCAACTCCCTCAAGAGCTCCGTAGAAAGAGGACTCCGGACCTGCAGGAGCTGTTCTCCAGGTTTTACAGGGGTCTGAGCCAAGAGACCTGCGAGTCCCCTTTGTCGGTGGATTCTGGGATTGCGTACCCCCCAAGACCAGACCTGTGCTGTCTGCTAATTTCTTCCTTCATCTCTTGTCTCCCTAATGAAATCAACCAACCATCAAAGAAACCTAAAACTCACTCAAATCTGCTGGCATCTCTGTCTTTAAAGAGATTAGAGCTTAAGTCAGACACTAATGATACAGTTATTACCAAACACACAAACTGAATGCAGATGATTACATTCACGGATGTGCTGGCCACCCCACACTCTCCAGAGAAACGCACTCTCCTGCCTGCGTGTTTGGTTAGCAACAAAACATCGGGGGCGGGGCTGTTTAGCTTTCAGATACAAATCCTGCAATAATCACAGGAACCAAAATGTCAGTATTGAAAATGGAGACGCTGGGTGAGGAGCGCTCACGGTAACCGCCCCTCGGTGTTTTGTACATGGTTCCAGAAGGTGGGCGGGGAGGTGTCTCTGTTGACGTTCTGAGAGCTTCCAGTAAATGCAGCCAGGAGTCCCGACTTTCTGCAAATCTTCCTAATGAATTCCTAGGCAAAAGCCAACGAGATCACACAATATTGGAGCTTCTTCTCGCTGGCTGGCGCGCTAACCCAACCGCAAGAAGGCATGAGACTGCCGAAGCGGGCAGGGGCGCCGCTCCTTCCGAATGCACGCGGAGATCGGCCGCGTGGGGCAGGCGCTGAGTCCCCACACAGGGTGTGGACCGCACAGCCCAGAGCGCAGGCCCGGGCGGCGGAGGGGAGGGCAGGGTCTTCCGGACGTCTCTGACCCCGTCCACCCACGCACGGCGGTGAACAGCCCCTCCCCGAATAGTTTCCACAAAAGTATTTTTGCTTCTATTTTTCTTTGGTTTTTAAAAGATATGTAAGGAAAACGTTTATTAGTGAACCAGTTACATTTTACAGCAGACCTTACTGAGCTGTTTTTAATACACAGTGTGGAGTATTATTAAAATTTTTAAATGCAAAAGAAATTAAATTTAGCACTTCCAAAACAAAGTTGTGTGAAAATAAAACCCAGCGGACACCACTGTGACAATTTAGGACCCTCCGCAGAAAGAGTTCCGGCACACCCATCTCTCCTCTCTCGCCTTCCCAAGGCTCGTTTCTTACGCGACTGTTTCCCTAATCGTTCACAATATCTAGATCCGCAAAAGAAAATAAATAACCCCTTTGAGAATTTTGTTCTCAGAAAGTCTTAACCAAGAGAAAACTCAGCTTAGAATGTTCTCTCTAGGCAGAAAACTTCAGGTGGGAGAAGGGATAGCACACAGCTCTCGAAACTACTCCCTCATTTTTAATGCGAAGTTTTTACTTTAAATAATAGAGCAGTCATAACAAAAAAAAGATAGTCATATAGCTGGTTTCTCTTGATTCATTGAGGGGAAAATTTTGTGCTAATAAATATCTGGACAATGTTTCATGTCTATATCTTATACCCTAAACAACTGCTGTGAATATAACAATATGCAATTTGTTGAGTATTCTTACTCTCCTAATGGCCTGTTGTGAAATTCTGTTTTACTTTAATTTCTTATTTTCCTTCTGTTAAAAAAAAAAAAAATCTAACAACCAAATTTAAAAAAACAAAAACAAAAACAAAAAAACTACTCCCTCACCTTTTAAGAGAGAACACAGAACAGTAAGGGGGGAATTAATTTTGCCCTCAGTTCAGAATCATCTTTTCCATGAATCTGACTCTTGTTACCGAAAAAATGTTAAGTTACATATACATCAGCTTTATAGTGTGATTTGTTAAGCATTTATATCTTGCATAGTAATTTCCGCAACCAAACTAATTAACGTGTCCCTCACCTCACTAAGTAAACGTTTATGAAGAGCAAGACAATTCATGAGTTACTTTTTTAGATAAATATATATAAAGTCCATCAACAGCCTTTCTCCTAAGATAAAGAATACGGTAAGGATGCCCACATTAATCACTTCTTTTTTTTTTTTTTCATTTTTTTCATTAATCACTTCTATGCAATATAGCAAAGAAAGTCCCAGCCATAATAATATAATATATATTATAATTACAATGCTTTATACTACATCTCTGCATGTCTAGGAATTATTCATCTGATAATTCAAAGTTTGAACCTCTTGACCAACACCTCCCACTCCACCAGCCAGTCCTATGTCTTTGGTTACCACTACGGTGTGCACTATTTCTCAGATTTCAGCTGCATTTTATTTTTGCACTTGGTACATGATAGCTTAAGGGGTACAGTGGGATGCTTCAGCATGTGCAGACAAGGTTATAATGATGAAATAAGAATCGTTATTTGTCACCTCAGACACGTGTCATTTCTTTGTGATGACGACATTCAAAATCTCCTTGTCTAGCAGTCTTGAAATACACGGTCATTATTAGTGATAATCACTGTGCTGCAGGACAGAACACCAGAGCGTCTTTGTGTCTCATGGCAGCTTTGCGTTTCGTTGGTCAGTATCTTCCAAATGTCGCTTTTCCCTGCCTCTCCCCCGCCTCTCTTTCCTACAGTTCTCAGATGAGGTGCACAAGTTCTCCACTGGGAACTGTTCTCACTTCCGGGACCAAACTGAAGCTCAGATGGACCTAGCGGACATGTGCAGACCATTTGGCCTGACAGCGGCTGAACACACAGCCTCAGGAACACAGGGCGCATTCATCAGCTCACAAAGGAAAGCTTAGCAGATTCAAGAAAAATATCAAATATCTGTCTGACCACCCAGAATAAAACTAAAAATCAAAAGCACAAGGAAAACTGGAAAATTCATGAATATGTGGAAGACAAGCAACACATGCTTGAATAAGAAGTCAAATAAGAAATCAAAAGAGAAAGTAAGAAGTATCTTGAAATAAGTGAAAACAGAAACTACAATACAGCAAAAAAGATGGGATGCAGCAAAAACAGTGCTGAGAAAAATCATAGAAGTAAATACCTGCACTATAAAAGGAGGTCCCCAGTCAACAACTTCACTCCACTACCTCAGGAAACTGAAAATAAAAAAAAACGAAGCCATGGGTCAGTATTCCTGATAAGCACAAGCATAGAAAACTAAGCAAAACACAGGGAGAGTCCAAAAGTTTATTAAAAGGAGCACACACTGTAACCAACTGAGATTTGTCCCTGGAATGTAAGGATGGCTCAACATCTGAACATCCACCAATGTGATGTACCGCATTACCAGAATAAAGTGTAAAAATTAAAATAAAATTCTGTAATCTAAGAATAATAGAAAATTGCCTCAGCATACAAACCTGCGCATTTAAAAAGCCTAAGTCAACATCATACTCACTGGTGAAACACTGAAGGCCTTTCTCCTAAGATGAAGAACAAGGTAAGCTCACCCACATTAATCACTTCTACTTCATATTGCTGAATGTTCCAGCCACAATAATGAGTCACGGGAAAGAAATATAATATTTCCAAATTAGAAAGAAACAACATTATCTCTGTTCTTAGCTGCTATGGTCTTGTATATAGAAAGACCATACACACACACACACACACACACACACACAAGCACAACTGCTAGAACCAAGAAGTGAATTCAGGGAAGCTGCAGAATACTTTACCTACAAAACAGCTGTGTTTCTACATACTAACACCAAACAATCCAAAAGCAGGAAATTAAGAAGACAATAAAACAATTTATTTGCCACAGTATCAAAAGCAACAAAATCTTTAGGACTAAGAAAGAGGAAAGCTTACACACTGAAAGCTATAAAGCAATACTCAAATTTTAAAAGTCACAAATAAATTGAATGACATTGCTTATGCATTAATTGGAAGACTTAATATTATTAAAATAGACTATTCAAAGCAGTCTCCATTCTGAACAGTGCCTATCAAAATCTTACAGGTTTTCCTGGCATCGAGCTTGATTCCACACAGCATTCAGGCAGCAACCATTCCCATTACTTCCCCAGCCCCACTCCACTAAAACCACGGCCTCGGCCCAGTCTAAACCATTGGCATCAAGGCCACAGCATGGCAGCCTCCTGCCACCTCGGGAGCTGGCGTGGTCACCCTGACCTTTCACTGTGTGAGTAAAACATCCACTCGGATTCTTGATTTCAAAACTGCAACTTCAACACACACTGAGGACTCTTCTGTCTTACACTAAATGAATAAAAATTAATTTAAAAACTTTGGTTAATTAAAGCAGAGCCATGCAAAACACAAATAAATACGAAGTCCATGAGATTCCCCGAAAACTGGAAACTAGAGGTTGCAATTTGACCCAGCTCTTCTTGGTATCTTCCTGAAAGAATTGAAAACATCATACTGCAGGGAAGTCTGCACGTCCATGTGTATAGCAGCACGGTTTGTAATAGTTAAGTCTCAAAAGCAGTCCAGATGCCCATCAACCAGTGAGTCAATGAAGAAAAGGTGGGTTTTGTGTATAAAGGAGAACTATTCTGCCATATGGAAGGATAATCCTGAGACATTTTTAGGTAAGCGGATGCACCTTGAGATCACGCTTTTAATTGAGATAAATTGGACACACATGTTTAAATATTACATTGTTCCTCTTGTGTGAGAAACCAAACATGCAAATAAAGACCAAAATGGATGATAGATATTGGAAAGAAATGGGAAAGGGAACAAGAAAAGAGGGAGGGCAAAGAGAAGGAAAGCAAAAAAAAAAAGAGTCAAAATGTGTCGTGTCCACGTACCAACTCCCCATGACGAATGTAATCATTATATACTAATAACAATTAAAAAAGTAAGTCCACGGGACTGAAGCAGAGCACAACCAGGGAGGATGGTGACTCCTGGAGGAGCGGACCGAACCTGCAGGAGCAGTGGTCTTCTGACGCGACCCACTTTTGGCGTTGCTGTGGTTAGGGCGCTTTTTGTTTTTGCTGAGCTTTGTTCATGCTCCTGGAGCACAAGTGTCTTTTCAGTTTGAGGGTGTGCTTTGTGGGGTTCCGCTTCCTGGTTTTCTTCTTTTTCCTTCCCTTCTCTCCTCTTTCACCTGGTGCTGTAATCTGAATGGTCCTGCCCGAGACAATTCACTAACCCTCAGCCACACCCAGTCTGCTATTCTCCCCAAATTTTTTTTTTCTTTTTGGTCTGAAATTTTATTTCAATTCCAAGTGTAGGTTTCTTTTCATAAGTGTTGTAAGGGTTCTACTGCAAAAAGGGAAAGACAGAGAGATCGCAGGTGCGCAAATGTGAGTGTCATGACATCTACGAAAGATGTAGTTTTGTCCGATGCTTTGTTTTAATCTACTGTGTACCTCACCCACTTTAAAGCCTGGATAATATCCCTCTTACAGAGATTGTACAACAATTGTCTAACAATTCTCCCAATGTTAGATGTTTAGTTTGCTTGCATTCTTCATTTTTCTAGCAAGCTAAATAAGGGCAGGCTAGCATAAAATTACTTTTACATGTCTCTGATAATGTTCTTAGGAGAGAAATTACAGTGATAAGGCAGATGCTAACAAACACTGTTACCGTTTTACACTTTCCATGAGATATTTATAATAGCCAGTTCCTCTGATGCTTGTTGACATTAGTATTGTGTATTTTTAATATTTTCAAACTTGAGAGGTGGAACTATTTTCTGACTTCAATTTTTATTATTTGGAGACGCTAAAACTTGTCTATGTAGCTCAACTCCTACGTATTTCATCTCGGATGAATTTCTCCTATCATGATTCTGTTCCACCTCAATTTGCTGCTGTTTCTGTTAGAGGATTTTACATATTGAGAGTATCAAGCCTTTTCCATAGTTTTAACAAAAAAGTCCCAGTTTTTAATTGGCAACTTACTTGTCAATAATTTCTAGTAAACATACTTCATTTAGTTTTCATGTTGTTTTCTTGTTATTCATTTCTGTTTGCTTTTGTGTTTTAATGTTTATCCTGATAAGAGTTCTCTTGTGTCTTTTAAATTTATTAATACATGCTTGTAGTACATAGTGTCTACATTCTGTGTGAGGGTTAGTACATACGTATCACAAATCATCCTCTTTCCCACCCTTTCTCCCTCTTCCATCCATCTCCTGATCCTCTTCCCTCTGTGGTGTGAAAGTTTTTAAGTAGTCTAGTATATAGTTGATTAATTATAATTGATCCTTATGTTGGAAAAATATACTATCACCTATATATATGATATATAAAAATACACTCTTTTCAATATCATATTCATTTTATTCTTCCTGTCCTATAATCCAGCATGTATTTACCAAATCATCAAGTATAAGGTAATCATTTCTATCACTACAATTTCACATATGTCATATTAACTCTGTATTTCATTTGTATTGTGGTATGACATTTGATACATACAAATTAAAATTTACTTTCATTTTATTATAAGTAGTAACTTTAGTAATATAAAACTGCTGACATATTGCCATTTAAAAGTAGCTTCAGTTTTTCTGTATTGATTTGATTTGTAAATTTTCATTCATTTTTTCTTTTATTATTTTAATATTGTACCATATAAAGTCCCAACTCTTAATTATGACTTCAGTCAAACTGCAGAATTTGAATTTTTAACTAACTTCTTTATATTTGTTACAGTAACTGATTAAGTACATTCTTATTGTCGTGATTTTGTCCCGTGCTCTGTGCTTTCTAAGTTTCTTTGCCATTTCTATCATCTTTCTTTATTCTTAAAGACATTTGTTTTAATATTTCATGATGTGTGAAAAGTAGAAATCATGTTTTTAATTTAATAGTGTGAATTTTATAAATACATAATTAAACTTGCACTTGATATTAAAGACAAATAATAACTTTCAAATCCATACAGGCATAGCAAGAATTTTTGTCCACTGCATCCCCTATTTTCAGTGGTTGATAGTTTTCTCCTGGATAATACTCCAGCATGACACTCAGTCAGCAGCCTCCCGTACACTGAGAGCAGCAGGTGTCCATTCTGATCATTTAGTTTCCATGACTTGCACCTATAAATATCCCTGACTGTGAAGCTAGATTATTGTGATACAATAATACAGCTAGAATAAAAATCATCTTCATTAAGCAATAGTTTGAGCTTTTATAATACAGATTTGCAACCACACTATCAAGAAAATTCTTCTTGATATAGATCACATATTTTATACTGCTGTTCTTTCAGAATTTCTTTAAGCCCTTTCATGCAAAGCCAAAACTGAAAAAGTTGGGTTACATCATCAAATTACTCATTTGTTTCAAGACATTGTAATGGTAGTTGACTGTCTTTAAGGAGAAAGAGGATATCTTCTTATTGCCTTCTGACATGAGAACAGCCTGACTTGGCAAGGAATCCTTTTCCTTTTGTGTCTAAGGTAAGAAATATTTGAGAAGACAAGTATTTAAGACAAAAATAAGCCTGATGATAGTTCACTTTGCAAAACTGATTTATTTTACCATGATGTGTTTTTTTCTTGTACCTTAAAATGAAAAACCTCACCAGAATCTGACTACTTGTCTTTTTCATTAATTTTGTTCACTATTCAGTAAATTCATTTGAATTAGAGAGGCAGACCCTCTTTTAGATCAAAGACACCTTGCATATCACTTTCAATACTCGTCTCTATTCTTAGAATACGCATTTATTCCTGTGGAAAAGCTAAAACCTTTGGTTTGATCTCCAGTTCCTGTCTTCTATGTCTATTGTTCTTCTGGTCTTTCTGCATTTTCCTCTTCATTATAGGGTATTTTATCAGTTTGTAATTGATGATACTGATTTTTTTTTTTTGCATTATGTAATTTCAGTGCTGGAGGGGTTTCATGTCTACTTATTTGCACTGCTACCTACTGGTTTGTCTGGAACTATTTTTTATTTAACCAGGTTTCCTTTACATCTATGCCTCAATAGCAGCCTTTATTGCATTACAATTCCCTGTATCTATTACGAAATGACCTCTTGAAAATTTCTGAGGCCACCAAGATATATTTTCCATAATTCTTTCATTTATGGAAAAAGGAACATCGCTTTCAGTGATGTTTCCCTTAAAAGCAAGAGTCATAAGATTATAGAGCATTACATTTAAAACATATCATAAAATGTTATTCTTAGAGTATATAGTGACTTTTTAACCTTACTGAATTGTCATTCACACATAATGAAATTCATCTATTTTAAAAGGTCAGTACGATGAGTTTTAGTGTTGTATACAAGCAAGTACCTTCACCACAATCACAGCATGGAACATTTGGACTACAGTTAGGATGCCGACTGCCCCCAAAAAGTCATATGTTAAAGACGCAGTCCCCAGGTGCTACTGCTGGAACCTTTAAAAGCTGGGGATTAGAGGAGGCCTTTGGCTCCTTGCGTATGCACCTCTTCCGGGGAACACGGGACCACAGTAACTTCCTCGTTCTCTTTGCTTCCTGGTTGGTGAATGAACGTTCTGGCTTCACTATGCGCTCCTGCTATAAAGTGCTGAATCTCCACAGCCCTAAACAATGATACCAGCCAATCAGGGACTAGAACTTCCAAAACTGTAAGCCAAACTAAATCTTTATTCACTGTATGTTGGTTATCTCAAGTGTTAGTTATAGAAACAGAAAACTGACTAAAATGTAGACCACCCTAAAATATTTTCTCTACTTTTTATTTGCCATCTACTTGCCCCCAGAAAACAACTGATCTGATTTATGTTTCTATAGTTTTGCCTTTTCTGGAAATTCCTACAAATCAAATACTATGGTATATGTTTTTGGCATGTTTTATGTATGAATATTGTGTCATTTTACTGTTCTACAGTATTTACAGCTTCACATTCTTAACGACTCATAAATTGATAAATATTCGGTTTGCCACTTTTAAGCTATAGTGAGTCATACCGCTGTGAATATCCACACACGTGTCTTTGTGTAGCCGTGTTTCCATTCCTTTTGTGCAGATACATGGGAGGAGGGTACTAGGTCACAGGACAAGTTCACTTTGAATCACGCAGAATACTTACTGGCGTAGGATTTCCTGAAGTGGCCGCACCGTTGTGCATACTGCTAAGAATGAAAGTTCGTTGCCCCACATCCTTACCAACACTGGGTAGAGCTGGTCTTGCAAGTTTTACCTACAACAGTGGGTGCATAATGCTGTCTCATTGTTATTTTAATTTGTATTTCTGTTCAATTTGCATTTTTCCATGTATTTATTAATCATTAGTATATCTTCTTTTCTGCAGTTTTTGTTCAATTCTTTCAATCATAAAGTGGAAAATTTCTTTTTATATTCTGAGTACAAGGTCAAAATTGTTTTTGCAACAATTTTCTCTTAGTCTGTGGTTTACGTTTTTATTTCCATAGCTGTACCTTTCAAAGAGGAAAAGTAATTTTGAGAAAGTAAATTTTGTCATTTTTAAGCCTTGTGGTTTTTTGAGCCCTTTAAAAAGCCTTAACCCGACTCAAAATCACAAAGATTTTTTTTCTAATTTTTTTTAGATGTTCCAGAGCTGTTGCCCCTGTATTTTGGCCTATGGTCTATTTCAAGTTATTTTTGATGTGGTTTAAAATAAAGGTCAGGTTTTGCTTGTGTTCCATACAAATACCCAACTATCATAGCACTTTCATTGAAAATCGTGTGTTTTCCTCCCAAAATTACCTTATCATTTTTATACAAATAAATACACTATACGCATGCTTCTCCTGACTTTGCTGTTGTCTTCTGTTGAGTGATCTATTTTCACCCCAGTATCACACGTCCAAGGTTACAGCATCTTTAGAGAAATCTTCATAATAAGCAATAGAAGAGCTCCAGTCTACTCCATGTTTCCCAAAATTACTTAACCTTCTACCAACAGAATTCCTTCTTGCCCAGGGGAACTTAGTCTTTGTTTTGTTAAGACTTTCAATTGAAGGACCCAACAAAAAAAACCAATATGCTTCATTCAAAGTGCACTGATTGAAAATTAATCTCTCTCTATCTCTATCTCTCTCTCTCTCTCTCTCTCTCTTTTTTTTTTTTTTTTTTTGAGATAGGGTCTCGCTGTGAATGCAGGCTGGCCTTTAACTCACTTAAGTGTCCTAGGTTGGCCTCAAACTCACAGCAATCCTCCTGCTTCAGCCTCCCAAGTGCTGGAACTACAGACACCATGCCCAGTTTAATCTCTTTAAAATGCACTTCACAGGAATGTCCAAAATAATATCTGACCACACAGCTGGGCACTGTATTGTGATCAAATTGGTGCATAATGTTTACTATCACAGATCTTTTAAAAATAGGTGTTCTCCACTATTTTGGGATACAAATTCTCTAAATACCAACTAAACAAATATTTTTGATAGGTCAGATCTTTAATGACTTTACTTTTTTTCAGTAGTTCCATTGTAAAGAGAAAGGTAGTAACATCTCCAGCTATGATTGTGAAGTTTTTACCTGATACATGAATTGTGATCAACAACTACAGTGAATGTTTAAATTTTTTAAAACATTTATTACAGTAAAAGAAACATTGCCATAATCCCATTCAAAATACCTTTCACTTGCTTCAGCTGCACTTTTCCTGTTATTCTTGCCACTTTGTGAGGCAGTTCTGGACGTCCTATACCCAGAGTGTCTTTAAGTTCACTCTTATGATCACCTCAGTATCTTGAACTAACTCAAAACGATTTTACTTAATGGATATCCTGGCTCTGAGGAAGTGGCAGAAGTCACACAGTGCTAGATCTAGGCAACAAGGACACACCATATTGCTTTTGTTTGACAGAAATTGTCATAAATGACTTGAATCAATTCGGGACATAAAAGCAGCCACGAACAGGTATTTATGAAAGGGAACTTGCAGAACTTCTTCAGAATGCGGCAAGAATGATGGACTAAGTGTGTTCAAAGTGAGGGCGAGTAATTTTAGGGGAGTTAATGGGAATATTATTTCTTACTGTGGCAATGTTTAATTTCTGTTTTAGTCTAAATATCACTGTGTTTTATCACATTCCATATTTCTCTTATTTGCCTGCATATTTATTATGTCTTTCTGAAGAATTAATTCATTTTTATTACACATTTTTCCTCTTTAGGTCTACCAGTATTTTAGTTTTGCTATCCCTTTTAGCTGATATAAACATCGCCATTTTAGCCTTTAAATAATCCTGTTTTCATGATATCTTTTTCCCCATCCATGTACTTTCACGTCCCCTGACCCCTAGGTAAAATGTATCATTTCTAGACCACATATGATGGAATCTTGGTATTCTATCCATTATAATAATCTCTACCTCTTAAATGCAATACTTAATACATTTTTTGGAATAATTATTTGTATATCTATTCTGTGTTTTTGTCTGTTTGGTTTGATTATTGTTTCTGTATGTGTTTTTATCTCCCATTCTTCTTTTCCTGCCTTTTTATTTTGGATTATTTTTACAAGTTAGAATTTTTAAAATTTGATGGTATTAGAATTCAGTTTTAATCTTATAAAGTTTTCAGCTTTTGCATTAACCTTTAGTATTTTCTCTAGAGATTATAAGTTATATCTTTAACTTTTCATCATCAACTTGCACTTAGTACATTATCACTTCACATGCAGTATTCCAAAACTTGTAACAGTGTAACTCCATCCTTTAGGCTAGATTGTCTTATCTTTGGCATGGTGTTACACTGGGAGTCTTACAAGGGTTTTACATGTATATAATTTTTGTGTTAAAAGCGTACATTCATTATAAAGGAATTCATCATAGATCTTTTAAACAACTAGATTTATTTGCATTTACTCAGTAGTTACTATTTATAATGCTTTCCTTTCCTTTCTGGATGTCCAGATTTTCATCTTCTAATATTTTCTTTTACACAATAAAATTTCCTTTAGTATTTCTTGTAGTACGGATCTGATAGCAGCAAATTCCTTTAGGTTTCTTCTTCTGAAAATGCCTTTATATTGTCTTTAATCTTGAAGGATATCCTCTCCAGATGCAGGTTTCTGGGTTGGTAACTGACATTACCTCAGCATTTTGAAAATGTTGTTACATTCTATTCTGGCATGCATGGGTTTTGATATCATGTTGGCTGCTACTCAAATTATCTATCCTTCAAATAGAATGTATGTTACCAGTTTCTTGTTCTTAAAATTTTTCTCTAATTTTTCATTTCAGCAGTTTACAGTGATGTCTTAGTACACCGCTTTGTTTTACATTCCTTGATGTTTACTGACCATTGTGAATTTGTAAATGTCTTTCATCAATTTTGGATCTTTTACATCTTTTTTTTATTTAAAAACTTTTTTCCTAAACCAGGGTCTTTCTCCCTGTGACTCAAAAATTACACCACTTAAAATCATCAAACAGACCCTCTGAGCTCTGAGCTCTGCTTTCGTTCTCTGTCTCCAGTCTTCACGTTTGGTCATTTTCATTCATTGAGCTCTGTAGTTACCTGCTGTTTGCCACCTGTAGAGGGCTGCTACAGGTGCACTTGTTATTTTTATTTCCCATACTGAATTTTTCAGTTCTAGAACATCTATTGGTGTGGCATCCTTTTTTATCATTTCTATTTCTCTATGACTCTCTCTGTCTTTTCATTCACTGTGACCGCTGTATCTTCTTTACTTTGCTCGCCATGGATGTAACACCCACTTTAAAAAATCATGCAGGTTTGTCCCAATCTCTGTACCATCTCAAAAATTTTTTCTCTTGAGTAAGTACCAGCAAACTTCTTGTGAAGGGCTACAGAGTAAGTATTTTAGGGTTTGTGGGTTTATACCATATATTGGTTTGTTGGTGGTGCTTATTCTTTTAAAAATTGAGAAACACTCCTAGCTGGTGAGTGACACAGAAATAGTCTATGGGTAGAACTGGGCACCCGGCGAGTTGGCCAATGCCTGCTCTAGAGAACGTGTCCCTTTGTCCTGGCTCTTATTACCTAGGGTGATCAGACTGTGTACTGCACCGCATGAGTGCCAATTTGTGGAGAACTTGAATTCTTTTATTTTTTACCCTGATGAGAGTTGTTTCTTTTATTTTAATAAGCAGTTATCTTGGGTGAATTTCAGCTCTGAACTCTGTTTCTTGTGCAGTCACTGCTGTCTCACTTCAGTCCTCGCCTCATCCACTTGGAGGTCATTAGACAGCATTTCCAAGTCCTGTCTGGCTCATTCTCTCCAAGGGCTACTTTCTCTCAATTAAACTTCATTCATCCTCCAGACAAAAGTACCTCAGGTTGGCTTGTGTTGGGCGGGGTTGAGTGGGGTGGGGTGGGGCTGGCTTGGTTCTTTCGACAGCCCCGCTCCACAGGGTCTGCGTCCCTCCCATTTGCTTACACCCAAGCTGAACACCACGAAAGCCGGAACTAGCTGCACAAACCTCCCCTCTTCAGACTGTGTGCTCCTAGAAAGCGTCCGGTGCCCCAGGCGGCTGCTTTTTGAACCACATCCATTCCTTCTGGTTATTTTCTGTGAGGCTCAGTCCAGAGTGATCTCTTAGACTATCACGACCATCAGTGGATCTCAAACTACTCTCCCCATTATGATGAGGGTTTTTTCAATTAATCCTTAAATAAGGAGACTCTGTCTAGAACTAAGCATAATACACTTAGACCTGTTTTACCTCTACATACGTTCTTAAGCATCTTCCTTTTGTATCCAGTGAAGAATAAACTGAAGAATACAGCAACCACTGACTCCAGTTCAGTGCCCCTGGCCCTTGATCCAAGGTCTCCTGACCCACGTATCAGACTTTCTGTTCACAGTAACCATCAGTGACCTCGCGCATACAGCAGGCATAAAAACACCATCTCTCGGGCAACATTTCATGCTTTTGTTCTTGTTTATGATTCCTTTGCCATTTATTACAATGCAAAAATTTTTAAACTCCTATATGTATTGCTATGATACATCTAAATATTTTTATTCATGACAGATGCAGATAAAGTTGAAATGATGGTTTTCAAAACAATTCCCACACAATCAGGGAATAATATTCCCTTTTTCTCATCAATCAAAGCCCAGTACACCAAAACTAGAGATGGCATAATGACCTTCACTGATTATTTGAAGGTAGTCCTGTTCCTGTAGAGAAGGTGAAATATGTAACACTTATTCATACACGGGATTCATAATCCATACCCCTAATCTTTCATTCATTTTCTGTTGCTAATAGCACACTGCCACAGACTGGGTAAATTTTAAAGCAAAGAGGTCTATTTTGTCTAACAGTTCTGATCTAAGGACAAGGGGTGCAGCCTACCCTAGGCTTCCTGTGGACGCCCCAAGGCAGTCCGGGTCATCAGATGCCAAGAGAGAGGAAGTATGGAGGGGACACAGCCCAGCTGGCTTCTAAAGCAGACTTGCTCTCAACTAAGCCACTCACTCATTAATCCACTAACGGTATGAATGGGTTAATCCATTGATGAGGACAGAGCCCTGCTTGTCTATCAAAAACCTTGCCTGATCCTACACCTACACATTTCACAGTGGGCAATAAATTTCAACATGGACTTCTGAGAGACCAAACTGTAACAGACTTCATGGTTTGAAAGTGAGACTTCTACTCAGATGTTAATAGATTGCTTCTCTTTGTCTTAGTTTAGAGATAATATTTGCCTGGTGAATTGTCATTAATATCTAAGAGGCAATTAGGAGGAAACACGCCAAGCCTATCCAGTGTGTCATTGTAGCACCCAGAACTGATGATGGCCAGATTTATGATCTGCGTCCTCCCCTAGGGTTACATAGACTTGGCTTCCAGTTCAGCTCTTACATAGCCTGCTGGCAGGCACTTGGCCAGGGCCTTTCCAGACCAGGGCCATTCAAAGTACCCATTCTGCTCACATCATCATGTAAAGCAACACACTGCTTCATTTATCAAGAAAGACCTGCTGCAACGTAAGTTGTCATCTTGTGAGCAGTGCTGTTGGGAACTGGCTTCACCGATATCCCTTCATTCCAAAATTTTTTGCAGACTTGGAATGGAAAAGGCAACGCGATCAGACTTGAACTTAGACAAATGAAACTTGGAGCTCACACTTCCTCAGCAAGCAGTCTTCACTGCCCTAAGTGTATGCTGGTACTGAGGGGCAGACATTTTCAGGATTTATGCATTAAAATATTTGAGTTCCTACTGTGTGCCAAGTATAGATTATAACTGAGACTCTTCATCAGAGATCCCTGCATCACAGAGTCCTTAATGAATGGAGGAGACGAAGCACATAGCAAAAGCCATAAACACGACCAACTGTTGTGTGATGTAACACTTCAGAGGGCAGTGATTGCTCTGAAGAAATTTTAAAAGAGCAAGAGAGGTGGTGAAGAGCAAGAGTGGCAGTAAATGACAGTTCACGATCTGAACTAGGGACACTCCCATGCGGAAGATAGCATCTCGGGGAGATGAAGAAATCAGCCCCAGGGATACTTTGAGAGGATGCATGTGAGAAGGTTTGAGGCATCACAGAGATGCATGTGGCTGGAGAACGGGGAGGGAGGTAGGGATGAAAAAGAGAGGTGATGGGAAACCAGGTAGCAGAGGACCTGTAGGACTTGGACTTTTACTGCGACTTGGAAGGTTTGGGAGGGTTTCAATCAAAGGTGATGGTTCGCTCTGGCTCCTAGGTGGAATAGAGCTTGAAGTAGGACAGGGATAAATCAGAATGTTTCCGTGGTACTACAGGAAGTGATTATGGGGGTAGAAGAAGTAGTGGTCAATATTGGAAAAGGAATATATTTTGAAGGTGGAACCAAGGTGACTCTTGATGACTTTGACATAGGCATGAGAGAAAAGAGTCACTACAGTGAGTTTATACTGAGACAGAAACTGATGAACTGAGATGTGAAAGGGAGAGAGGGAGGTATGAGAATGAACAGGGTGAGGAAATTTATGTGCAAGACGGGGGGCTTAGAATATTTTACTGGAATTGTCACTGAAGGAAATGGATTGACAGGGTTGGAATTTAACAATGTTCTGGATTTAAAATAGGAATTTGGGAGTCATCAGTATAGGAATGGTATTTAAAGTCGTGGAAATAAAGGTGTCATTTCATGAAGCTTGCCAGAAATCTTTTCAAAGAGGAATTTTCATGTTTCCAAATTCCCTCTCCAAACCACTGCAAGCACATCCAGCAGAGAGACGCTGCTGGCTCACAGACTCGGGGGTCCTGGCTCAGGCGCCCAGCTTGGACGCACCTGCCGACGCCCACTGGTTGGCAGGGACACATCGGCGGCCGGCAGGAGTCACGGAGATGGCAGACTTGGCTCTGAGTACCCGAAGCAATTATATCCTCCCCAGTCCTGGCAGCTCCTCCAGAATAGACAGAGGGCTGCCAGGCTCCCACCTCCACGGCGTGACTGCACGACTGTGTCTCACCTAATGAGAATCTGGCGCTCCAATCACGTTGTGTCTTGTCAAATTTTTATAGTCAAAAGAGAGAGAGAGAGAGAAAGAACACTTAAAGCTGATAGACTCCCTTCAAATATGTTGCATAAAGAAGTCATAGGCCCTATAGAAAATGAACATCAGTTATAAAAGATCAAATATTTTCCCCAAAACAATAAAATAGGTGTGCAATACCTAGAGAAACAATAGAGAAAGTCAGAGATGATTTAAGGCTAAGAAAGACTGGAGGGAGCTATGTTTAGGAAAAAATAATGTTGAGCTTGGTGAAGCAGGCGGCCTGAGGTAGGTGCTGGGAACAGGGAGTGAGCCAAAATCAGCACACAGAACTGAGCCTGGGCGCACGCATCTGACTTCCTGGGAGGCGCGGAGCTTCTGGTCAGCTTTCCCCACTGTCCCATCAAAGGTCTCTGAGCAAGCTCAGAAAATGAGAAAACTCCAAAAAAGCAGTGAGAACAAGTTCCAGGAGCCTATCAGTCACCAGGAGGTAAGAGTGATGCTCAAATACAGAAATCGACAGGACTGGACCCAAAAGTGTGCGCTGTGGCCCCCTGGTCTGGAGCGACAGGTACCATGCCCTCCCCTCCTGCCACCGCAGGCTCCCAGTGACTCGGAAGGCAAGGGCAGTGGCACTGGAAAGTGGGGTGGCTTTCAGACGGCAAGGAGTTTGCTCCCGGACACAGCCTGAATGCTGGTTCTTCTCTCCATCTCCAGGGCCCGTCAAGAAGAAAGAAAATACATCTGCAAGCACATCTTCAAGGATCCCCAGCTACAACGGGCGTGCGAAAAAGCACCGAGGCGCCTCTCTGGTACCCCGAGGCTGCTAACCCCCGCTTCCGCCTCGGGTTATTTTCCCCTTGTCACAGCTCTCTCACACTCTGTTGGATTAAGTGCTTCCTGTCCTTTCTTCCCTTAATTTAAATTTTCATTTAATAAATGATAGTCCCACCTATTCACGGGATAAAGTGTGCTATTCCAACATGTACACAATCTGCCGTGATAAAATCAGAGCCGTTAGTACACCCATCATCTTGAACACTTATTTTTGTGTTGGAAACAGTCAAAATTCTCTTGTAGCTATTTGACATAAATATTAAATTATTAACCATATTAGCCCTACCGTGCTACAGAGCACTGGAACTTAACCTCCAGATGCATCTGTAGTCTGCACCCATTACTGACCATTCTCTACCCCTCTACCCCCGACCAATTTCAAGGCGGCTAGAGCCCAAGGATTCAGCATGGCAGTCACTCAGCTCCTGAGGGGGACCATTCATAAGGCCAAACACTAGTTCTCGAGGGTCAGGATTTTCTCCCAGACCAAGGCAGACTGGAACAGCGCCTTCACAACCTGGAAGACACTGACTGTAGCAGTGGGGACACCCGGCCAGGCAAGTGGCACCCTGGGGATCTCCTGCTTCCAGACGGTGCCCATCTTTCCCACATCAGAGCATGGGGGAGCTGTTGAGTTGCCAGGGAATTTTGGATGTGGGGACACAGGAAGATGCGGGGGTCCGGAGCAAGCCTGACCTGTAGGGGGTCTCCTCGGTGAGAAGACAGAGCATTGTCACTAACCTGGCAGGCAGAGCCCCGGGACACCAGACCGCCTGTCGTTCCTGAGCAGCCCTGGGTTTCCTGTCCTGGAGCAGGGCTGGGACTCCCTCCCTGCGTGCCCAGCAAGGAGACGCACGTCACCTGCTCCCTCACAACTCAGTTACACATGTTGCCTGCTTGGCAGGGCCCACCTCCCGCGTCCCAGTGCCTATCAGAGCGGGCTGGCACCAGGCAGAAAGCACGGGTCCACGGCCGTGCAGCCCCGCATGCGCCCAGTCGTGTCAGATAGAAAACACAGCATAAAAGACACATGGAGCCCATTTGTGAATTTCTCCATCCTGCTAGAAACAAATCAATGCGACTACGAGTGGGGCTGGAGGATTTATTGGCACAGAGCATTAGAGAGACCTTGGGGACGCGGAGCTTAAACTTTGCCCTGGTGCTTTCTTGATTGTACCCTGTGAATCCATAAATCTTTCCTAGAAATTCTCATCTTCACTCTCCTGGAGGGGCAGGCTGCCAGGTGCACGGGCTGTCGCTGAGGGATGTTTGATGGTGGAAAGGCAGGCCTACAATGTGCTACACTTAGGGATCAGTTTTTTTAACTCCAGGAGACAGAACCTATGAAAAATATTTTCTGATTTTAGTGTCTCCATGCATAAATAAATAAATACAAGATAATTTGATTTAGTGGATAGACTTGGTTTAACAGTGATGTTGGCAATTTTATTATTTGGTAGGATTGTTCAATTTTATTATGAGTTACGGTTTTTAATCTCTTTCTGGGCCTAATTTATAGATTAAACTTTATCCTACACATGTGCAGATGTGCAGGAGGAACAAAGTGTATCAAGGGCTCAGTACTGTTCGTGGTTTCGGGTATCCCCTAAGGATCTTGGGGCACGCCTTCCGAGGGTAAAGTATTTCTTAAGTTGACACATGAACGAATTAATTTGTTGGGTGCTGGTGTGGTGGCAATGGCTCCAGCCTCCTGATTATGTCTCCCCCTGAAAACTAAGGAACTTAATGCAGTTGGTAAATCTCATTATTTGCATCTTACAAGAGAGGAGATTGGGCCTCACTGAAGTTAACTAACCTTGTTCAGGTCTCAGGCCCCCTGGTGGTGGTGCTATGACTCAAACCCAGGCCTCTCTTGTGCCAGAGTCTGAGCTGTTGAACAAAGGCCCACATGGATTGTGCAAGGGGAACAAGTCTGAGCGCGAAGGCTGATGCTCTTGAGCTGGGTGGGGTCTTACCTGCCCTCAGCAAACGCACAGCGCTGACCCTAGGCCTCGGTTTCTCTGCTTAGTCAATGGAAGCAGGTGGATTAGATGATCTCCAAACATTCAGAACCAACTAGGATCCCATGGGGAGGCTGTAACCTCCGTGCTGGGCCAGGAGGGTTTCTGTGTGGCCTTTGTGTCTCCTCCCCTACTAACTAATGTTCGGGAAGCCAACACAGGAATGGCAGGACATGAGCACCCCAAGTTGGAGGGAAGGGGCTCCCTCTTCGGATTTGCCTGGCAGTGACCTAGTCGTTCACCCAAAGCCTTGACCTACGCTGTGCCAGCTCCCTGTCCTCCGCCCTCGCCGTCCTCAGGCTGTGGCTCACACTGCAGAGGCCACCAGACACAGAGCCTCACCTGCAACACACGTCCATCTTTCCAGTGCCTGGAACTCACCCCAGAGGCTGGCATGAGTCTGTCGGAAAATCAAAGGCTCTGCGTTGGGAAGCTGAAGAGGATGCACTGAAAGCCAGAAAGAACTGAGGACAACACTCAAAGACAACGGCAAAGACCAAGGAAGCTCCTCCAGGTCCTCCCAAAGCTAGGATTGGAGGTCTCATTTGACCCAGCTACTCCCCTTCTGGGTATTTTCCCAGAAGAATTAAAAACATCACACCGCAGCAGTACCTGTGCACCTGTGTTTATAGCAACGCAATTTATAAAAGCTAAATCCTGAAAACAACCCAAATGCCCATCAATAGAGGAATGGATAACAAAGATGTCATATTTTTTTACAATGGAGTACTGCACAGCCATAAAGAAAGATAAACTTGAGGCTTTTACAGGTAAATGGCTACAACTTGAAAGCATCCTCAGTAGTGAAATAAATCAGACTCACATATGTCAGCATCATATTATCTCTCTGGTGTGAGAAACTGAAAGGATAAATAAGGTCCAAAATGTATGATAAATATTGTGAAATGGGAAGGAATTATTAAAAAAGAAAAAGGAACTAGGATGGGTGGAAGGGGTAAGGAAGGAAGGGGAAACAGAGGAAAAAATGTAAGTTAATTATATTATTAGTGTCACTTAGTTCATAGAAAAGGAAGGTTTGTGTTTATATCAATTGGAGAATTTTTTATGCGCATGTTTTGTACTATGAGTAACTATTTTATACATAGTAATAATATGCAATGTATTAGCTATTATTGTTTCCTATCATCTTGTTATGAAATTCTGTTTTACCTTTTTCCACAAAATAAAAAAGTTAGAAAAAAAAAAGGAAACTCCTCCAAAGAAGCCAAAAGGAACGCTTACCTCTTTGTTTTATTTCTGTACCACCCCAGCATCAGCCTCTCAGTGGGAGTCGCCCACCTGTGAGATGGGTCTTTCCTTCTTCATCTCCAACCTGCATGTCGGTCACCCAGACACACCCAGAACCGGGCTCTATCTCTTAATCTACTCAAGTTGACACATCACAATTAACTATCAAGCCTCACAATTTCTCAGAGCCTTCAACAGGAAATTCCAGGGCACAAGGGATAGAAAACTCCAAGGGATGCTTCCACGTACACACATCAAGGGTTATTTAAGATTCAAGTTGCTCTTGTAGCTTCTCCAAATTCTGAAACCACATGAAGGATTTTCTCTCTTAAAGGAAGTACTCAGGCCCAACTACTTACTCCTTTGTGAACAAGACAGAAAAAGCCATTGAAGCATACACCATGGTTTTCCTGTGACATGAAGAGACTGTGAACAATGTAGGTGACAACAGGGTGTGAAGAGAGCTTGTGTTCAGTGTCTGTGTCCATTTGAGCCTCTCCCGAGCACCCAGACCTGAGCCCGATTACGCACACCCTCTTCCTTCGTCTGAAAATGTTCCTTTACAGCCATCCATTCTGCTCTTGAGTCACGAATTTTCTCTCTTTCCTGAAAAAGTACCCCTTCTCTCTCTTCTTTCTTTATTCTTTGTCCTTTGATATGACTCAAACACAAGTGCCTGTTCTCCTCGGGCCCTGTTGGTCCTGTAAACATCCTCTAGGCAGACAATGCACGCAAATTTCACGGCCTGATTTCTACTCCCTGAATCCGCAGGGCCGTCCTGAGGCCTGCAGATGTCTGTGTCACAGCGACACCTGCTGGAGCCACCTCACAGCACAGCCCTAGGACACAGCCACCAGGAAGCCACTCCACATGGTGCCAACCAGCAGTCTGCAGGTGACTTTGCACCTACAGGATACGCCTCATTGGCCTGATTTCCTGCCAGCTCTGAGCAAAAGGAAAATGAATTAATATTCATTGAGCATCCTCTGTGCGCCAGATTCGACCCCGGGTGCTTCCTAGGCAGCACTATAAGACTCTGTTCCCACCCCCAGAATAGCTAGCCGGATTCTCACCCAAACAGCAGTGGAAAAACTGACTCACATGCTGCTCTCTGACTTTCTGTGTCAGGAGAGCTGGGGACTCGAGGTCTGAGGAGAACCTCAGTTTATTGTTCTGCTGGGGGTTCATGAATGATACCTTTAGTCCATGATGTTATCCATAGTTTCACATTTCTATCCAAATATTCAAAAACATTATCACATCCATCAAGAAGGTGAGATGGGTCAGACCCATTTCAGACACCACCACATTTACCCCTCAACCAAAAAGTTGATAACTTCATTTAGTAAGTGAAGTTTCAAAGATGCTTTTATGTGCCCAAGTTTGCACTACTGGTAAGTAACTGGCCTGAGCTGCCAACTCAATGGTGCGCTCTCTCATCCTGGTCTTGTTCAAACTTGCCTTTTCTGCAGCCTAGTGCTCGCGTTTCTGTGAAGCAGACCCACATAAGTACTGAAAGTAATTTTTCATAAGCAAAAGCAGCTTAATAGTACACCACAAGACCCCAACATCAGCAAGCGTCAAACAGAGAAATGTGTCTGAAATTCACCTGGAGCAGAATTATAGGTCACTGAGCACATATTTTAAAACCCAAATGCATCGCCACCGTTTGTACATCCTTGGTGAAACATCTTAATAAGCAGGGAGTGCAGAGCACAGTCAAGACCACGCTGCGACCAAGAAAAAACAAACGCGCTGAGACCACCAGGAGACCGACTGGTGCTGAGGAACAGCACAGCCTGATTCCAAAGTCAGGCCTTAAGTGGCTTCAGCACCTGAACCAGGGGGACTCGCCACGAGGATCTCTGATAATGAAGCGGCAGAGCAGCCACCTATGGTGGAGAGAGCGACCACAGCAGAGCACAGACAGCCTGGGCAATTCAGGGCCACACACAGAGCTGAGCAATGGAGACTCCCAAGGAGAAGGAGGCACGGACAAGCAATGGAGAGATCGGCTGTGATGGCAAAGACAGCGCAAGGTCCCCTCACAAGCGACCAAGGAAGCCAAGTCTGGGATACACGTGTGCACGGGTGTGGGGATGAGCTTGTGTTCTGGGAAGAGCCCAGCCTCCCTCTGCACAGGGAGCTTTCTGAACAGGCACACTGGCTCAGTGGACTCTTCATCTCCTCCCCCTCGACTCGTGATGGTCAGAGTTCCAGGACACAAGTAGACAAGCTGACACAGAGACCCGCAGAGCATCCGTGGCAGAGATAGCCTAGTACCATGGTCACGCTACCCATTGCCCATCCTTTAGGAAAGAGCATGTAGCACCAGCAAACTAAACCATCAGAGGCACCCCCAGAAGCTTCCGTAGTCCACCATCCTCTCCAAAGTTCTGTGACTCCCCCACCTATCTGTGCCTCAGCAATTAATCTTTCATAGATTTTCAGAGCTGGGAATTTCCCAAAGGCAGAAAATATTTTGTTCTTAACTATCTCTCTGGGACCTATTATTTTAGTATTTTAATGGACTTCAGTTATATATGCTTAAATGGGAATTGTTATTACGGTTTTCTTTTACTTTATGAACAAAGAACTGAAGTCAAAATATCCAGCACTGTTAGTCCTGCCTCATCTGCCTCCCATGTGACCTCCATCTCTCCGCGCAGCAGCTGCTTCACATTTAAAACGGACATAGAACCCCTGTCCTGAGGGTGAGGAAGATGGAACGGCATCGTGCAAGTGAAAACACTGATGTCATTCAAGTAGCATCCTAGACATGTCCCAAAAGAATGTGGAAAAGTGAGCTGGAAATGTTGACACAGCAACCACAAAGTTAAGAGGTCATGACTTCTGCCTGGCTCTGCAGGCCTAGAGACAGCTGGAGGGCAGCTCATCACCATCACCATCGTCATCACCACCATCATCGTCACCATCATCATCATCACCATCATCATCGTCACCATCATCATCATCACCATCATCATCGTCATCATCATCTCCATCGTCATTATCACCACCACCATCATCATCATCACCACCATCATCACTATCACCATCACCATCGTCATCACCACCATCATCGTCACCATGATCATCATCACCATCATCATCACCATCACCATCATCACCATCATCATCATCACCATTATCACCATCGTCATCACCATCATCATCATCACCATCACCATCGTCATCACCACCATCATCATCACCATCATCATCATCACCACCATCATCATCACCATCATCACTATCACCATCATCATCACCATCATCACTATCATCACCATGGTCATCACCATCATGACCATTACCATCATCATCACCATCATCATCACCATCATCATCACCATCATCATCACCATCACCATCGTCATCACCATCATCATCATCACCACCATCATCATCACCACCATCATCATCACCATCATCATCGTCACCATTATCACCATCATCATCACCATCATCATCACCACCACCATCATCATCATCACCATCACCATCATCATCACCACCATCATCATCACCTTTTATTGAGCCTACGGTACACCAGGGCTGTTTCATAGGAAATCTCATTGAATCCTCAGAATAACACCTGGAAGTAGAAATCAACCTGACTCATTCTCAGCAGATGAGGAACTCCAGGATCAGTGATGCAGTGTCAGCTGCCAAAGACTTAGCAGTATGCAGCTCAGTCAGAATACGAACATGCAGTTCCCTGAAAGAAAGGATGCACCTTTCGTCATCCCAGTGAAGGTGAAACTGAGCTACTTGGGAGAACTTGGGCCGGTGCTGTGTGGGAGTAACTTTCCTAACTTTTCAGTCAGATTGCTTGATACCCAGTAGCTAGGAATTATTTCATGATTCTTATATGTGGCCTAAACCTCAGAGCTACTGAACTGGAGAAGTCAAATCACATTTCCGTCTAAGAGCTGGCACCTCAGAAGGTCCCAGTGCCAGGCTGGATGAGAAAGGTGCTATCTCCGCACCCCGGTGACATCCAAGGGGGAAATGTGAATACGCTCCAGGTGGTCCAATCCTTGCTTCATCACCCGAGGGAGGCACACACGCCCTTCCCCTGCTGGATGTGAGAGACAGCGACTGAGAGTTTGCGGCTCAGCCCATCCTGTCTGCTGATCTGCTGTGGTTTGCAAATGACCCCTCTTTTAACTTACGTCCTTACCCTTAATGGAGTTATCAAATCAAATACCTGCCAACCTAGCACTAACACTGACAGCTGCTCAAGTCTACCCTTTCTCACTGAGGACCTGGGCTGCCAGCACATAGCACGCAGCTCACCAAAGGCCCCCAACACTGTCGTCCTGGGGGATTCACAAATGGCAACCCCGCAGCCAGGGGAGAAAGTGAATGGTCCAGGTGCTTCCTCCATGCAGGAGCTCCAGCCAAGACCAAGGGAAAGCAGAAGGTAAGAAAGATACACATACACTGTCAGGGTCTTCTTAAACCTCCGTGCCAGGTGCTGGGCCTGGAGCTCTGAATAAAATACAAGGTGATATTAGGCCTGCTCCCAAAGATATTCCAAGTCAGTGGGAAGCAGAAATAGACAAATACCTGGGAGAGGATGACAATACAGTGTGTGTTCATCTACAAGCCTACAGGGTACACCTAGGGACACATTAGCCTAGATGCTGGTGGCCGGGCGGTCTTTACAGGACAAGTGCACCGTGAAGTTCATGAGGACCATAAAGAAACTACAAATTCCACTAGCAGGCGCCTGGAGGTCTCACTTAAAGTTGTCACGCTGCCTTCTCTTGAGTCTGGAGCGATCTGTCACAGGCAGGAAAGCTGGACAGCACGTCTCTATGTGGCTGTGGACGAGGGGAAACTAGGGAAGAAACCCCAGTCAGAAATGACTATGCCAGGGACGGAATGCAATAGCATCTCCAAGGACCAGCAAGGCCAGATTGGGACCCAGGACGCTGTCCTCTGATGTGGGGGACACAGCAGTCTGTACCGGGCAAGACAGGGAAGGGGAGGTGCTCCCCTTGGGCTCTCACGGTCCATTTCAGCACTTGTAAACGCCTCGCGGGCAGCTGCTTAAAGGCAGGCAAAGAAAACAAGATCCGGGCGGGGGTTTGCCGCCCCAGCCGTGATCTGAACAACAGCTCATTATCTCCCGCAGCGTGGCTCTCGCCACCAGCAGAAAGATGATTTTCTTCAACAAGAGCCTTCCTGATGCTTTTGTCCGTTCAAGCCCTGACAAGATAAATAATTATCTGTTAAGACAAAACACAAAAAATAAAGCTATCGCCATTTGCAGATTTTTTTTTCATTAACATACAAATGTCTTCAAGAAATACAAAAAAAGATCTTGATAGGATTAGATGAAGCAATTCAAAAAGAGAGCAGTCAGGGGAAATGGGAAGAGCTGCTAATTCAGCAGGGCCTGGGGTTCTGCTTTTCATTTCTCCTCTCACAAAGCTGCTCCGACTCAGAGAAGGAAGGCGCGGCCTGCCGGTGTCAGTGCCTTACACTGTGGGGACCTGTGTGAGTTTGGGGCAGAAGTTTTCATTTTCTGTTCTGTCTCAGAAAAATTAAAACACAGGAACTAACAGAACTGACTGCCACAGCAGCCACGGCTCTTCCCTCATGGTATTTCAGTAAGATCCCAATTTTTGCAAAATAATCTGTAACTGGAGTTAATTGTCATTCAAGCCCTAGATCTCCTCTGTCTTGGTTACTTTTAATTTTCTCTCATTGCTGGGACAAAATATCTGACACCCAAAATGAAGGAAGGAAAGGTTTATTTATCTTATGGTTTTTGGAGGTTTCAGTCCATAATCTGCTGATTCCAAGGCCTGGTGGCATGGCACTGAGACAACACGTTAAGGCAGCAGCCAAAGCAAAAAGGGGCAAGAGCAAGCCTCTTTTTCTCCCTTATATTGTACACAGGACACCCTGCCCTCCAGGGTGGGTGTAGCATCCACAAATCTCTTTGCCTTCCTTTGCACAGCATGAGGATGTTTACAAAGTAAGGACCCTGGCTCCCTGCTGAGTCTCTCAGTTAAACTTCCAAACTTCTCAAGTTGACACAGTGTATCCTCCATAACACCCTCTGTCCCCCAAGGTAACCAATGAATACCCTTCCACAGATTTCCCACCTTTTGCCTAGATAAAAGAGGAGGAAAGAAATACCGAGGAGCTACTTTGCTTTGCTTTGGTTCCGGCCAGCGTGAGGCCGCCCTAAGATTAGCAGCCTCCACACCCCAGCGTCAGCTCGGAGGGATGGGAGCGACATGGATCTTGATTTGAGCAGCTGTCAGTGTCCCTGGGCATCGGCTCTGGAGAGAAGGGAAGCATCAGTGACAAGGGGGTGGACAAGCACAGGTGCTTTGGCAGTGGAATTCTGGCTGCCAAGAGCACAGCAGCTTCCGCAGGGCCCCGGCCAGGACTGTGGGTGGGCACCTGTCAGAGCCCCATCTGGGGCTGGACCAGCCTGCTGCTCGGGTCGGACGTCGCGCTGGCTCAGCGAGGTCCAGGCCTGGCAGCCCACAGGGGCTGGGGAGTTGGGTGTCGCAGGCACCGTCGCATCCCGAGCATCCAGATCACTGTGGAGCTCACTCCCCTGAGCCTGGCCGGGGAAGGCCACCCCGGGAGCCCCGGCAGCCCAGCCTTCTATTCCAGGCCTGCTGGAGCAGAGCAGGCCTCACCCGCAGTTCCCTGGGGGGGTCAGCGCCCACTGGAAATAGCGCTCAACCCTGCTGCAGTGGGGTTCCCTTGTCTCAGGCGCCTGGACACTTACAGCGCGATGCCTCAGGTTCCCCGGCAAAGGAGGGCGCTGTGGCCAGCACCTGTGGAGGTACAGCCACCTTTCCCTTTTCATCCCCTCTTACCTCTTTCCCCTATACCCCCCACTCCTCCCCTCCCCTCTCTGGACCCTCTCAGCTCCTCATCACCCACGGAACTCTGTGCCCCCACCTCCTTCCAACCCCCTCCCCAGTCTCTCAGACTTTCCTGCCCCATGGGCAGGGGCGCTGCCCTCCTGAAGCACTGGACAGTGTGTGTAAGTGCCTGGCTGGCTGGGAACCCCCGCTCCATCCTGTCAGGCTCTCCAAACTCACCCCAGCATCCACCTTCCTTCTCCAAGGGGACTTCTCCGGACGGGGCCGAACCTCCCTGCCATCAGCCAGACTGTGCACAGAATAGCACAGGGCAGCAGCGTCAAGAATTCAACACAGCAAGTCTTGGCTTCCAGTACTGCCCGGGCCACACATCCAAACTGGGCGACTCTGAGCACCCACTCACCTTCGGTTTACAAACCTATAGAATGAGGGTTATAATGTAAACAGGTTTTGGAGGACCCGGTGAGACCACAACCATCCCCTCACCCTGTGTCACACCCTTGGTTATCTTCTCTCCAGACTGAATGCCCCATGGGGGCAGGCGTCGCAAAGTCCAAGGTCTGTCTAGCAGGACCCTATCGGAATGTCTCTTCCTGGTGCCAAAGCACTCTGGCACCACTATGACAAGTACAGCAGCAAGGGACACTCGCTGTGAGGGAGAAGGGGTCCAAGACTTCCCACCCGGCACGCCACACCAAACCAGATGTGCCCACCTAGGACCTCATCTTCCTTTCTTGTATCACAGGTTGCAGAAAACTTAGGCCGCCGTATGGGTGGGCCATAGCACCCTACGCTATCCTCAGGCCAGCGTGCCTGCAGCCCGTGACACCTGCACACGTGGTCCCGCTGTGCCTCCTGCTCGCCCCACTCAGCTCAAGCTGATCCCACGCAGCTGTGACCAGCCATGAAACCCCCCTGCCGCACAACTTCTCATTGAGATCACTTTGGCCGTTACTTTCTAGCAACTGAGAGCTGGCTGAGAAAAACTTAGCTACACTCTTTGGGCTTTGAGAGCAAGCCTTGAGGTGAAAGAATTCCCCAAATGTCATTTGTGACCAAAAGCAGACACTTGGGGCCCCAGGGTCCAAGTGCCCACAGGATCCACGGGTTGTCAGCTCTGCCGTGCAGCTCAGGAACCTGACAGTGCCTTTCTTGGGCCCCAGTGACGGTAGCTGTCACCCTCGACAGGAGAGGAGAGCTTAGGAAATGTGACAGCATACCAAGAGTTCTGATCCTAGGTGTCCCTGTCACAGTTTTGTGTGACAAGGAATAGAATGCAGTGCTATAAATGATTAAGAGGAAGGTTATAAACCCAGAGAGAGAGCTAGGTTATTCTCTTACAGACAAAGGCAAGGCTTAAACCAAGGGTTTCAGATCCACCTGACCAGACCTGAGCAGACGTGCAGCAGGAAGCCCGTGGGGCCGCCGCTCCCCTCAGCCCCGCTCCTCCTGCTGAGCCCCTGTCCCCCCGGAAACCCTCGAGTCTTGACACCCAACAGCAGGGGCGCTGTACCATGGGAAGCCACTCCAGGCCCACCGTTCCCAGGGACCTTTAGCCAGGTCTGAAAGGTTAATAGGCTCCGCCTAGAAAAGGCAGGGAATCAAAACAGTGCAATGCCCTAACTCCCCAACACAGTGGTAAACGCGGGCCTTTCAAACACGCCGCAGGATGCGCTTGGTTCCACAGCACAAGGAAAACAACAGCCTGGAACTTTCCCCCTGGTCCTTTCATTTCAGACGGCCTTGCTTCTTCGGAATGTTTTCCTCTTTTTCATGGGAGGGATAGAATCATTAACAACCCTCTGGCTCCCCCGGGACCCCTTTAATTAATCTGATTTGGGGTGCTTCCCTTTCCTGAGTGCTAGTGAGCGGTGAACCAGCTCCAAGCTCCCGAAATTGAAATCTGTGCCTTTTGCCCATCATGCAGAGCCCTGAGGCTTCCTGGCAAAATCAGAGACTTCAACTGGCTTTGTTCTTTTACCCAGGCAATTAGTAATGCAGTTGGCACAAAAGGGCAGCTTGTTTGCCAGGCTCTGGAGACAGCCACCGATATTCCTTAATCGTGTCCAGCCCGGAAGGGTAGAGTGCTTTCCGGGCTATGCCGGGTGGGAGCCCCAGCCTGGCCAAGGTTCTGCCCTCTCTGGGAGGGAAGCCCTGGCCAATTATTTGCTCCAGAAAACCAGAACCTCCTGGCACGTGTGTGCAGCACTTGGTAATTCACAAAATGTTCCTTTTTTAATCTTAACTTTTGTTTCATTAGTCCGTGTCTGCAGTAGGTAAAGTTTACATTCACCTGGGAAGGTGAGGGCAGATACATAGCCCAGCTCGCTTGTCTTCTTAATCCCCTTCCCCGTCTCGCTGTCTCCGCATCCCCGCCTCCCGTTGTCAGCCCTGGTGTTGTTACTATTAGCTCATTTTATGACATACGTTTACTTGCATCATGGTTCGATACCACTTCCCCAGGGGTCTCAGTTAACAGTTACTTCTTAGTGTTTCTCATTTGCATTTCCTAAAACATGGACCGTGGGCGGTGGGCCTGTCTTCCCCGCGCTTGCTCTCAGCTGGGAAGTGAGCTCACGTGGGACCCTAAGGCTCCCCAGTTACAGGTGTTTCTTATCGATGTCTTCCTAACTAGTGATACTGCCTGTCACGGAACACGCACACACGTGTGCGCACGCACGCACGCGCACACACACACACACACACACACACACTAGAAGTATGTTTTAGGCATATAAGGATTCCTACTTAAAATCCTTTGAATTCTCTGTTGTTCAAAGGCTGTTGTTCAAAATTCTTCTGAGTGCTTTTGTTGGTTTGTGTAGACATAGGTGATTCATTTTAAGTACTACATGATAGCATTATCCATCTATTCTCTTTCTTTGGGAATTACCAAGATGCTCAAACAAAGATGCTTGTATAGATTTTCTATTTATTCCTACCAGAGGCTCCCAGGAAAAAAAGTGTAATTGCAGGGTCACAGAAAATACATATTTTCAACTTTCTTGGGAATTGACAAATTGTTCTGTAAATTGCTTGTACCAATTTGCTCTCCCATCAGCAATGCATCATCCTCCCTGCGTCTTCCTCAAACGTGAAGTCAGTCAAAGATTTTAATAACTCTGTGGGTAGGGAAACGGTGTTTCATATTTGTTCTAAACTACATTTCCTTGATTATTAGATTACTAAAAATGTTGAGAGTCTTGTTGCTGTTGTCTCCTTTTTTGGTCATTTTTATCTCCTCTCTACATTATTTGGAAGTTTTCATTTATGCATAAGTTTTTAAAGTAAACTGTATCTTGTGTATTAAAAACTATATTCCTACTCTCAATGTATTCTGCTATGCTTCCTTCTGAAAGTTTCATGATTTTCCTTTCAGTGTCAATTTTTCTTGATTTTATTTTGGGAAGATTGAAAACAGTACATATGATCTTACTTTTTTTTTTTCAGTATGGTTAACCTAGTGTCCTAGAAAGATTAATTGAATAGTCCATCAGTTTTCTGTTGTATATAACTCCATTTTCAGACGATTTCAAGCTGAGATTAATGCAGAATTTGGTTTCTAAAGTTTCTGTCCAATAACATTCCTGTTTGACTAAGCAAATATCACACAGTCTTACTAGAGCTTCTTGCACAAATTTCAGCTCACTCATCTCCAGAGTCCTCTTAGCTTCCTCTTTTGTGGTTCAAATTTTAAGGGCAGCAGACTGATTTCTGTAAATACATTGTTGAGACTTTGATTGAAATCTGTTTATACTTTGAGAATAACAATGTCCTTTTACTATGCACTTTTCCTAGAATTTAAATCTTCTGTTAAATCCTTTGATCGTGTTTTGTTACTTTATCTCTAACTTGCTTTGTCTCTATGATTGTATTTTTAAAAACTTGTACATGCTCTAAGTTCTTCTAATTATTTTTTGCTGTAAAGAAGTCTAATTGATTGAGTATTTGATTTCAAGTATTAATCTTGTGCCGGCAATTTTGTAAACTTTTTCTTTAAATCCTTTTTCTGGAAAATTCCCTAAATGTGCTATGCAGAAAAGTGTATTGGTTATGAATAATGTTACTTCAAGCTCTTCATTTTAAAATTTTACAACTTTTTCTTTCTCTCTTTTATGTTCAACTGGTTCTGAAATAGTTTAATATCATCAACTTTATGTGGTTCAATATAATATTAGTATATTTCCTCAAACTTTTAGTGCAATACCAAGTAGAAATACAGGATATTTCTTACTTATTACTGACGTGTAATCTTCTAGCATGTCACCATTAAATGCAATGAATGTTATCAGTAATTAACAGATGCCAATTTTATTTAAGAGACATGCCCACCCATTTCTTTTAAAAGGTTTCAGTTACATTTTTTCAAATAAGACTACCCCTACTTTCTTGGAAGAAGTCTTCATAATATGAGTGTGTTCCTGATATGACTGTGATTTGAGCCATGTTCTTCCCTCTCACATCTCTGTTCTCTCTCTCCTTTCTCTCTCTCCCCCCACCCTCCCTCTCTCCCAGATTCATTTTACTGAGTTAAGATTTTGCCTCCCTGAGAATTAGCTACATGCATTATTTTTCATGTGGCCTTTGCCTGGTTTTGAAATCAAAGTTATAAAAATCTCATAAAATCGATTGGGCTTTACCCCCCTCTTTTCTAATTCTATGAAAATATTTGCATAAGGATTACCTATTCCTCACAGGTTTGGAAGATGATGTCAGTAAGTGATATGGATCTACTTTTCATTAGCATTTAAGGCAACTGGATAAATTTCTACTAACTACTTCGCCCCTTTTTATACGAATTTTCTAATTCTTTATAAATCATTTTGTTGAATTGCAGTTTTCTAGTATGCTCTACTTAATCATTGAATCTTTCAGATTAGTTGTTAACGATTCTCTTCACAGGAAGCTTTAAGGTCCCTATTCCCTTCTGCTTAAGGGTCCCCCAGTCGAGCAGGAATAAAAATTAGAACCTCAAACCTAGTGTGTAAACCACTTACACATCCCTGGAACACAAAACCCTGCAGCCACAACTTGAAGGAGGAGCGGCTCACTTTGCCCCATGGTTTTGCAGGATTTACTCCACAGCCAGTGTCTACAATGCAGGGGGGGTTGGGGGGCGGCTGGCAGAGGAGCCAGGGAGCAGAGCGGGTGGAGGGGCCGTGGAGGAGAACACAGCCTGCTGGGTCACCCCAGCTGCTGACAGCGCGGTCAGCTGTGAGCTCCTCAGCGATGAGTCCACTGGTGAGTGCGGCAGCCTGTGATCCAGTCCCCTTTCACACATGACACTTTGGGGGCATTTCAGATCTAAACCAGGTCACCTATGACCACCGGTCCACCGCACGAGTTACCACTGTGTGCATTTGTTCTGCACAGGGTCCAGGGAGCAGCCGTCAGTTGCCTTACCGTCTGCCTGTGTCCGGGCTTCTCCTTCACACCCACCTTGCACCTGCACTGCCGTCTGTCCTGCTGCTGCCTTCTTCAGGGGAACCTCACTTGCCTTCTGCGTATGGTATAAAAACTGACACCCCCAGTTCACAACCTCCTCCCACCCATGGTGGCCACTGCAGGATTAGCTCCCATTCTTTCCACTCTACTTTCCAGAAACCTCTTCATTTCTAGCACCTGTCAATTACCCTTGCTTTCCTGTGACTTTAACTCTGCATTTGAAAGAATGTCGAGCTAGTTTGTAAAGCAGTTCTAGCCCTGTACCAAAGGCCATCTTCACACTCCACACAGGAGGAATTCCAGAAAGACAAAGGCGGCACTGGCTCCTACGGCAACAGCGTCCTGCGGAAGTATTTCGGGGGCTTCACTGGGAAAGAAACGGTGTGACTGAGGCTTGATGGATGTGTAGGATTATTTCCACAGAGCTGGAAAGAAAGAAAAATGCAAGCTTAAGTGTAAACGATCTTCGCACCGTGAATGGAAGGCGACTTCAAGAGGCAGCTGTGTGATGAAAGAAGGCTAAGCAAAAAAAAAAAAAAAAAGTCCTGAAGAAACGATTAGACACATGGGAGGTAGCAAGGAGCCACCGAACCTGTGTCGCTGTGGGCTCTAACAGGAAGCAAGACTGTTTATTCAGGCGCGTGGAAGCCTGAAGAGCATCACCCAGAACAACTGTCTTTGAAATAACTGTCCCCAAAGACACCCTGTTCGTTCTGTGTAATGGGAGCCGGGAGAAGAGGCCAGTGCCGAAGTGGCTGCATCTTCGCCGGAAGCTGTCCCCTCCAGCATAACCGAGGGACAAGGTGCCCCTCCAACAGACACCCAAGATCCTAACAACAGTGACAGGCCAGGTGACACCCCGTCTGAGGTAGAATGGACCCGCCCCTAAGTGAGATCGGCCCTGGCTAAACTTCATCCCACCCTGAGGGCAGGTTCAAGCCTGCTTCCCACCCTGCGGAGTGAATCGCAAGCATTTTTATTTGTGAAGTGGATGAAATCTAAGGAGGAGAACCTTGGTGTTCTGGTTGCTAATGTAGGTTTTGCAGCCAGCGTTAAGAGCTGTGAACAAAGTGCTAAAAGGGGCAGGAGAGGCTGGCCTGTGTTTCCCACTCTCGTTAGGAGAGGCACAACTTCACATGCACGCTCAAGTGTCTTGATTTCCCTCTCTCTCAGTTTGCTCTCAAATTAAAGTGGGTGATACAATAGATTGTGAGTTAAATCCTTTTCGAGAGAAGCGTACTATTAGATGATCCTAGACAGACGAAAGGATCAGGACCTGTTCCTGTGAAGCAAACTTGATTTCAACCCAACCCTTTGAACGTTTGCATCCAGAGATGAACGTCTTAATTACCTGGTAAAAGGTTATTTAATCACTAAGATCTGAGCCTAGAGAAAGTGTAGAAAACCTCTCACCTCCCCCATTGTGCCTATAAAGACATCAGTGAAAGTTACCAGAGACACAGAGGATGTCTGCAGAAAGCCTCTTGGTAGATTTCTCAGAGAAAATGTTGGGGTCAGAAAGTCTGTTGTGATTCACTATTTCTCTACCACTGTAAGGAAAATTTGTAGATTCAAACATGTAATTTTCTTTCTGACAGGTTATCTACTTTCCCCCTTCAAATTAGCCTAGGGATCAGAGTTCATTCAAAATCAGTTTCATTTGTAAAACGGAATGTTTTGTGGTAGGAATGCAATTTTTCGTTTGATAGTTTTCCACAGGAAAAGAAGGAATGGGCTTGATCAAGACGAGTTAAGAAGTTGTTGAATTAAGTCATTGTAGATAGAATAAAGCAGGGGTCCCCAGCGTTTTCAGCACCAGAGACTGTTTCATGGAAGACAATTTTTCCATGCGCAGAGTTGGGAGGGAACAGTTTCAGGATGATTCGGGCGCGTTACGTGTATCACACACTTTATTTCTGTTGTTATTGTACTATAATGTACAATGAAATCACTATGCACGTCATCGTTATCCAGAATTAGTGGGAGCCCTGGGCTTATTCCTCTGACACTAGACAGTCCCATCTGGAGGTGACAGGACACAGGGTCACCTAAAATGTGTTGCTTTTGTCAAGTCGATTGCATAATCTCATGTTATTGCTGTTACTAAGGAAAACCCTGCTTCACAAAGGTAGGATGTTGGAAATAGAAACAGGCTTTTCAGTGCTTCCATGGCAATGTCAGGATACTCTGCCCTACCTTTAATCCAGACCACATGGACATCCGAAGCTGTCTCAAACATCATTTTTTTGTTTGTTTGTTTGTTTTGTTTTGTTTTTTTGCGGCACCGGGGATTGAACTCACAGCCTTGCGCCTGCCAGGGCAGGCATTTAAGCCACTGAGCCAAACTCCCGGCCCTGGTTTTTTTGAGGCAGGGTCGCACTATGTAGCTCAGGTCGACCTTGCGCCGCGTTGTAGCCCAAGCCAGCCTCGAACTCACAACGCTCCACCTACCTCAGCCTCCCGAGTGCTGGGATTAAAGGCGTGCGCCACCACGCCCGGCTTCAAACATCATTTTAAGGCCACTGTCATTTGCAGTCTCAAGCACTGATCCTCTTCTTGCACAGACGAAATCCATTTCTCGGCTTATTCACAAATTGGTCACAGATCCATCGCTTCCCTGCTTGGGGGTCTTTTGTGGTAGGGAAGCAATGCCCAAGCTCTTTTGAAAATTGAGCTATGTTAGCATGCACCAAATGGGAGGAAGAAGGCCCAGGCTCAGTCTTTTTCAAAAACTCTAGTAATGTTTTTGAAAATCCCAGTGTTAACTCTCCACTTCCATAATTCCAGTTTGGCTGTGAATGCAGCCACCTTATCTGCAGACTTGAACACACTTGTCTTTCTCCCCCAAAAGTGATCAACTGAGTTCACTGAGCAGCCTGAATACATCACATGAGTAAGCAAGTTTCATAACCCATTCTCTGTCACTGAAAATGTTATACTGGTGTGGCTCTTTCTAAAAGAAACCTTTGGAGTGACCGGTGACATATCTTTAGAAAGCCATCTCATCTCTGTGCAATAAGATGACTTGTATGTTCCACATCCGTCTTTTCACAGAACAGACATGCATTCAGGCATGCACTTCAGTGTAGCTGATAACTTAGTTACTTGCATTTTCAGCTAGCCAGCATTTCTTTTATGGAGGACACAATGCACTGACTCACATTCAGAAGCTCTTCTTTGGCAAAAGCAGTGAAACCAGAAAGGCTCCAAGCATGGCAAACACTCCATCTATGTGCATAACTGACCCAAAACAATCGATTCAGTTTTCCTGACATATAATCATCCATGGACTTGAATAGTTCTGCAGCTGTGATGTTTGGAAGCAAAATGTTTCCTCATTCACATCCTTCTGAAAAATATATCACACGAAACCAAGCATTGCTTCTTGTCATCAACATCAGTAAACTCATCAACCTGATCACATACCATGCTGCTCCTTAATCACTCTAACAACTGTCCCCCTCAATATCTTCTATTACGTTATTAATTCATGGAGTTATTGTGGTGGCCAATAGAGAAACACATGTCACCTTTTGAATTGTAGTTTCTCCAAAAATGTTCATGACAAATATCCTTAGCAGTAGGCACCATCAACTCCACCAACAGTGAAGGAAGTTTTTAGTTTCAGCAAGGTGATTAGCCACCAGGAATGCTGTTTTCAGTGCAGACACATTTGAGGGACTAGTGACTTTCAAATATTGCTTGTTTTTCTTCACATTATTTTGATTTGAAAAAACTCTGTGGGCTTGTCTTTTTTTTTTTTTTTTTTTTTTTTTTTTTCTGCGGCACCGGGGATTGAACTCAGAACCTCGCGCCTGCCAGGGCAGGCGCTTAAGGCACTTGAGCCAAACTCCCGGCCCTGGTTTTTTTGAGGCAGGGTCGCACTATGTAGCTCAGGCCGGCCTTGCACTCGCGTTGTAGCCCAAGCCGGCCTCGAACTCACAACGCTCTGCCTACCTCAGCCTCCCGAGTGCTGGGATTAAAGGCGTGCGCCACCACGCCCGGCCTGGGCTTGTCTTTTAATGCAGGGTGTTTGTTGTCCTTGTAGCAAAGTAGTTTTGAGCATTTCATGGTTTTGTTAGGTAGCCAGTTGTCATATATTATACAAAAAGATATTTGAAACTGTGAATCATATATTGCAATGAACCCATAATTTAAGTAAAACTCATGTTTTCTTTTAAATGCAGCTTTCTTTTCATTGGCAGTCTTAGAGTCTTCTGCTATGTCATCACTGTGCCTTCTCCTTCTCCTAAAAACTCCACAGTGATGTTTGCTTTTCCTCATTTTGGCCAGGCTTAGCTTTTTGACTTACCAAGCTGTGACTGAAACAAGTGTATAGTGCAGGAGAGAGGAGTAGAGAGAAGTGGTAAAGAAAATGATGGGCGGGCCATGCACACACTGAAATAAATATCAGATTTTGTCTTAAAGCATGCCACAGATGCAGCCGTAAACTGAAAGACATCAACTCGTTTGCCACTAGAAAACCTGCCACAGGAGGCAGCTTGCCACTTGCCACTTGCTGACATGACTGAGTCTGCAAGCCACTGGTTCATTATGGCCTCTGTGCATGTAAACCCCTCTGCTGTTGTTAATCTGAGTTTGCAGCTGCTCCCCAGTGCTAGCATCACCACCTGAGCTCCACCTCAGATCATCGGGCATGACAGTCTCACAGGGAGCAGGCAGCCCTGATCCCTCACATGTGCAATTCACGGTAGGGTTCGAGCTCCTATGAGAACCCAGTTCTCCCACAGTTCCGACAGGAGGCAGAGCTCAGGCAGTGATGGGTAGGAGAGGGAGTGGCTGTACATACAGAAGAAGCTTCACTCACTCGCCTGCTGCCCATTGCCTGCCATGTGGCCCAGTTCCTCAAAGCCCACGACCAGCACCAGTCTGTATCCCAGGGGTAGGGACTCTTGCTATAAAGACAGAAGCAAGAAGACCAGGGTTCTAGCATTCTTTGACTTATTTACTACAAGCTGTTGGGCAAGTTATATATCCTATGTCCTTTGCTATAAAATATTGTCATATTTGCTTCACAGTGTAGTGTTTGAGGCCATTTAAAACAACACAGGTGAGGATGCCAATGACCTCCAAGGCAGTGTGACCTGGAAACTCCCTCTTCATACCCATTCACTTTCAACCTTCATATGGGAGCCCTTGCTCTGCAAGGCAGAATGTTGGGCTCTACAAGCAAACTTCCCTGCCTCATTATCCATCTGCTCGTAGAACACCCAGCTCTGTCATGCACCCAAATGATGTGAATAAACACAAAGCAGAGAGCAAAGGGCCTCACGGGAGCCAGAGAGAGAAAGCATCGCAAGTGTTCAGAACGGGAGCCCCGATCAGTTCAGCTTCTTCCAAAACAATTTCTATCACACTCCAATCTATGGAAGTTATGCTGCATGTGAGGGCTGGGGATGTAGCTTAGCAGCACAACACCTGTGAGCTTGTGAGTTTGATTCCCAGTCCAAAAAAAAAAAATGCACATGTGAAAAATTTGGAGGATACAAGCTGGCTGAAGAAAAAACTTAACAGATGTCTTTCAGCAGGACTTTAAAAAACTTTCAGTATTCAAGTATGCATTAGAGATCTCCAAAGTGGGATAAAATATTGCTTGTTTTTCAGAATGATTTACATGATAGCCCATCTTTTGTATTGGTTACTTTTCTCTCACTGTGGGACAAAATGCTTGATACCAAAAATGAAGGAAGAAAAGGTTGATTTAGCTCACAGTTTGTGAAGGTTTCAGTCCATACTGGCTCCAAGGCAGGCTGACACGGCTAAGAGGCAACGTTCATGGGGGCAGCAAGTGACAAGAAGGAGAAGGGCAAAAGGAGGGGAGCAGGCCACTTTCTCTCCTTTATACTGCATGCTGGCAGCCTGCTCCTGGCAAGTGCAGCACTCACATCACCGATCCCAGTACTAGACAGTGAATCAATCACAAATGCTAGATTCAGCTGCCTCCCTGACCACATGAGCCTTTGGGGGGTTATCCAAACACAAACCATAACTTCTTTATTGATGTTTTAATATCACATCACTCAGGATTCAGTGCTACAGAGAAGAATTTTCTGGAAGCTGTTTGTGCAGCTTATTTCTTCTAACAAGATATGAAAAGGGACAGTGTTTTCCTCACTGGCTCCCTTTTGAAGATGGGTGGCAGTTCACGGATTCACATGAGAAGAAGAGAGAATTCACAGAACCAACATTATATTATTTTTGTCTTCACAGCAGTATATTGGCATGTTTTGTGAGACATTCTAGGAATAAAGAAGAATAAAAGGAGTGGGGAAGGACAAAGGTAGTTATGACGGGGAACAGGGTCAGGATCAGGAAGGGCTTCTGAGAAAGCAGCCCAGTCTGTACAGAAAGGAAGGCTTTTCCCAGAAAGTGACGTGGGGTGGGCAGCAGTAGTCAGTTGTATGTGAAGAGTTGGAGGAGCCCATTTACCTGGAGCATATGGAGAAAGGGCAACATGAAGGAAAATGTGTTTACAAGGTCAGTGTGGCATGGATACAGATTATGATGAGACGGTAAAGGAGAGGGGAAAAGCATGCTAGTGAGCCAGGTGTGCTGGTACATGCTTGTCATCCCAGCAGTCTAGAAGGATGAGTCAGGGGAATCACAAGTCTGAGCCCAACCTGGGCAACTTAGTGATTGTTTCAAAATAGAAATAAAAAAGGGCTGAGGATGTAGCTCAGTGTGAAGGCCCTGGGTTCAATACCCAGTACCACAGACAGAAGGAAGAAGAGGAAGAAAAGGAGGAGGCGAAAGAAGTGGAGGAAGAGGGAGGGTGAAGGGAAGGGAAGAAGGGTGAGTGGAAAGAGAAGGGGAAGAGAAAACACTGCACTGCCCTGTAACTCCACTGCAAGCACTCAAGAGGAAGCTTGTGGATTCCTTCACTGATCGTGACATATGCCTCAATGAAGTAGGAAAATTTGCCTATGTGTGATTTCTCAGAACTTTCCCTCTTTAACCAGAGCCAATTGTAAGTGCCATGAAGATGGCAAATGATAAACAAATCGCAGGTTATCTCAGCATCTTGACCCATTTGAGCCCTGAAATGCTAAGTAAACAGTGTCACATGCTACCTCTCACAGGACCAATCTTAAATTCTAATGCCAAACAAAATTTTGTTCACAAAGTTGGAGAAAATTGTCAGAAATTCTCTCCAGTGTTTAAAAAATAAGAAATCCACTGCACATCATTTCTACATGTTCAAAATTCTCCTTCCCTTCCTCTCATCTTTGATCTTCATTTCATGATGAAGACAGAAAAAAACATCAGGAAAGAAACTCCTCAGTCTTTCACCCCCACACCTACCGGTTTCTCCCTCTTTGTTTAACTACCGCAAACACCTCCCATTTTTTTTCAGAATATCCCTCCAACCACTAGCCCCAGTATTCTGCTTCCCTTTTAAGAAAAACTCTCTAAAGAATTTCCTGCATCCACCACTAAGGTTTTCTTCTCCACTTCTCTTAAACTGGGAGTAATCAGTCTTTTACCACAAGATGTTGACGGAATATCTTTCAAGTTTACGTATCTAATCTCAGTTGGGAGACTTCTAGTTATTTACACTTTGCAACAGCAAGCAGAAACACCAAACCAACACCCAGGATTTGGAGGCAGATTTATTTAACATCAATGGGCACCGACTAAGAATCAGTTGTTCACCAAGATGTCAGCCCTCAGGCTGGGGATATAGCTCAGTGGCATAAGCAACAGCCTGGCAAGTGCAAGGTCCTGAGTTTTACCCTTGGTACCCCCCACAAATAATGTCAGCCCTTGAAGGCCCAGGAAGGGAGGTTTTTATGGGGTTTCAAAAGGGAGGGAGGTACAGAGGTTGAGTAGTGGGCTGTCTTTGATTGGTTCTTAAAATATGCATCATAGAGACCAGCTCTGCATCACAGTGACCAGTCATTTCTAGGAGACAGAAGCAACTGGCACTGCAATAGGAACTATTATCTGAAGTATACGGGCTGAAGGGCACGTTTTCTGCTGCAGCTTCAGCAATGTCCACCACTGCAGCCCCAGGACAGCATTCTTTGTCCCTGGGGTTTACATTAAAATAAAGAATGATGTACGTGCATGTCAAACCAGTTATCATAACATGAAGGAGTCAGTGAATGCTGTTTTCTTCTCACCACTGGTAAAGAAATAGTTTTAAGTGTGAGAAAAATCAATGTTATAAAAATGACATAAATTGTAGTCACTTGAAAAAGTCAAAGTAAACTTGTAAAAGATAACAAATACAATAAAAATGGGAGGAAACAAAGAACAGAAAAAAATAAAATTAAACCAACATACCATAACAGGGTGATTTTCCCAAGTACTGACATGATACAGGCGCTGTGCTTTGCAATGCGGAAGAGTGAATCAAATCAGATACAGACTTCAGTCTCCTGGGTTAGGGAAACAGAATTTAACCAGATAAATAAACAAATGCCCATGATCTACAGGATCATTACAAATGAAAGCCACACTTCTGTACCAGTGGTTCATGGGAAGACCTGATCCAGCCACAGAGGTTACCAAAGGCTTCCTGAGTCTGTTATTCAGAGACCTGAAATCCAACAAAAATACAAGCACTCATGAGCTGGCCTGGGTGAAACCCCTGGGCCCCAAGAAGGTGGCAGACTCCAACTGTGGGAAAGGCAGGGTGCCCGGAGTGTGGGCAGGGCGAGGCACTGCAGGGCCTCCTCAATGAGAGACTGGAAAGTCACTCAAGGAGCTCAAGATGCGTGAAGCACTTCGGCAGCATACAATGAAAGTCTTAAAGAAGAATGTCTTAAAGAAGGAAAATATTCTGTTCCAATGTTTACAGAATACAAATATTAATATTTGGGTTGAGGAAGAGGAGAATTTAGATTTACCACAAATATATGTGAATATATTATATAAGTGTGAAAATTAAAATATAGACTATAAATGTGAAACATGTTATAAAATAGAATCCTTTCTGGGGAAAATATGAATTACGGCAACTGTTTTCTTAGCTGAAGAAACCGCACGTGTTGCCAGTCCGTTGACAGCTTTCCTGCTTGGTTCTGATGGAAACCACGAACCAGGTACAGCTGGGCTAGTGGCCCTGAGGCCACGAGTTGACTCAAGTTACTGCTCGGTGCAGATCTCCAGGGTCTCCAGGGCCGGTCTTTATTTTTACAGCACCTGCGCAGGAGCAGATGCCCCCTGAGACTGGGGAGCAGTGTGAGGGGAGTGCTTTCCACACAGCACTACAGACCTTGGCTCGGTCCAGGTAAAGGCCTGTATTGGCTCACATCTGGGCCTGCCGATTGGCCGAAATCCAGGTCTGTGATTGGTTCAAATCTGGGCCTGCTGATTGGCCTACATCCAAGCTCGTGCTTGGGTGAAGTAGTCCAAACCAGCCTCACCTGTCCTGGAAGCAGTTCCAGGAAGAAATGGGTCATCTTGAGCTGTTTGATGGACAGCTGTGGTGTCTCTGGAAATTGACAGGCTAAAATCAAAGGATCTCTTTTCCTTTGTTTTTTGTCTTGTTTTGTTGTTGTTGTTGTTGTTGTTGTCATTTGTTTTTTCCTTTTTTTCCCCGTTTTATCCTATTTTTTCTTTTTTTTGTTTTCTTTTTTCCTTGTTTTTTTCCAAATCCATTTTATTTCAAGGATAAAATTTTTAAAAAGAAGAAAAAAATAATAAAATCCAGGGCTCTCGGAGAGGGCTAGCTGCGCTCATTACAGCTTGTTGGGGTTTAGGGAGGTTGGGGATGTAAACAAAGTGTCCAGATGTCTACGTTCTCCTTGATCTTAGCCCCACTCCACCCGCTTCAAGCAGCAGGCAGGGGCATCTGCAGCTGGGGAGCAGAGGCGGCATCGCAGCTGACCGCAGGGCTGCACCTGCTGTCCGCGTGGCCTGGAGAGCCACCGTGAAGTAGCCTCAGGCGAGGGAGAAGACACCGGTCCAGGCGGGGCATCAGCAGGGCCTCACCCTCTCTGCCGGCTCAGGAAAGGGAGGCAAGTGCTACTCCTCTCCCGCTCGAGGTCTGTGCGGGACACAAGGCAGGAGGAAGAATCATCTACAAAATTCATCGTGGGTATTGAGGATTTGAGTATAATCCTATTCAAACTTTCAATAAGAAAACAATCACGATTCTATCGAACCTGTCTAAGAGTGAAAATGCTGTAGGTTCTTTTCATAAGGTTAGCAAAATGCCAATATTATAAAAACCTTAAAGTAAGTAATGTAGAGCAATTGCATTTAAGAATAGATTTAAAAGCATTCTAAATAAAACGTTAGCAAGTGGAATTTAGCAGTATACACAAATGATAACCAATAATCATGGAGTGCATGTATTACAAAAGTAGATTTACTATATAGCACTGTGATTATAATGATATCACAGAATTCTACACTCAAAGTGGTTAAAACGATACATTTTACATATTTATCCAAAATTTTAAAAATAAAACAAATACATTTAGTACAAAAACATAAAGGTGATTTACCACTAGATCTATTAATATTTATTATATTTTAATTGGGTGCAAAAAGCTATATATGAATACCTCGGTAGCTACTATTCTAATAAAGTAATATTTAATTCTATCACAAAATGTTTTAGGAAAAGTGTAATGAATTTCCTTTTTTACCACTATAAAAATGTCTTTCATATCAACAGCCAGCATTGTGGTCCACAGAACCAAGAAACTATTTTTACTATCATTAATTGTTTAAAAAGGCAAATGACTACATTTATTAGTTCAAAAACATTTCAGAATTAATAGCCTGTGCAATTAACCTAAATAATAAATACATAAAATGTGTTTATATACATTGAAAGTAAAATTATAGGTACTTGCAGAATTTGGGATTTCATATTTGAAACAAGAATTGCTGAAAAAATGTCTTATAGTAGAGTGGTTAGTTATAAAATAAATATACAAAAAAGTGTCTATATGCCAACAATTTATCAATTAATGTAATGAACAAAAGATACCATGAAAAATCAAATATATATATATATATATATATATTCTAAAGATTACTTCAAAACTAAACAGAACCTGTAATGAGAAAACTACAGAATTGCTGTGCCTTGTGTCTGAATGTCCCCTGAAAGCCTCATGCAGTCATAGGTGGGGCTTTTTCAGAGGCGGCTGCATCTAGAGTGTGTGATGCTGGGATTGATTCATGGTACAGTGCTAGAATCAAGGACACTAGGATTAAGGGAGTGAGTACCACCCACCTTAGGTAGCCCAGGTTAGATGTAAAGGCAGAAAGAGCTGTGATCGTCCCTTGCTTGCTTTGCTACCTTCTGCCCACCATGACCTGTTTCTCCTCTGTAATTCTTGTCTGCCATGCCACCCTACCTTGGAGCCAGCCACCTATGGACTGAAATATTAACAAACTGTGAGCCAAATAATCCTTCCCTCTCTTAACTTTGGGTGTTGAATATTTCATCTCAGCCATGAGAAAAGTAACTATGACAAATATTTAACCAAAAATATGGACACTCAAAGATATGAAAAGTCATTGAAAGTATAAATTAATGTAGCTGTTATTAATCTCTTACTGTGCCTAATTTATAAGCTAGGTATGTATATGCAGGAAAAAGCAGTGTATATACAGGTCCAGCATTGTCCGAGATCAGGCTGGAAGACCATTATAAGGTACAAAGAGCTCAAGTTCTGTGCTTGACAACAGCCTTAATAGAGGGCATCCTCTTAACCCATCAAAGATTCCACTTCCTCTGCTCTTAAATGACCAGTAATAATTCTTGCCTGACCTGGGTTTTGTGAGAACTAAATGAAATGATGCAGTTCAAAACATGTTGGAATACAATCTGTAAATCATCTCACCAGAGGATTTGCTTCTAATACTCCTAGATTCCTTAGCAAATACCACAGGGCATAGCACATCACAGGCACTCAATAAATACAGAAAGTCACTTCCTTACGACAGTGCCAACTTTTAATGAAGTCACATAAAATCCAGTTCTTGATATTTCTGTTATTGAGTCACTCCCTCACCTCCCTTCCATCACCTCAAAAAGATTTCTTTTAAGGTCAGTGTGATGTGGCCGGGAAAGAAATGGAGAAACGTGTGCAGAGTTGTTACTTTAAGTATGAGAGCTAATAGAGCCGCATTTGCTATAAAACGTAAGTGAAAGAAAACATCTGTGTGCCCCAGTGGTTGGGACTCCCTTGATCCATTTTCTTACATGAATCCATGAGTTTCTTTCAATTCTTGGTTCCACTGAGCTACAGAGGTTTCTAAAGTTATGTCTTGGTACTGCTTTCAGTAGGGACAGAGATGGGAAAGCTATTTCTTTAAGGAAAATTTAGTAGGAAACAGTTTTGTTGCTTCCTCCTCCCACAGGAAGTAGTTTCCCGCCTTCAAGCAGTGAGAGGACTCACTCCTATAATTTGTCTAAACTAAAATATCCTGAGATGACAGACAATGCACAATTTGCTTTTCAGAAATAGAGAAATACTATCTCACAACTTCTGACATAGAAGTAGTCAAAACAGAATGAGAGTGCAGAAAAATAAAATCTTTCCAATCTCCCAATAGCACAAAACAAAATATGTAAATTATTCTAAATTTGAGTTCAAAGTTCAGTCTTCTTTCAAAGGGACTGTTTTAAGTTACTCTGATTACCTTTTTGAAGATTTTAGATGAACGGTTTGATTCTTGGTCCAGCTATGTTCATAGAAATGTCAGAAAAAGAACAAAATCAGTTCTGTGACTTCCAACTCAGCAACAGTTTTATTTTTAGTTAAACCTTTTATTTTGAAATAATGATAGACTCATATGCATTTGTAAGAAGTAATACAAATAGATTTCTTTATTCAGTTTTCCTCAGTGTTGCAAAACTATAGTACATATCACAACCAGTACATTCACATTAGTAATGATTTACTGGCTTTTTTGTGGTACTGAAGATTGAACCGGAGCCTTGAGCAACATCCCCAGCCCCTTTTTATTTCTATTTTCAGACGAGATCTAAGGAAGTCACTAAGTTGTCTAAGCTGGACTCGATCTGCAGTCCTCCTGCCTCAGCTCCCAGAGTTCTGAGATTACAGGAGTGCACTACCACACATAGCTGGTCTGATTTAGATTTTCTTAATGTATTTACTTAGTTAAATGAAATTTTATAAAATGTCGGTTCATGTACCACCAGCATAGTAAAGAAACCAAATAGTTATACCAACAAAAGTGTTCACTTTCTGTTACTGTAACAGATACCTGAGACAAATCAACTGAAAAGGAGGAAAGATTTCTGCCATTAGCTTGGGGTCAAGGGGTAGGTGGCCTGGGTCTCTTTATGCCACGGGTTGGAAGGTAGTAAGGTGTCCTTCACTCTGCTGCTCCTCCTGTCCCTGGGCCCCTAGCCAGCCCGCCTCTGTCTATTCCCAGGATTCAGACTTTCCTTTTGGTTCCTTCTTGCAGTGTCTCTGGGGCTGGGGGTCACACGCAGCAGGGAGACACAGTGTGAAGTCACGAGTGTCATCTCCATGCCCTTAGCATCGGCTTTGAACCAGACCTTAAGTTGCCATCGCATTGGACAGAGATGAGTTGCAGATTTTTTCTGTCCTACACTATATTTTTATGTTTTTGTTTGTTAATGTGTAAGAAACATTGTAAAACTCAGAGGGAATCTCTGGATTCTCTGAGAAAATCGAATCTGGACGCGTGGGGCCAGACTGGCATCGGAGGACAGGAGACCAGAGACAGTGCCCATCCTGTGACACAGCGCTCGGCGCACTCTCCTTTCCCGCGGGCCCGGCTTCTGTGGCCGTGGAAATCACCGGTCCAGCTCTCACATGAACAGACCTTGACCTCGCCCACAGTGAGCAGTCACAGACGTGAATTGCTGCGCTCTGTAAATACTTTCCCATAAAGCCTTTCATTCAGTCCCCGCCATGAGAGGCCGATGCTGTTTAACCCTGACTCTAAATGCTCGCTTCTGTTACTACCACGCTACCGCCCGAGAGACTGAGCTTCAGAATGGGGAGGAGACTCGCCGAGGGCACAGGGCGGTTCAGTGGCTGGGTTGGGACCCAGCCCTCATCTTTCATCACCTCGCCTTTACTCACCGCAGAGACAAGACCGCGGAGATGCCCCAGCGATAAAGCCACAAGTCACGAAGCCGAGCTGCTTCCGCGAGCCAGCGTCCCTTCGGGAAAGAGCCTCCTGCACCCCGCTGTCATTCACGTCCACCCACATCCTCTACGTACTTTGTCAGGCCAATCCGACACACAAAACTGTCTCGGAGGAAAACCTGGACAGACCCTTGGCAGTCAGTTAGTTTCTGTTCAGTTAAAGGCAGACAGCTTTGTTGTCACTAAAGTTGGTGGTGTGAGTACAAAAAATTACAGCATATGTCTGCCCACCCCTCCTAATTTTAAATCTAAATCTGGTCTAGGAAACCAGATCAGCACACTTTAAATCAGAAGAAAAGAATCAGATAGATAGATAATTTTCCTGCATGATAAAAATCTTGGTTGTAAAGGTTTTGCATGGAGAAGAGCTATCATAGCACAGGGAAAACTGAGATACTTAGGATTTAATGATTTATTTCAGTTTCTATTGCCTATAAAAGTATGAGCTTTAACAAAACTGCTAGGAGGAGAGCAGCCAGAAGCATCTAGGAAACACATGAATAACACTGCCTGGTGTCTGGTCTTCCTAGGGCCATTGCTGCAAACCCAGCCGGAGGACAGGCTTTCCTGGGGGATAGATGAAGGATAACCCCATCCAGCAGCCATGCAGCGAGAACAAACTGAGAACGGAGCAGACAGCCTCAGAAAGACAGACAGTGTCCTGCCTGAGCCGGGAGGAGCCTTCAGGAGCTCCATGAGGGGAAAGAAGTGGGTAAAGAGTCGGAAGCAAAAGCAAGCCGGCAAGCGTGCAGTTCGGCAGGCACTGCGGTTTTAAACCATGGCCATGGGCCCTGGCCTCCTCCTGCACTCGCTTCCCCTGGAGCCGCCAGGCCAGGACCGTGCCAGTCATCAGCTGCGGCTGCAGCGGTGCTGTGTGTCTCCCAAGCCCAGGTCATTGTGGCCAGGCTCAGACACACCGAGTGGCCTCGTGGACAATCCGGCTGAGCGTCTCCCTGGACCCAGACTTGCAGCTGTCCACCTGGCTGTCAGATATGAAAGTGACAACGCTTCCATATAATTCCAGTCTCCAGGACATCCTAACCTCCCCCAAGCATTCAGTTCTTCCCTCATGAGGCCTAAGGCAGGGAAATGAAACAGAAAACACCCACTGCCCATGCAGGCGCACCCTCTCTAGGGGTCCCAGGTGGTCCTCGGGAGCCAGCTCTTCCCTGTGGACCTCACTCATGACGACAGTGAGTCCAGACATTGTGTGGTGGTCAGGTTGTCTGACTGGCTGTGCTCCTTTGAGGGGGGCCGCAGGGATGGGAGTTTGGTACAGTCAGGGGTCAGGTGCACACCTGGCCAGGAGGGTCTCCACAGGATTCTTCCCCTTCTCCTGTGCTCAGGGCAAGTCAGATACCATCAAGGGAGCTCAAGCCATTCCCATAAGGGTGAGTTTTGTCACAAGGCATCTGAGAGTCACGTCTGTGCAAAGATGGTCTCCCCCACCCCAGAAAGCCCCAGGCCAGCTGGCTTTCTTCTGATTGGTGACAGCTAGTGTTGGCCCTGAAAGATGCTTCTTTAAATGGCCTTTAATGGCCTTAAAGCTACCATTAATCTCATAGCCACAAGATGTCTCTTAGAACATAGTGTACATATTTAAATAATTGTCATTTTATGTCACTGAGTTTTGGGGTGGTTTGCTACACAACAGGAATCAGAAAAGAGCATGAAAACAAATGAGAAAAGGAGAGAGAAGGAGGCACATTTAGCATAGAGACTGCAGGAAGTATATTTAAGCAGGACCCAACAATGCAGCCAAAATGCATAAAGGAAATCAATAGTACGCAACAACATTAGCTTCTAAGGACTATTAGTCTGTGCTGTAAACTCAACTCTGGGTGCCAGCAATACATATAAATGGCTATAATCACATTAATCATTATAATCACATTAATCAGCATGAGATAATTCTCCAGCGATATGCCAAGTGTCCCTTTTTATTATTTTTTTTTCCTATATAAGAGAGACCGTTTTCTCTTTTGCTGGATTTAACCGACCGTGCCACCTTCCAGCCTGCAGCATTAGCCTCACAAAGCCTCTTGCAAAGTGCTCACTAAGATACCGGCTTAGCAGGGAGCTGGGATCCACCAGCCTCGGGGGGCGAGGGTCCTGGTGAGCCTTCCATACCCTAGAGCTACTCCACACCCGACGCTCGGTCTGTCTGGCAGTCTGTCCAGCACCGCAGCTTGGACAGATGCCCCCATGTCTTGGACATCAGTGCTCTGCTGAGACTTCAGTACCCCCTCTCCCAGCCGGGGCTGCTCTCTGCCCCACGCCAGCTCCCGGCTGCCCTCTCGGCACCCCAGATGTTTCCAGAGTCAAGCGGGAGCCCTGGCCCCTTGCATTGTCTGCAAAGAAGATAGCTCAAAACCCCACCGGCAGGAGTTGCCTTTGTGCTGCTCATCCTGCTGGCGCCGCACCAGATTGCTTGAGCCCCCCAGTGGCAGCAAATCTACCCGTGCTGTGACAACACTCACTGAAAGCACAGTGTTCCAGCAATAGAACAGCATCGCCCACCTGGACCCACCCGAAGCCTCTTTTCTTTTAAGCACTTCCTCTAGCGATTCCCCAGACACCACTGAGGAAGGCCGAAGATGTTCGTTCTCCCTTGATTTCCTCCTGGCTGCCCGCAGCGCGAGTCCTCCTCTGTGGCACTGTTGTCTAAGTGGGCATTTCAATCCAGATGACCGGTTAATACCTATGGAGCTGAGTCCCAGCTCACTGAGCTCTGGGACCACAGGAAAAACTTAATGGACCTCAGAGCCTCGCAGGTTGGCAGTTCATGCAGTAATTTCCGAATTTGCCAGAGGAATGGCTTTGCGACTTTAGTTGCTAAGAGGGAGAACAGAGCTGGAGAAAGTGACAGGCTGTGGATGCCTCTGCCAAGACAGCTGCAAGGGTTGCAAGGTGAAGGGGTGGACCCCTGGTTCACAGCTGCCAGCAGACACCTACCACTGGCTAAAGATAAGCATCAAAGAATCACCCAACAGTGGGCTCCTCGTCTCTCCCAGGAGGAAGGGAGCTGGGCAGGTCTGAGGGGCTGGGAGAGAAGTCTGAGCTTTGACTGAGCCCCATTGTGGAGCATCTGGGAAGATTGCACAGCTGGGCTAAGTGCTGTGTTTAGCAAAGCACATGATGGACGAGATTTTACACCGGGGACACTTCAGGCAGCACGGAGCCCGAGACAGCCGGAAAGATGAAAGGCTTCTCAGGCCCTTTTGCAGCACACCTGATCTGTGTTTTAGATTTGGGGGTGGATGGGCATTGTGTCCAGTAATTGCCTGTGCTGAATGTCACCATGGGCAACAGGCTTGCTTTCCCCTCCTCCGACAGTGGGCAGAGGCCAGCCCCCCACTCCTTAGGCAGCTCCAGTCTCGGTGACAGTGACGGCCTCGGAAGAGGGATGCTGTGACCACGGGCAGGAAACAGCCAGCTCGGACTGGAGCCTGGGAGTCACGGGAGGTGGGGAACACTTGTTCTGATCAGGGAGATGAGGCAGGCTCAGCCTGTCTCGGGTAGCTCGGGGTGATGGCGACAGCCCGTCCCCCAGCCGTGCAGGCACAGCGCAGGGGAGAGCTGAAGCCGGGTCCCCTCTGTGCTGGGCATGGACCCAGGGAGCTTGTGAACAGCAAGCAGGTAGCTGTTTTCGGGTTCACCAGGAAACAGAACTGATAGGAAAGTGTGTCTAATTATACACACTTCCCTCAGGGATGAGGGAATCAGCCACGGGTGTCTGCGCAACAGAGACCCCCGGATCCAGCTGCTACTCAGCCCAAGAAGAAGGAAGACACAGATGAAGAAGGGTGGAGGATGTGGGCCCAGGCTATGAGCCTATTGGCTGGTGCCATGGTAATCTGGGTGGGTCTTTCCGCCTCGGTTTGCTGGCCTACCTGTCAATCACCCACAGGCACTTCCAGAACTGTGCCTAACTTACCTGCTAAGCGTTTCTTATCCCAGTCAAGTTGATATGTCATGCTTGATGGTCACCATAGCTCAATGTCTTAGAGTCCTCCCAGCAGACAGAGAAAGACACTGACACTCAGAGGTTCAGTGACAGGCTCAAGGGGCTGCACAGCATTAGAATTCAACCCTGGGTCTCTAAACCCCCAAAGCCTTTGGTTCCCATAAGTGTTTGTGTCAGTCTCATTTCATCACCAAAGGGAGAGGATGACCTTCAGGTCTTGCCCGCCTCAGGCCTCCCGTGGTGGAGATGGGCGTGGCCCCAGGACACAGGGAACTGGAGAAAGCCTGGGGGCGGCGTCCAGCTGGGGACGACGGTGCAGCCTGTCTCAGCCCAGCAGGATAGATACCAGAGTGTGGGGCTAAGTGTCTCCAGCTGCCCCCTCACCTTCTGGGACACCTTCTGTGATGTCAGTCCCAGCTCCCAGACCCCTCCCCAGGGGAATCTCTCTGGCTGCTGAGATGGAGCTCTCACCACAGTGCAGAAGAACCGAAGATTTTCCACTGTGGTCTACACAGCAGCTGCACCCCAGGACATGAGCAGGTGTGTCCACTACTCATGGTCTCCAGGGCTCAGATGTGCAGGGTACAGACTTCTGCAGGAATGTGAGGGGCCAGCCACCGCAAACCCTGTTCTCCTTGAGCACCGGCACATCTGGAAATAGCAGGTGTCATGCCAGCTGCGCTGCTGCAAACTATGGTCACGCTCAGGAGACGACTTCCTGCAGACCCTGGCACATCACAGGGACAGGGGAATGGCGTCACTCAGGGCCCCGGTGATTCCTTGAATGGCCAGCGTCTGCCACGACTCAGGAGCACCCAGGCTTCCACACCTGACTCCGTCAGGGGGCTGGGTCCGAGCACCATCTGGGGGTGACTGACGCCAGAAGGCTGCTGTGTTGGAGAAGCCTTCGAGTCTTCAGAGATAACCCCCAAGCCTCAGCGGCTTATTCCTTAGTCACGTCACAGACCACACCGGGCCCGGCCGGGAGGAGGCACGAGCACGAGTTGCCCTGTGCCACGCGGCACTTTGAGGCCCCTTCCCTCCCCTCTGGCTGCTCCTCCGTCTGCCGGGTGCCAGGAGCCTCAGCGCTTCGGAGCTCTGTGCTGCATCTGCTCCATCCTCCTGGCTAACGAGGCAGGACTGAGGTGGCAGGGAGATCAGAGGAGGCACGTGGGTGCCAGTCTTGTGAATTTCACACAGCTTTAGAATTCAAACCTGGGTCTCTAAACCCCCAAAGTCTTTGGTTCCCATAAGTGTTTGTATCAGTCTGATCTCATCACCAAAGGAGGCACATGGGTCCACATCCTGCTTTCCAAAACTCCTGGGTCCTGGAGGCATGGGGTGAGACCCTTAAGTTCCCTACCACTGTGTCCATTTCTTTAGGTATTTGCTGACCATGTGCAATTTAATAGGTGGCAAGAACTACTGTCCCCAACCTGGGCACAGTCTCCTCGGCACAGCCCAAACCACCCGCCCAAGCAGAAGTCAAAGAAGGTGAATGTTTCAGTGTGCACTCAGCTGCTCTGGACCCTGTCAAGTGCAAGAGCACAAACTCCTCAGGGGGGTGATCGTGATTTCTCAGACTGGCCTGGCTGCAGGTTCCAATGCTATGCTAAAGGTGTTTGTATGTAGACGAGATCACGAGCAATCTGCAAATTGGGGCACATCTAGGGCACAGGGCTGCCTCGCACACACCCTCCCCTCTCCGTGCACAGCTCCAGCGGTCCTTGGACACAGCTGGATGGTCGCAGTGCTGCCTGGTGAACGTGACCAGCTCTCTCGTGGGGGCCCTGGGCCGCAAGGAAGGTGGGCGATCTCTGACAGGCTGCCGCTTCTCTGCTGTGAGAGCAGCGCCCGCCGTCCCTCCTGAGAGTCTGCAAGCATCTGCTTCACGCCAGGCACGTGCGGGGCATGTGAGGAGGCAACGGGAGATAAACAAATAAAAGGCAACCAGCAGGAGGCTTCTGCCCTAATAGGGTGTGTGGTTCGTTTGGACAAAGCAAAGGAGCAGATCAGAAAATAAGCACTGGTCTTTTGATGTGATACCTGCTGTAAGGAGGGAGGGAGAACAGGGCCCCAGAGCTCAGCAGGGCACCTGAGCCAGGCTGCAGGGATTCGGGAAGGCCTCGCGGGAAGCAGTGCCTGAGCAGAGACTGCGGTGTGCGAAGCAGCTGCTCACCAGGTGGAAAGGGAGAGAAAAGCGTGCACGACAGCCTACGGCAGAGAGGCCGAGTCATTCAGTGACCCTGGAGAACGGAGTTAAAAAGAAAAGAGGAGAGAAACGATCCTGGCAAAGACAGGAGAATCCCGCAGTCTCCGGGAGGCACACAAATGTCGTCCAGAGGGAAAATGGGCAAGCACTGAGGAATTTACAAGATGGAGACTCAGTCACGGTGGTGTTAGAGGAAGATCAATCTAGGTGACAGGAAATCAAGAAAAGATGCAGTTGAAGGCAAGCAGAGTGAGGAGGAGGCTGGCCTGCAGCACTAGAGCAGATGACGCGTAGCAGATACGGGGTGCCCTTCCACACTGCAGCTCGAATTCCTGCAGGCCCCCTGGGACCCAGGTGCTGCAGGACTGAAGACCAAGTGAATGGCTCTCCTCGAAGGCAGAACCAGCACCTCTCCATTATTTAAACTGGGCCCTGTCTCCATGTACTGATATGTACAGAACTGACTATACAATTTCCTTCTCCCTTGGCGCTAGCAATGCAAATAAGGCTAGCTAAGGTACTGATATGCAACCTTTAAGGCCAACCAACAATTTCCTGTTTCTTTGAATTGCATTCTCTGTAAAAACAGTTGAACACGGTGGGATGGCAGAGCCAGATAGCTCCAGGAAGGTCAAGTGGGTACAAGCCTCAAACTAAGAGCCTATGAGTCCCTAGGGTATAAAAGTTCACATATCAGAAACTGAAGCAACAGCCCCCTGAATTTACTCCTATGCTGTCCCAATCAAGTTATGCAGACTGGTCTTTCTGCATATCTTTCTCCCTGCATAGTGCAGAGGTGCTTGCTCTCTGCCCAACCAGTTCAGCTCACCTTGCTCACGTAATTCCCGCCATCCTCACTGTCACTCATCCTCGAGCCCCTCCCTTCTTTGCAAGATAATAAATTCTGATAGAGGCTTTGGACCCTGGCCTTTGTCCACATAACCTCACAGGGATTGGGCTTAGGACCCCTTAGCTGCCCTTAACTTTGAATGTGTCTTGATGTCTTTACTCTCACTATGGGTTGCATTGGAGGTGGTAGATTGGAATTAACTCACTGGGATTCTAATAATGTTTCTATGGAATTACAAATATAATTTTCCAAATTGTGAGGTAGACCAGAAAAGGGATTACAATATTTGGATTACAATATTCAATATTCGGATTACAATGTTCAATATTTGGATTGCAATTCAGGATGCAGTGGGGCTGGAGTTCTCCAAGGGCACCTGCTCAGAGGCCACTGCTTCTGCAGTTGGAGAGTCCAGGGCAACCCAACCAGGAGCCCGGCCCTCAGGGAGCTCAGACTGCCAGGGAGCTCCCTTTCCCGGGACGGCAGTGCTTCCTGGGGAGGCGAGGCCACACTCTGAGTACTTGTGGCCTGGGTGTTGAGTGGTTCAGCCTTCTGTGCAAGCAGATCTCCGAGTTCCGCTTGCAAGGTTGCACAGCTCAGCCATGGTTTGTTGCCAGGCTTGGGGACAGTAAAGACCACCAGATGAGCAGGCACCTGCTGGCTGGCGAAGGGCATAAGGAGGCATAAAGCAAGGTGGCCTTGGGAGGAGATGCTGGCCAGAGTGAGAGAGAACTGACAGGCCTCTGTGGCCTCACCCCCTCTCTGGACTTCCTGCCCTGGACACTGAAGGGGTCCAAAGTGGCCCACAAGACCCAGGCTTTGGGTTGACCCTGCTGATCTCCTCAAACAGGAGGCCAAGGAAGGTCCAGCGGACATGGAAATAGGTTATAATTTCATTTTTGTTCCATCTTTCTTCCAGCAGTCATTTATAAAAATTATTTTTGGTCCATTTTTTATTAGTTTGTCCCCCACCCCTTTCATTTCTAGTCAGAAAATGTGGCTTGAGCGTCTGTCTACTCTTTGGAACACACTCAGAATTTCTTTGCAGCACACAGATCATCAGCTTTTGAACCCTTGATTTGATTTATCTCTTAGTCAGCCAGAGTACATCTTAGAGCAGCTTCCAGGAAGTGTAAGAAAGAGGCATGCTTTCTAAGCCATTGCATTTCTGAAAGCATCCTTTTTTCTTTTCTTTTTTCTTTTCTCTTTTCTTGGTTTTTGTTTTTGTTTTTGTTTTTGTTTTAATGGCTTCACACATCCACCATGATTTAGCAGAACACAGAACTCTAGGTCACGACCTTCAGTGGCTCTGTGTGGTAGGGAGGATCTCTGAGGCAAACCGATGCTGCTTCCAGGGCAGGCACCCACCTTCTGCAGAGAAGCCGGAGGGAGTGTTTAACCCCTCAAAATTGCACCAGGCCCTGGGAGCACCGGGCTCTGCGGGAGGGAGGTGTGACACCCTGTATCGGCTCGAGGAAGGTGCAAGTACCGGCTCTGCTGAGAAAATTCACCAAGGCAGGGACGCCGAGCTTCCCGTAGTGATTTCCCAAGCTCCACCAATTATCAGCCAGGAGCACAACAGCGCAGCCGTGTTCTCTGCACTCTCATTTCCCTTCCACAGGCAGGAGCTTATTATAAAGCTATAGGATTTCTACGGCAAGGGCAAAAGTTACGTGTGTCAGATTGAGAAAATAATAAATTGAAATGAATTTTCCTAAGATGTGCTTTCCTCTGCCAGCTCCACGTCCCATTAACAGACGCTGCAGATCTCACCTATGCCCTACTTTCCGAGTGGCCCCTCTGACTTTGCCTGGTTCTTGAGGGTGCTGAACCCAGTCTCAGGACCCCAAGTCACCCCAAGCCACCTTTTCCATGCCAGATTAGCCTTACAGCAAAAGGCCAGTACTGCAAGACCACGAGTCAATTCCGGGAGAAGGATCAGACTGGGGAAGATGGCACTGAGGTTGGTGGACAGGGTCCTGGTAAGAAGTGCGTGGACTCCAGGATGGAGGGTGGCAGAATCCCTGGGCCAGTGAGGACCTGTGGGAGCAGGAACACCTTGAGGAGAAGTGCCACAGAGGACAGCCTCCCCAGGGCAGCTGCAGCACTGCCTTGCAAGCCAGCTGCCTCTCTCCTGGAGTGCTGAAGACCTGTCAGGCCCTATTTCACATCCTTCTCCAGACATGGGCCCCTCTTGCTTCACACTGATTTCTTTTGCACTGTAGTTTGTCTGTTGCCAAAGCAACACTGGCCCCAGTTAAGCTGCTCAGCAAGCAGCAGTGCAAACCCCAGGAGAGAGGTGCGGAGACCTATTTCTCCCCAGCTGTGCCTTTCACTGACTACATCCCCCTTTGGACATCGTTATGACTTGTGTCTAGTTGCCACCCCGCCCCCAAAGCATCATGTGGTCATAAGTAGGGTTTTTCCAGAGGTGGCTGGATCTAGGGTGTGTGACACTGGGATCAAAGGTGTGTGATTACTGGATCAGTCCGCTGATTGGATTAGCATAGTTCTGGGTGTGGATAATGGGAAGGCCCACCCTAGGTGTGAGTGCTGCCCACCCTGAGGGCAGGTAGCCTGGATAGGACATGAGGGACAGAAAGAGGGCTGCTGTGGTCACTTGCTGCTTGCTGCTTTTGCTGCCTTCTGGCTGCCATGGACTGTTTCTCCTCGGTGACGCCCTCTGCCACACCACCCTGCCTCAGAGCCAGCCGATTACGGACTGAAATTTCTACACACGGTGAGCCAAAATAAACCTTTCCTCCTTTAACCTTGGGTGTCTGGTGTTTTGTTTCAGCAATGAGAAAAGTAACTAAGATAGATGTCTTATGACACTTCTCCAGGCTCATTGTTATAGCTATAAAACAGGATGACAAAAAACGACCTGCTGACTTCTCTTAACTGTGGGGGAAAACTCATAAAATACCTGATACATGCAAAGCAAGGTCTTTGGACTCTGCTACAGAGAGACCAGACCTGCTTCACAGGCCCAGCATGATGTGGATAGAGCTGCTGAGTCTTTTCTGGATAGGTCCCACTGGGGTTAGTGATCAGGCATCGTAGGACACAGCAATGCTGAGAGAACTTGGCTAGAGACAGTCTCCATCCTGGCTGGGGAAGGAGGTACTCGGGGCTCAGGGGGCACCAGCTTGAGGGCTATAAGCAGAACACAGGGAACAGCATTTCGGGGATTGGGAAGAAAGGTCATGTGTGGTGGCATAGAGACTGCACCACAGAAGTCAGTGTGATGGCCTAGTTCCAGTTGTCATTCATGAGGATCTGACACTTTGCAAGTCACTCCCCATGCTTGAATCCATTCTGTAACTGAAATGAAGACCACAGATTATAGACTTTTTAATAGCAGAACCCTTTTTCTAACTGGAATTTCTTTTTCAAATTCTAGTATTTGACAGTGAACCCACTCCTCATAATACAATGTTTAAGTGTCTGCTAGTGATGGAAAATAGCCTCCAAAGTTTGTAGATGCCTTATGAAGCACATTATATAGTCACCTGCTCAGAGTATACTGGCCATGTGAATACCATGTACCAGGCAGTGTGGCCAACAACAAGGTACCGGCTGGATACCTACAACTGACCCTACCCTTATGATCACGTGGCCCAGCCAGAAAGGATGTGAAAGGCTATAGAACAGCTGGGAAACAGCTCAAACAGAAGGATTCAAAAAGACATCTAAGGGGCTTTTAACCCCATTGGTCATGTGGAGGAGTTGTGGCTGGTATTCCAGAAAAATTGGATTTGAAGTGTGTATTAAAACAGCTGCTGAAGAAAATGGACTTTGCCCAGGAGAAACGCCCACCTGTTCAGAACAGTGAAGAAGTGGCACTTAGAACCACAGACTAGGAATTGGTTCAAACACAGAAGAGGAAACAGCCAAGGGTACAAGATGAAGCCATAGAATCAAGCACTACATGTACCCCAAGATTTATTTGTGCAATACTAAGAAAGAACAAGTGCCCTGAGAAACCAGTGCTAGCTGCAAAGCAGGCTGAGAATCACCAGCCTAGGCGACCTCCACGGGTTCTCTCTGCACTAATGCTTTCAGTAACAGATTTCATTAAGCCCGGCCAATAAATTCTTGCACATTAATTGAGCCATTCAACAAATATTTGCTAAATATAATTAAAATGTGATCATTTAAATCACAAAGACCTAGTGAAACACCTTTTGGGAAAGAAAGATAAAGGTAAACTCAGTCATGGCAGAAACCCAAGTTATATTTCTCAAAGGGCAGCTTTGCATCTTCAGTGGGGGAGAGAAGGAGGGGAGAAGGTTGGGAGCGGGCAGTCAAAGAAAACAAGAATGCTGCCTCCGGAAACAATGCCGGTGTAGACTGGAACTCTGCGAGACTGTGAAACAAAGGACAGCAGATGACCAAGGGAGCTGCAAAGCACTCACGGGGTTAACTGAGGAGCTTCAACTCCAGGCAGCTAGGAATCAGGCACTTCCTCTCTGCCACCCCACCAAAGCCAGGCAGTGACCTGCCCCTCTTGGAGCTGACCAGGGAAGGTGAGCAATAAGAAAAGCTGAGCATGGCTCAGGTGGGCATAAACCTCAGAAGAGACAGTAAAGGTCTTGTATCCAGAAACTATCAGCACCTCAATTTGGGGTGACTATTATTATATCAACCACCACCACCAGAACAACCATCCCTCTTACTGTGTATGTCTTTCCAGAACAACATGGTTTAGATATCAAATGTCCCCCCCAAAACCAAGTTTTGAAGGCTTGATGACTGTGATTATTGTAAGATGATAGAACTCTCGCAAGGTGTGGCCTAATGGGAGAAAGTTAGGTCATTGGGCGTATGGCCTTGAAGGGAATGTATCTCCTGCTGCCATTATGGACTCTGCTATCCTAGCAGACAAGGAAGCCATGAACTAAAACATCCAAAACCATGAGCCAAAATAAATCTTTCTTAATTGTTTATCTCTTATTTGTTACAGAAACAGAAAGCAGAATAATACATAAAGTAATCCCCTACATTGGCTTAGGTATGACCATTCGGCTTGCTCTGACTTATGGAACACTGGCAGGTTGATACAAGCAGAGTTTGTCTTTTTTGAGTTCCTCCTCTTGAAACATAGTTGCGAAGCTCTAAGGGAGCCCAGGTGACCCTGTTGGAGAAAAGGTCACTTTAAGAGGCTATGGTGATAAATTGTGAGGAGAGAAGCAGTAGGGAAAAGAACCTCAGAGCCCTGGAGGAGATTCCAGAGAAATACAGCCACTATGAGACCAGTCAGCATGACATTGAGCAGAAATGATTTCATCAACCTCAGAATCATGAATGTAAATGTCTCTGCAAGCCACTCAGTTTTGCCATGACTTGCAATGTAGCAATATGACTAGAAAGAAATGCAAAACAGGGAATCCCATGGAACTGAAATGCAAAACATATTCTTGGAAATTCCAGCATTAGTCCAATAGGAGTTCTCGAAGAGGAGACGCAGTAATCAAAGAAATAAAAGGAAAGTTTCTCAGGTTTGAAGGAAGATTGCATTCAGATAAAGGAGCTCCCCAAGTGCTAAGCAGGTTGGGGAGAAACACAATGAACACAATGATCATATTTCAGAAAACAAAGATAAATATAGGGTAATAAGAAAAACTTTCCCAAAAAAGCATAAATTTAAAAAGTCACTCCAGGTGGCACAAAATGAGACTGCCATTAAATGTTTCACTAGAAACACTGGATACTGAGAATTGTTCCAAAATTTGAAACTTTTAAAGCCATCCCATGCTGCAGTTCTTCACCATGGCATGGTGCAAAGGATGAAAGATTATTCAGAGTCAACGTCCAATCTAAACTTCAAGAAGACCCAGAGGGGCTTCCTTAACTGAGACCCCTCAGTATGGGGGAGTCTCATAATGACAGCTCCAAACTGAAGCCTCTGTGGCTTTTTATTGACAGAACCAGGAAGCAAGGATAAAAGAAAAAGTAAGAAGAGCATCTGGGCAGGAGTCCATGCAGTGGACAGGGGATGGCCACGTGGCCTATTAAACACTGACCTTGGGACCAATCTAAACGAGAAATCGGAGTATGAGGAGGACAAAGGCCAGAGCGCTGGTTCCCTAAGGCGATGCATTTTAATCCAACGCGGACTCTCTTTCAATCTCTAACCATGCATTCCAGAAGGTCTAAACCATGTGGTTCCAAAAGTCCCTTAGCTCTGCATATCCATCTCATACATACCTCTGACCAGGGCCCCCACAATACCACACCTGGCCAATCTCAATGTGACCTTATATGATGGTTCACAACCAAAACGCAGATGCATTAGAAATATAGTATAAAGTTGCCTTTAGGCTACATGAATAAGTAGTATCTGAAACATAAATGAATTTCGTGTTTATGCATTAATCTCATCCACAGAGTATTTCATTATTATGTACATGCAAGTATTTTGAAATATGAGAAATATCAAAGTTTGTGTTACTCTGGTTCTAAGCATTTTGATAAGGGATAGAACCTTTCTCTACCCACCACTAAGTACAAATCCTACCCTGTCTTCTACAGAAAGGGTACGACAGGAGATGAGAGGAGACCTTCCCTCCCAAAAGCCAGGTGCTGGGTGGACCAAGTGAACCCCATATTCACACCCCAGTGGGGTCAGTTTCAGGGTCCCCACACTACAGAAGCTATCCTGACCAAGGTCACTTGTCCAATATGAGGCGACACAGTCCTGAGCATGAGCAGGGGAGACAGCACCATGCAGTGATCAGAGCACAGCCTCTCAAGGAAGACTGCCTGGGTTCAAATCCCACATCCCTGGAATCCACATGAACCTTAACATTTCTGGGCATCAGACACAAAGCAAATATAAAACAGGAATTCCCCAGGTGGCTGGAATTGCACCATCAAAATGGAGAAGCCCATTCTCATTAAGTAGAGGGAATGGCATCTGCACCAATGTCTACCATTGGTTGTTGTGAGGATTAAGTGAGTTACTGCATGAAAAGAACTTAGAATACCACACCACCCATGATAAGAAATACGGGTGTATGCTCGTGTGTTTGTGAGTGTGTATGCATCAGCCCAAATTATTGATACCATCATCATTTTGTCATTAGTGTTTCTGGTACCATTTCTTAATCAGTGTTTTGCTGCATAAAGCAAAGTTAAGAAATCTAAGGAAGAAAACTAAGCTGTTTTACTCTCACTGTCTAAAATCTTCACAGCTCAAACCCTGTTTGTCACACACCCAGAAACATGCAGGGTGTTGTGACACCACTGTTCTTGTCATAATGGCGACAATGATTCTTTACAGCCTTCAGCGCAGAGCAGTAAGAAGAGGGTACATGAGGGCCCAGGTGGATGTCTACGGAGGACTTAGAAAGGCTGGTCTCTAATTTCCCTGCCGCTCTTCCTTTCCCCATTGCCCAGTGGCTCTAACCAGTCATCTTCCTCAAGCCCACACGACCAGCTGCATGGCCCAGACCTTCCTATTCCATGTGGTCCCCTGAGAGGCTGAGCATGCTTTCTGAATAACTTTGCATTCCCTTACCTCTTCTCCTCATAGACAAGCTGAGCGCTGATGCCCATAACACTCCCCAGGCCACACACACGTGTCCTTACGCACTGCTGCCATGCGACTCCTTCCCTCTCCACTCCCATCACCCCAACAGCCAGCCGTTCACCTGGGTGACTGAGCAGCCACCTGGTCAACCCATCTGTGCTAACCCTCCAGCAGTCAGGTCTCTGATAGAGCCACCACTCCCTGCTCTCCAGTGGCACGGGGATGGGGACGCAGATGATAATGCCTCTGCCTGAAGAGAGGGCTGGAAAACCTCCTTGGCAAGCCTGCTTTTCATCCCCAAATGAGCTTGTTTCCACCAAGTGATTGAAATGCCTGTCATCTTCACATACCTAGGACACAAGGACAAATATGCAGAGTCTGGCCCTCATGACACAGTCCTACAAATGCGAGTAAATGCAATCAGTCCAAAGTCCATATGTAATCCTCAGTGAGTTCTACCTCTATCCTTCGTCCAAGCTGTATGCAAATTTTAAAAACCTCCAAGAGCAAAAAGACGTCCACTGCAGAAATACCCAGAGCTACTGAGCAGCAGCCAGAAGGTATCTGCCTCCTCTGCCTCCCAGTGTCTAGGGGATACAAATGCAATAACAACGTCTCTAACCCAGCTCACAGATTGACCTGCAGCTGCGCCTTGTCAAGGCCCCTCTGCTCCCTGCTGGAATTTGAAGCTGTTTCTTTGTGTTCTTGCTGAGTATTGGCTTGGATTCTGACTCTATTCCCCTGGATTCCCCAACAGACCCAAGAGACTGTGTGGTAGCATCGCTGCCTCCACAGCTAGAAAAACAGCCTGCAGCCATTGGCATTCATCACACACACACATCCTGAGAGCCAGATAACAAACAGTCCCTGCGTGAATGGGACGCCCCCAATCCCTAGGCCAGAGCCTACCTGGCTGGGGTGGGACAGAAGTGGATCCTCTCACTGGTCAGCTGTGCAGAGGGAAATCTTCTTCTAATGAGAGCTCTGCGTAGTTGGTGCAAGCTCTTAAACAGCCTCTGTGTGGTGCATTTCTCAGCCTCGAACCAGGAGAATCACCTTGTAAACAATCTCCTGCTAATGTCCTTGTCCCCAGGTGGCTGGAATTGCACCATCAAGATGGAGAAGTCCATTAGCATTAATTAAGTAGAGGGAATGGCATTTGCACCAATGTTTCTATCAACCCTTCTTTGACAACGTGAAAAATAACCACCAAAAAACACAAGTCATCACAAACAAAAAGACTAGCATTATGGTTTACATCTAGAGGTTCTCCCAGAGTCTCCTATATGCAAAGGTAGGTGAGGCTTCTGAAAGGTAGCTGGGTTATGGGTCAGTATCACTGACTTGCTGTTAGCGGTGGGATCTGGTCCAAAGCGGCAGATCTCTGTGACCGGGACAGCCACGTACTGCTGCTCCCTTCCCGGAGGACCTTGACTCTCTGCTTCCTGTTCGCCATGTTGTGAGTGGCTCTTGTCCACCATGCCATTCTGCCTTGGAGCCACCAACTATGGACTGAGACAGGAGCCCAAGAAACCTCTCCTTCTCTGAGTTCAAGGCTTTGGACAGTTTGCCCCAGCAGGAAGGGAACTAAGACAGTTAGCATGTTCAGAAAATTTTATTTTGAAATAACTATGATCAAACAAAGAAGGAAGACCTCTAAGATGAACCAAACACTTAAAAGGACTTTCCAAAAATTTCAAGATTTAAATATGTGTGTGTGTGTGTGTGTGTGATATAATAATGCCTTATCAATTAACTAAAGGAGATTTTGCAACCACAAAACAAAACAGAAAAGTATTTCCATGGAAACACAAATAAGAACTAGGAATGATAAAAGAGCAGGAGAAAATAGTACCAATTAAAATAATAAATAAATTGTGTGAACATAAAGAAAATGAGAAAAAGTAATAGAGGAATTTCAGAATTAAACTTTTCTTTTTTTTTTTTTTTTTTTTGTCAATACCAGGAATCAAACTCACAACCTCATGCCTGCCAAGCAGGTGCTTAAGCCACTGAGCCAAACTCCCAGCTCTACTTTTTTTAAGGAAGGGTCGAATGACATAGTTCAGGCCGGCCTCGCTCATGTTGTAGCCCAAGCCAGCCTTGAACTCACAACGCTCCACCTACCTCAGCCTCCCAAGTGCAGAATTCTTGAATATTTTAATTACCACTTAGGTTAGTTGGAATAGATGCATTATCAAAAGGCATAATTAGAAGAAAATTTTCAGAAATTTAGAAAGAATAAATATTGAAAATTAAAGTAAAACAACACATCATATAGCTTAAATATATGCACTGTTCATGTTTCAGTTATACCTTAATAAATCTTGAGGAAAAAGGAAATCTGAAGTGGTTCATTGGGTTGCAGAAAAATCACAGTGCAGAAATCAGCATCATAATATATTATAGAGCACAATTATTAGATCATTCTCACTCTGCATGTGTGTGTGTTACATGTGTGTGTGTGTTACGTGTGTGTGTTATACTAGGAATTGAACCTAGGGCCTTCTGCATGCCAGTCAAGTGCTGTACCACTGAGTTTCAGCTCCCAATACTTTTTTATTTTATTTACTTACTTATTTATTTATTTTGCTTTCTGGTAGGGTCTTTCAAAGTTCCCAGGCTAGCCCTGGACTTTTAATCTTCCTGCTTCTGCCTCCCAAGTAGCTGGGATTACAGGCGTGGGGCACCGTACCCAGGCAGATCCTTCCCTATCAGTAGAAAAGTGATGACTCCAGGTTACCACATGAAGCCAAACTTTCACGAACACATGATGGCAACAAAGGCGTCCTGGAAGCTCTCCCGACACGGAGCAGGCCGTTCTCGCAGTAATCACAGTCACCACGCTCACTGAGCAGCGCTCTCTGTGTCGCCCCATCATTGCTCTGTGACTCATCGTGTGTTGACCCTTTCTAGGTACCCCAAGTTTACAAATGAGGAAACCGCAGTGCTGAGAATTTAATTCACTTCCCCAGTGGGAATCACCAAGTAAATGATGTGACCAGGTTTCGAGTCCAGGTCCTCAGACTCGAAGTCCAAGCACTTAACCACTACACTATGTGCAACCAAAGGAAGCAGTGCTGAATCTCCCTGGGCAGCCCTTGCGCTGGTGCAGGGTGGTGACTGAGGCAGGAGACACGAAAGCTGTCCGTGCAGCCAGGCCGACTCAGGCTGATAAAGGACGCCAGGCAGCAGCGGCCACAGGCCCTCGGTTCCCTGGGAGCCCAGCAGCTACATTTACCTCCTCACTTCCACAGCATGGGCACTGCCGCCCTGGACAAGGGCCGTGCTGTGTGGGCATCACCTGGACGTCACCCCCGTGTCTCACCCATCTTCCCAGCCACGTGGGCCTGGGCTCTTGTCAACCCACAGCTCCCCCAGGCCAGGGCCAGGCCAAGGCCTACAAGGCCTGCACATCTATCCCAGCTCCGTCACTTCTAAATGAGTTGGGCTGAGATGACACAAACTCAGAGTCCATTCTCCCAGGAAGATGAAGATTGACCCAGGCCTAGTGAGGATCCTACGTATGTGGAAAGAGGGGACTTGGGAACTTCCCATATATACGTGTTCTTGCTCAATGTTCTCCTATTGCATTGAATCCATCCCATGACTGTGTCACTTGCCTCAAACCCAAAAACAAATCCTGAAGATGAAGTGGAAATAAGAGTCAAATGCTCATCCACGGATCGGATCCCTTCTCTAGGTGACATTCCGATTAAAGTCACCAGGGCCGGGAGTATGGCTCAGTGCCTTAAGCGCCTGCCCTGGCAGGCACAAGGTTGTGAGTTCAATCCCCGGTGCCGCAAAAAAAAAAAAAAAATATGATATCAACTGATTAAAGTCACCATTTTTTTTTAAATTCTGTAGCCACCTCAAAAAAGGCTAGTGCCACAAAGAGCTGAGGATCTGGTCATTAGGCCTGCAGAAGAGCTCAAGGTAGGCTGAGGCCGAAACTGGCATGCCCAGGCCAGGGATTGGCTGGTGGTTCTGATTTGGGGGAAGTAAAAATTCATTCAAAAATAAAAATTTCAGACACTGCAAAGGCCTCCCTGAAAACTCAAGTGACAAGACACCTTCTTAGAAAGTCAGCAAGAGCCAACCAAAGGCTGACAGGCTTCTGAAAGGATCACTGTGTGTTTATTCCAAAAGTGGTCTTTGAAGGTATTTTAGAAGTCAAGGACGCTTCTAAGGGAAGTCAACACAAAGTCACCCAGAGAGAAAGAACAGAAACAAAAAGGCCTCTTTTGTCTTCCCAGAGGGAACCAGGCAGGAACAACTCGGGCTAAGCTTGGTGCAGAGCCCATCGCTGTCCTTCTGCACCCTTTCGAGTGAGGCGGCCCTTCCCAGAGACAGGATTCTAGGTCAAGGACGAGGCAAGTGACCGGGAGAAAAGAGAGGACGCTGAGCAGTGGAATCAACAGCCCAGGGGGCAAAGGTACTCTCACCTCCTGACCCTCGCCAGCAGGGGTCAGCACGGAAGTCTCTCAGTCAAGCCCATCCCAGCACCTGTGTGGGAAAAAAAAGTTTAGTTGGACTAAAGCCAGGATTGGCTGCACAGACACGCGAACCTCGCTGTCACGGAAGCCCCACGCGGAGGGATGCCTGCTTTCGTTTCCATGCACTGCCATTGCCATTTTGAAAGTCTCAATAAATACCCAGCAATGGGGCTCACATTTTCATTTCTCCCTGCCCCCCACCCCACCGTGCATTCAGTCTCGGACACTGCTACACCCGTTCCTTTCTGTGTGGTCTCTGGCTGCTTCTGTATGGAAATGGCAGAGTTGAGTAGTAGCAAGAGATCACATGGGCTACAGAATCACAAATATTTACCAGCTGACCATTTACAGGGAAATAAAAAACCAGTCCTTGCTTTGCAGAGTGCTGTGTCGCGAAGCATGCCTGCTACCAGATGGAGGGTCCTGTGGGCCTTCTCTCCAGGTTCTTCGTTTCCTGAACCAAAAGTAGGCAAGACACACAGAAGAGGCAGAGAAAGTGTACATTGATCGGTGGTGGGAAAGGCAAGCACAGGCCAGTGACCAGACTCACAAGCCCCCAAGGGTAAAAGGAAGCAGTCTTTTGTATCTGCGATTCCTGGACCTGCTTCCCTTTGAGCGAATAAGGTATGGGGACCGCTGTCCCAGTGAAAACTCACCCTGGGGCCGGGTTCCAACTGCCCTGCTGAAAGACTCCACTGGCTTCCAACTGCCCTGCTGAGAGACTCCGCTGGCTTCCTGACAAACGCAAATGAAGGCTGAAAGTGACACTTCCCTGACGGGCTCCAGGCACAGCGCTCGGGAGCCACTGTGGAGTCATTCTGGGCCCTGCGCTCTGCACGTGTCCTCTGGGTCTTTATGAGTCTGACGCATTCGGCCCCATTAGTTCTCCAGTGTGCCCCAGCCTCATCTCCCGCCTCACGTCCTGTGTGGAACCCAGGCTGGAAGCGCACTGCCCTGCGATGGAGATGCCGGGGTCCAGGTAAGGAGACGCACACACAAGCCCGCGCCTGTCCTTCACCTTCTTCATCACCCTGAACTTCTTCATCATCAAGGAAAATGTTTGCCTCGTCTCACTAACTAGCGTTAAAATTATCTTCACAGCTCTTTTTTACAGTAGAAGGGATTTTAGACCCAGAGAAGTATTTTTAAAAGATGATGTGCTACATGTGGGCTTGTGAACACGTGAACTTGTGAATGTGTCATGAGCTGTGAAAAATAAAACCTCCTGAGTGAAGTTGAGACTCTCTCCTCATGGGCACTACCCTTTCCTCATAACCCAGTGATTGGGCTTGGACCTGAAATGCTCCCCCCAAGGCCCAGACATTAAGGGCTTGGTCCCCAGGGAGGCAGGACCCCATGGGAGGTGTTCAGGTTATTGCGCGCATGCTTGTGAAGAGGCTGTGAGACCCTGGCGCTTCCGTGCTCTCCCGTCTCCCTGGCTCTCCATCTGAGCAGTTTTGTTCCACTCCTTCCACGATGTGCTGCCTCGCTGCAGCCCCCAATCCACAGGGTCAGCAGACCATGAACTGGACCCTCTGAAACTGCAGGCCAGAAATGAACTCTTTCTCTTTGCAAGTGGGTTGTCTTGGATATTTCGTTAGAATGGCAGAAAGTTGACTGAGGCACCAAGCACTACCTTAAATTCATTCCTTAGGATCCCCACTTCCTGTTCTGTAATTTTGCTCTGTATAAACATCCCTATTGCCCTGTGGATCCCAGTAGCAGGACAGATTTCCCTGTGGTCATTACTGGCCATCAGCCATTGTTAAGCTTCTCAGAAATGCAAGCTGCTCCCTCAGTAGGGCATTTCTTGCTCTCTTCTTTCCTGGGGTCTTCCTAGGAAGATAAGCAGTAGACTCTCAAGTCTTCCCTACTAAATCCAAGCTAAATCTTAATTCTTTGAGCTTTCAATTCCTTCCTTAATAGGACAAAAAGGTTCTGGAATCTACCTCTTCATCTCAAGTTGTATTACGGCCAATCTTCAACAAGGAATCCAAAGAAAAAACCAGTGAGTCAGCCCCAGTGTCCTTGGCAGCACTGGGTGGGGACCTCACACCGACATACGCTCCTTTCTCTGTGCATACCATGGTCTGCGCCATGGAGGATCTGCTTCCATGTGTGTTTCTCTGGTTCCTGCTGCTGTGGTTAGCAACCTCCTGCACTTCCTTTGCCATGTGGCTGTCCTCTTCACTGTATGATAAGAGCCTGTGCTTCTTTGTTGAATTCCTATGAATACCTGATCCTTGCTGTCAGCCTGGAGACAATGTGTAGCGTGAGGCCAGATCTTGAACAAAACAAGCATCATCATACAAGACGCTTGCCTCCAGTGAGGCATGAGTGAGTGGTCTCCAGGTGAGGGGAGACTGTCTCACTTTAGAACAAAGAGAGAGGCTGCATCTGACAGTCAAGATGGCTCTGGAATATTAGCAATTTAAAGCATTAGGTTTATCCAAACTATAAGCCTAGATCTCAGACATCTCACCTTTCCTTGCCTAAACCCTGCATCTCTGCCACCCTTATTACAAGACTTCTCCACGGTCCAGACATGAGCATGTCCTATCAATCTGCCCTGGGAGCCTCCAGCCGCCAGTATGAGCCTTCAGCTCACCGCTAACTGTCCTGCTACATTGAATTTTAACTTTCTATTATTTTTTAAGTTAATTTTCATTTTTCAAGGTATTTGATGTTGCCATGAACAGCCAACAAACACAAAAATACTTGTAATTATCACTGTCCCCAGTATTCAAGTTATTGGCTACTGTATCCCCCAATACCACCCCTCATTCCAGCAGTTCCTGTGGCACCACCACATACCAGGTATTATGAGTCCCCTAGCAAGGTGTTCACAGGGACTAGAGACAGTCAGGAAATCCAATCTCAAAATCCCAACTGGGAGATCTACTCTCTAGAGACACCTGGTAGCAACTGTCTCAACCCCAGAACACTGACCATGAAGCAAAGTTTGCACGCCGGTTCTTTACTAAGACAAGCGAGAGTGGGGAGACACTGAATTGAAGAATCGAACATGTGAAATAAATAGAAATAAGTATATTGTAGAGCTGGAATCAGTTTCAAAACAAAACCCAGCTGGTTGTACTTCCTCAGGCCCTTGTCTAGCCTCACCGTGTCCCTGAACATTCTCCAAGGAAAAGAAGAGTGAGTTTTTATCTGCTGGGCCTTTACCGTCCTTTGTGCAGCAGTCTTAATGGTTAAACTCCTTTTCAGATTCCGTCACTCAGGTGCCTCTGAGTCACGCTGGGGAAACCAGGATCTCTGGTCCACCCAGGTTGGACCCAGCATTGGAGTTGCATGGATAGAGAAATGCTGAAGCCCAGCCTTGGCCTCCAGGGGCAGATAAAGAACCTGGAGCATCAGGGAACAGAGAGCTAAAGATGTTGGTCAAAGCTTTTGGGACCTCACCCTACCCAGGAGGTAGGCAGCACATCAGTTCTGTACAGCAAATAAACCAGGCCTGGGAGGGAGCCATTGCCACGTGATTTAGTTTCTCACAATCCTGACCTTCAGAGGTTCAGTTCTGAAAACACCCATCCAGCTCTAATAATGAATCTTCCAGGTAAAGACAGCAGCCCATTCTGCTGCTTGGACTCAGAAGAAAAAGGAACATTTGAAACAATTCTCCTTTATGATTAGGATGGATATGTTTTTAAAATTCATTAAGTTGTCCACTAATTTATTAGCTTACTTAACAATTTTCCAACATACTAACATGCAGGACAATGTTTGAAATGGTAGACATTTCAGGAGTTCCCTGCTAGCTGTGAGGGATGTTCCAAGATCCCTATTTAATGTCCGAAACCACTAATCCTACCAAACCCTACATATCCTATACATACATACATACGATAAGGTTTAATTTGTGAAGTAGATACAGAAAGAGATTAACAACAACCAATAATAAGATAGTTATTAGAACACACTGTAATAAACTTTCCAACATGATTACATTTGCACTTTGAGTTATTATGCAGTCAAATAGCTTGAACACAAGTTTCGCTATACCAAGATAGTTTCTCTGATAACTGAGACAGCCACCAAGTGACTAACAGTTGGGTAACATATATAGCATGGAAACACTGAGCAAAGGAATAATCTATGTCCTGGGCAACCAGAGCAGGACAGCAAGACATGTCACCGTGCTACTCAGAACTCTGTTCAATTCCTCTGCATACATACCCATGATAAAGCTTAATTATGAATTATTTACTCCTGGGATTTTCCATTTAACATGGTTGACTGAAGGTTACTGAAGCTACTGTAATTTCATCCATTCCACATATATTAACTCAGAAGCCTGCTAAACTTGTCTGAAAAGTGAGGGACCAAGGTTCAACACAATGAACAAAAGCATCCTGCTAATGTATGACTGGAGTCAGGAGCCAAAGCCTGTCCTGACTGGAAATCTGCTCTTTCTGCATTCTATGCAGTTACCCAGTTGCTTTATTATGATCTGAGACAGTCTAGATCTTATGGAAGAACAAAAAAGGCAAAAGAAAAAGAAAGGAAGTAATCCAAACTTTCTCTTTGTGTTTATTTGGGTTGACTTTGCATCGACTTTGTCCCAGACACTTAGAGTTTTGTTGTTCTTGCTGGGGAATCTGAATCTGGAGGCTTATAATGTAATTACTGGCATTTAACTACCCAAAGTGGCAGCACAACCTGGAATTCCACAGGCCATGATTGAAGGCTGACTTTCTACTCTGAATTGTCTCATGCTGTGGCAATGGCATATTAAAGACTTAGAAGACTCAGGAGTCATCAAGGTGAAATAATGAAAATAATTCCTGCTGACCAAGATATCCTTCGGGACACCTTCTTAACAGTTTCCTTCCCTGCTTTCCTTATACTATATACCTCCATAAAGAACAAAGAGGAAAACCTTGCTTTAGCTCTTTCATGATGCTACACAAAATGCCCGGACCAAAAAGTTAGTAACCTCTATAACAGAATTTCTGTCTTCTTCACTGACTTTCAATTAACAGAAACTTAACAAGGTAACAGCCCTTGAAATTTTGACAATTAGAGGTTCAAAGACGCACTGTACATTTCACTTTCTAAAGAGAAAAAAGAAAAAGGAATTTTCATAGCTCCCTAAATTTAGTAATAGCTTAATGCTCTTTCTTTACTTAAAATATTGAATGTTTCTTGCAGGCTAAGGAGGAAAACAGGGCTTCATTGACACAAACTGTCCACCCCTAGAGCTGCAGGGTTCACAGGAGATCTGTTCTGAGCTTAGGACCCCAGCCACTGCAAAGAGCTTTAGAAAGGCAGACGCCAGCACACTTTCCCACCATTCACTACGTCTTAGTCCATTTGGACAGCTGTAACAAGACACCATGAACCGGTGGCTCAGAAACTACTTTATATCACATTGTAGAGATTGAGAAGTCCAGGATCCGAGTCCTGGTAGAGTCCAGATCTGATAGACCCATTTCTCAAATATAAGGCCTTCTTGCCACATCCTCAATGGTGAGACAGGAAAACGATTTCCCAGAGAATTTCCCTCTTTCAAAAGAACAATAATTTCAGCCACCTCCCAAGGGCCACACCTCTAAATGCCATCACTTTGTGGGTTAGGATTTCAACATGACTTTTGGGGTGAAATGAAATGAGATCATAGCACCCAGCGGTCCTGAGTCTATGCCCCGGGGCCTCCTGCCCACAGCCAGCAGGTCCTCATGTTTGCATACACTGCCTAAAACCCAGAAAGTCAGAGTTAGACCGGTGTCAAACTGGAGCAAGCCAACCGGATGAAACTGGGGCTTCTGGAAGCCGTAACTGGACATGGGTGGGGATGCTGTGGGGAACGCAATGGCTACGTGCTGTGTGATCACCGAGGAATCAAGCTCTGAGGTGGCTATGCTGTGTGACCGAAGCTGTTCACGTTGCTAGCAGAATGCATCGCTGGTATCTCACCCAACACAGCCAGGTCATTTTATTAAAATACCCAAGGGATCATAAATGTCGACTATGATTCAGGGACAAAGATTACATTACCTTCGGATGATGCTTCCTCAGAAATTCCAGCCTTAACTGAAATCCATCCATGCCCCTTCCTCCATGACACTTAGAACTTAAACATGTGAGTGGATATAGGCCAGAGTCTGCAAACTTCTTCTGTAAAGGACTAGAGAGTAAACATTTCAGGACTCGCGAGCTCTAAGGTCTCTGATGCAGCCATTGACTACATAAATGAACGAGGATGGCTCTGATCTAATAAAAATTTACTTATAAAAGCAGGAACCTGGCAGCAGTTTGCAGGCCCCTGATAGGAGATGAAAGAGAAGCCTCAGGAATCTTACAGCTGACCTCTTGGGAGGTCTGGGTACCAAACTTTTCACTGTGAACGGTGAAGGGTCTCATCCAAGATAGGTGCTGAATGTCCCACTTGTTCTCAAGCCTCCTCCTCTTCTTTCCCATGGTAGAAAAATACTTCACCCTGTAATTCAGAGTGCAACAAGCAAAAGAGTACCGTCCTCAGACTAACAGCTGCCCCCTTTCTGACAGTAACCAGACAGGTTATGGCTGAGCTGCCACCTCCACCTTTCAGCCAGGACTGATGAAGGAGGGGGTGGTGTCTGTGCCAAGAGAGCTGGCTCAGCAAACACAAAAGAGAAGTATTTTCTCTTTCAGTAGGAAAAAAAAAACATTTAGAACACCTATGCTGTGTTTACACTATATTTAGTCTATTGAAAACTTAAAATCATACCATACCATACCATATAATCATTGCATAATTGTCTGATAATATCTGTCCTTGCAACTAGAATACTAGAATCAGTTCTTAGAGCTGGAACTCATATAGTAATTAGTCTCAGCTTCATGGAACAACTCAGATACAGCAAATATGTGTTGCACAGTCAACTGGGAATGAAGATATTGTGTGCTTTTACAGTGTCTGCTGTACTCGGGTCACAGAAGCTTTGCAGTGAAGGGAAGCAAGTATGTGCTTCCGGATGTATTTGTAACACGCAGCATTTCCCGATCTGTGTTCTGCTGCTGAGCTGGAATTCAGATGGGAACTCTGTCTGTTTTGATTAGTTTGGACTCCAAATACGTCAATTTAATAAGCACAATTGGCTGTTTATATCCTCAGATTCTCTTCCAATGGACTCAACCAATTGTAGACTGAAAATATCTGGGTAGAAATGCACCTATACTGGATATAAACAGACTTTTTCCTGTCACTATTCCCTAAACAATGCATTGTAATAGCTACTTTCATCCATTTACACTGTATTGGGAATTAAAATACATGGGAGACTGAGCATCTGTTACATAAAAACATGATACCATTTTGTAAAGGACTTGAGCATCCACAGATTTTGGTATTCTCAAGAGGGCAAGAATGCTAAAACCAATTCCTCCAGCATACCAAAGACAATGAGTATATTTAGGAGCCAATCAGATAATTTGCTATGTGGAAAAATCTTGAAAAGCTCTCTAGAGACAATGTACAATATCACTTACCTGTAAGATTTGAATTACATGCAGTCAGTTGACTTCAGCAGAAGAGCAAACAAAAGCCAGACAGTGGTATCTTGTTTTAGGAGCTCTGTGTGACGCAAGAGTTCAAAAGACACATGGTGGAGTGGAGAAGGTACAGAGAGAAGTGATGCATCCCACAGCCAGCCAAGTGGCACACCAGAAGTCGGAGAGACTGATAGAACAAGATGAGATCACTGGGCACGAAGGACAGGAGTCAGGACCTTGTGGACCAGCACTTCTCAAACGCTCATGTGCGTGTGAGACACCAGCCTCTTGCCCATGGGTAGGCTCTGATTCACTAGATGCGGGGTGGAAGCTGAGATACTGGGTTTCTCACAAGCATCCAGGGATCCTGCAGGTGCTGCTGTCCCTGGACATCTAAGCAGCTGAGTAGCATGGTTCTCAGTCTTCAGAAGTTGCAGTGGAGTTGGAATGGGCAGATCGTAGAAGCCACCTCCTCCAGATCATCCAACCTCCTCCAGATCACCAGAGAGGAAAGGGAAGGCGAGCAGGCTAAGCCAAGCGGTTTGCCCAAGGCTGGATGTTAAGAATTAAGTCTCCCCCTCCTCCACTGACTCTCATTGCAACATATTTTACTGCTGCAAAGAGTCCCAAAACAAAGGTAAGTGAAAGTTGGAGAGTTTGTTTATCTTTTTCCTCTTGGGTGGGGAGGGTCTTGACAAATTCCATTTTATCTAAAGAGATTGTGAAGAGCTCTTTCCAAGTCAGGATCCTTTCTTGTGTGAATGAACATTTTGGAGTAATCCTAGAACACTGTTTCTTCCCCAGTTGAACCTAGGACCTTGCCAGGGAGCAAAGAAATCAACTTCACAAGGGATGATCACATGTCCTGTATTTTGACTAATTTTTAAACACAAAGATTCCTTGACCTTAAATAATTTGAAAAGCCACTGCTGAAGAATTGTGCCCTCTAATAAGATGTGATAGAAAGCAATATTATTTACTTTACCTTTGTGAACCTAGGACCATTTCCAAGTCAGCAGTTACAATTCTGGTCTCAGCCGGTCCAGGCAGCCCAATTTCCTGCTCCCTACCCGGCATTCGTTTGAAGTTGCATCTCATACAAATATGTGAGTCAAGCAGTGTAACATGACCTGAAAGGTTTCTGAGAAGCACGGATGTTACTTTTCTGAACCTGCTTTGTTCCGCCTTCCCCTGACTTTCAGAAGGAGAGGCAACTTTTCTATTCAGGGATTACCCAGCCAAACAAAAGCCAGGAATCCAAGCTCAGCTAACATTCACATGTGGTTTACTAAGTGTTGGAGGCTACTGGCCAAGGTTAACTCCAACTGGGGAACTGAAGAACAATGAATTTTTTTGCCCTAAATTCCAGAATTCTGTCCACCCAGAGCATCTCTGCCAACCTCCACCACTGAGCCTCACAAACCCTTCATGAAGATATTTCATCAGCCTCCTCTGACAGCCCTCTGGGGTTTCTCACTTAGAGCTCAGCTTGGCAGCCAGTTCTGGAACATTTGTAGGGGCTCTGCTGCTGGCCCCCCTCCAAATGGGCAGACCTGGGAATTTGTAGCCATACATTTAAATAGCTTATTTAGCTGTGCATGTTCCTCATTAATTGCTCCTGCCTTCAATTGAATTTGTGCTTGGTAATTTTCTCCTTATACTGAGAATACAGATAAAATTTGATGGGCCGTTCTGGCCCTGGGCCGGACAACTGCCAAGTTTCCATCATTTTGATGACAAGCACAGAGGACAGACAGGGACGTCACAAGTCAAGGGGCACCAGGGGTGCTATATTTCAGAAAGTAGTAATAGGACTTGCCTAGTTCATCATTTGTACCGCTTCCTTTTTAGCTGCTTCTGCGGATTCTGTCGATGGGAGACTGCAGGGCCCACCAAGCCAAGCTCGCTGCTCCTGTTTAACAGTCCCTGATGGGGGCACAGGAGCACCGTGCTCTGTTCCATGCCTGCACCCTCAACGAGGGCTGAAGACGCAGACATTTCACCGACCCTAGGACTTGTGCACGTGCTGTGAGAATTCTCAGATAAACTGTCCAGCAAGAGAATTTTCCACTGGAATGGCTTCCTGAAACAGGAGCCAGTAACTCACAGGAAATGTGTTTCTCCTTCATGGCATGCCCAGGCGGTGTTTGGCCAGGGAGCTCGTATCAGTCTGCCTCGCTTTCCATATCTACTCTCCCGGACAGGTGCAGAGTGATTCCCCAAGAGGACGTTTTGGCCAGAACAGTGTGAGCAAGTGTTCCCATCACCAGTGGCAATGCCAGGCGCTAAGGAAGGCAGTCGTCAGCAGAGCAGAGTCTGCCTAATGGCTCTGGGCATTCGGCTTGGACTGATAAGCTGCGCTAGGTTCGTCTTTCTGAATACTGAGTGACTGTGACTTAGGGACAAGGCTGAAATTTATTAACAGTAGGCTTTGGCCTGATACCAGTATCACACTGCATTAGAGAAAGCTCTGGTCTGCTTCTGTCATCCAGGCTGAGCTGCAGGCACCTCCTTGCCACCTCTCACGGATCCCTGGTGCTGCTGATTAGCTTTGCCTGCACCTGTGAGGATGAGAACCCAGGACACCATGGTTTTCCATGTGCCCGTGTGCTGGGGAGGCTTGAAGGTCAGTGTGAAAGAAGAGAGAATTCTATGAGGATCACCCTGGAGTAAACTGGTTTTTATCCAGGGCTAAAAAAAAAGCCATGGCCAAAAAACAGTATGCCCCTCTCCTCCCCACCATCCTTCCTTTTCTACACTTCTGACCGCAGCTAAAGCCAGCAGCATCCCTCCACGAGGCCCATCTCAGTGCCTCCCTCACTCCCATAAACCCAGACTCTAGCCAGCAACCGGAGGCCCGGCAGTCCCCACCATGACACCCAGATGGTGAGATCCCTGAGAGGTGACTGGGACACGAAGGGCCACCTTCATGAACTGATCATTTTTCTTCATCAACTAGGTCTCCTGGGAAAGTCGGGTCTCTGGGAACTGGATCAGCTACCTCGAGAGTGGGTTGCTATAAAATGAACATAGCTTGTGCAGCTTCCGAGCATACTGTCTTTACCCACTGACAGAAAAGAGAGGAAAGATGGGAAGGAAAAGAGTTTGTTAGCAATTTAGAAAGAGAGACTAAACAGAAAGCACAGTGTAATGGTTTAGTTCTAAAATAACCAGCAAAAGACATTCAGAGGTGGTTTTGGTGATTAGGTCATGTTGGTTCTAACTTCATCAATGGATTAATATATTGATGAAATCATTATTCAGTGGCATTACTGGGAGGTGAAGGAAACTTAGAAGTGTGCTTAGTTGAAGGAAGTGGGTCACAGCAACCCAAAGATCCCAGCCTCTTCTCTGGCGCTCTCTCTCTCTCTCTCTTTCTTTCTATGTCTGTCTCTGTCTCTCTGTCTCTGCCTACCTCTGTCTCCCTGTCTTTCTCTGTCTATCTGTCTCTGTCTCTCTCTGTCTCTTGGTCTCTGTCTACCTCTGGCTCTCTGTCTCTCTGTTTTTCTCTGTCTCTGTCTCTCTGTCTCTCCCTGACTGTCTCTCTTATCTCTCTCTGTCTCTGTCCCTGTCTCTATCTGTCTGTCTATTTCTATCTCTGTCATTCTCTGTGTCTGTCTCTCTGTCTCTGTCTTCTTCTGTCTCTCTGTTTGTCTCTTTCTCTCTCTATCTCTCTCTCTGTCTTTGTCTGCCTCTCTGTCTTTTTCTGTCTCTGTCTGTCTTTCTATGTCTCTGTCTCCTTGCCTCTGTCTTTCTGTTTCTCTCTGTCTCTGTCTCTCTCTGTCTATTTCTGTCTCTGTCTGTCTCTATCTGTCTCTCTGTCTCTCTCTCTCTTTTTCTCTTTCCTGACCACCAAGATTTTGTCAGCCACACCATACCACTATGAGGTCTCTACCTCAAAAGGCCTGAAGCCATGGAGCTGGCTACTAATGGTCTGAACTTTCAGAAACCATGAGCTAGAATAAACTTTGCCCCCTTTAAATTGATTTCTTTCAAGAATTTTGTCACAGCACTAGACAACTATCACAACTGGCTGTATGTCATACATCCTTTAGATGAGATGACATCTCATACTGCTAGAAAAAGCAGCAATCCAAGCTCTTTGGAAAAACGGATGTTGCAGAACTATAACTTCTTCAGGAGGCAAAAGGAATTTTCTACAAATGGGGCATTTGTCTCATGTATGTTAAAGCCAGGTATTTTATTAAAATATTACATTTTCTCTACAAATCTAAAACCTCCAACCAGCACCAGACCTAAGAGGGATAGAAGGTCACTGGCAGAATACTCCCGCCATGCGCTTGGGTCAGAGGCGGGCTGCCTCTTGCAAAATAAACAGAACCATAGAAATCCAACCACATCCAAAACTCCCAACAGGAAAGAGATAGGAATGAGAGAGAAAAATGTCTCATAGGCTGCTGGAAATACCAGGAAACTAGCAGGAAGTCTGTTAAAGAAATCAAGACTCACACGGTTTTGTTGGTGGTGGTGGTGGTGGATACAGCAGGAATGGTGGTGGTATTTTTTTGCCTTTAATTTGTCAGCTCATTTGTCCACAAATAAAACATCTGAAGTTGTTAACACAGGGATTGGTGTTTAGTCTTTGCTGGAGAATGAAAATTTTAATGTCCAAGTGTTACTGTGCCAAATGCTAAGTATCTTAATACTTTTCATTGTGGGGTCACCTGAACAGACACATATACACACATCACTCCTCAAGAGCGAAGACTGACATGAAATGAAGGCATCAGGACTCGCTTGGGAACTGGGCTGGAGTGAAACATGGGGAAGGCTGACAGAGCAAGATTTCCCCGATAAACTTTTCCGGAACTCCAAGCCTTCTCCTCCCTGGTGTCTAGGCATCCACCTCACCCCGAATGGCCAGAGATATTGACTAACGATTCACTTCAACACCCATTTTCAGTGAAGAACTAGATGTTTACATTCCCACGCATCAGAATCTAGAACATAATACAAGAGCACTCGAAAAAACAAAAAGCATACACTTTATTTCCTGGCCTGCTTTGGCTCTGTCCAAGAGTTAGAATGCTGGACCAATGTCCTTAATCTCTAGGTCTCAGTGTTGCTCCATGGTAAATACAAAATGGCCCCCCAGGGTCATTGTTTCGTCTGCTGAGATGACAGATGAAAGTAGCAGGCTGACAGATACCAAGGTTAGCGTGCAGTAAGTCCCAGCCCTCCCCTTCCAGTGGGAGGCGCGAAAGTTTCCTGTTTCGCTAGCTTCTCTATCAGGCACCCATGCTCTCTGCTGGCCAGAAAGCCCTGGCACTTGGCTGATGCCATTCAGAAGCCCCACACGCCCTGCTGCTCACCTGCATGACTGTCACAGGTCATGCGGGCTACGTTCTGTGTCAGAAGGCAAAAAGAACAATTTTCATCCTCCTTAAGTGAGATAAAATGTGAAGATTGAACAAGATAAATAAGATCATTTCCTTGGTAGGGCCTGCTTATTTGGATCTCATTTTTAAGGCACTGGAAACTAATTTCTCCTGGGTTGAGGTTTTCTGTCCCTCCACAATGAATGTGAAACCCAGCAGTAAATTGATGATGTTGGTGTTTGGGAGTGTGTGGTCAACAGAGGCCGCACACTATAAAGGGAAAAAAGTAATTTCTTCTCAGTGGAAAGTAACCCATGGATACTAAATCAGTTGCTACTAAGTCAACTGTGAAGTGATTTTCATGTAATCAACAGTTCTTTTCTCCTTATATTAATGGCTGGGTAACAGTGACAATTGGCAATTTACCAAAATTAAACTATACACTCAGCCATCAGCTGTCTAATAATACAAGTGTCTCTTGGGGCAAAGAGGTCTTGGAATGCAAAGATATGCATCCTCACCCTTTAAAAAATGTTAAGAGAATATATGAAAAGAGAGAAAGAAAAATATGCTCTTTTTTTTTTTTTTTTTGTACCAAACTCACAACCTCATGCTTGCCAGGCAGGCGCTTATGTTGCTGAGCTGAATTCCCAGCCTAAAATATGCTCTTCTAATGTCAGTCTGAACATACATAATTTCCCTTGCTTGTTTTAACCCAAATCTCACTTAATGGTCAAAGTCTGTAAAATTAGAGGAAAACCTATTCTTGGTGCTGGAAACAAAGAAATGAGGACATTCTCAGTTAGAAACTTTCAGAAACACCTGTAAGATCCTTTATAGAATGGTTTGGATTGAAAAAAAGGCTGCCGTGGTCCACTTCTTCCTACCAGCTATTTACAAAGTTAGAGTTTTTCAAAAATCAAGGACCCCTCCAATTCCCAGTTTGGTGACGTGTGAAAAGCGGGCGGGGCGTTGGCACAGTCCACTGACAGGTGGAGACGGCGTCAGTGCTGAGAGGGCAGCAAGGGCCTGGTAAAGCTCAAGCGCTCAGCCCATGGGGGACAGCAGTGTCCCCCAGATGCGCTCACACCTGAACACCCCCCAAATCATCTATGTGATTCCTGGGGTTCAGAGCAAGATGAAAGTGTAGGGCATCACATTTAGAAAGATAAAAATGTGCTTTACTGTTTCTTCTTTCACCAGGCTCTTCCCCGAGACCACTGTGTGCCCGGAAGCTTTACCACGCCGGTGCCTGTCCCTCTCACCTCTCCCAGTGAGACCGGAATGCACTGGAGCCCCACTGCCCCATCTCATTGTGCTTCCGAACAGCCCCCGTCAGTCTGGCCCTCTCAAGCTTCCAGTCTGCTGACACCCTGATCATTCCCAGCACCCCCTGTAGACCACGAGAACCACTGTCTGTGTTTCCACTTCTACTCCCGGCATGCTCTTGCCAAGCCTAGCATCCCAACACATAACTCACCCAAAGCCCAGCCTACCCAATGAGTCCCTGGACCTCCCTCCCTTCCCCTGCTCCATCCCTCCCAACCCCACCATCCCACGCCATTCCCTGCATGGAGCAGGACCACCACCAAGTCCCAGCTCGGGAATCCCATTCCTGTGAGGCCTTCCCTTCTCCCAGTTAGCTTACTTTAGCAACTCCAATGACACAGCCAGTTATCCACCTCAGGACAGTCAATGTACTGAACCCCTCCATCACGACGGCACCCGTTCCACCGCTCTATCTTCACTTTCCGCTTAGCCCCGTTTGGATTCCACAGTTAGTCCTCCGCAGAACCCATGAACCCGCTCGACTCGCCCTCCTTTATATTCCTGTGGAAAACCCCAACCATCTGCCTGCTTCCTGCCAACCGAGGCCCACTAATCACATGGGGTTCCAAAGTAAGATGCCAAGATAATGAAGTGACAGCCACATCTGATGATCCTGTGACCTTTTATTTGGCTTGTGTTTTAACTTCAAAGCTAAACAAATAAATCAACAACATCCTACAAGATTAAATGCACTGCTTCAAAGGAACAAACTCCAGAATGGGTGGCGAGTTCTAAACTTCTGCCACACAGAATGAAATCTACATGATTTTTCGAGTGAAGCCTGTGACCTGGGGACACCCCGACACACAAAGGTAACACGAGGCTCTCGAAGCTGTGTCCAGACTGTGCACCACGTGCGTCAGACTTCCCACACACAGGCACGCGCCACACCGCCAGAGGACAGAGGAGAAAAGCGGCAGAACTGAGCATACAAGAGCAACAAAATCAGCAAAGCAAAGCTTCCAAAGAATAACCGTGAAAACAGTTACAAAACTAATCTAAATGTCAAAAATAAACATTGCTTTGAGGAATATATACAAAATGCTTAGACCAGAGTCTGGCATCCACGTGACTATTATTACAAAAAACTAAAGGTGTCAGTAATCTCAATGTAAAGTCCCAAACTGTAAGAACAAACTCCAGGGAATGTGATGGTGAAGGGAGGGGTCATGCAGAAAATGGAAGGAGAAAAGTAATAAACTCATTTTAAATTTTTCAGCCTGTATCCATTTAAATCAGAAACCATCTCCTCATTCTGGAAGTTGATAATAGAAGCAAGATGTGTGTTTTCACATATGTGCATTTGCATATGTTGTTTCATTTAAGGCTGTGGGCCTCCTTCTGGGAATATACATGCTATTACACAGCAAAGTGTTCTCTTCTTGTTTCTCTAAATGCACAGGGCTGCTGTGGAGTGTGACGATGTAGCAACCCATAAACACCCAAGTCCACATGGCTGCCCAAGAATCAGCTACATAGGAATTTGTTTGCAGTCCTAGGTAACATGACCAAAAGGACAATAGGCTCCCTTCAAAATGCTCCAATCCCTCAAGTACATCCCCTAGCACAGCGGCGTTGTCTGTTACAAGAAGCTGGCCAGAGTCAGCTCACCCAGAGAAGGGGAACCAGGCCTTCCCAGGGCCAGGAGTGAGCCCTGCCCTCGGTGTCAGCCCAAGAACGTCATCACGACACCCCTTCCCGAGCCAAGACTCACAGCAGAGCAGCAGGGTCTGCTCCTGAGATCTGTCCTGTCCTGCAGAGGGCCAGAACTTTCTGCACAATGACATCAAATAATGACGGCCACAACACATCTTTAACAGCTGTGGTGGTTGCTTGAACTGAGAATGGAAATTGCCCAGGATCCAAGTGAAAGAAAGCGGAGTGAGGATCACGTGGTCTACACTAGATAAAAGACGTCAAAAGAACCGGAAGAAAGAGGTGAGGACGCGTTGTCTCCGGATGGGTAACGTTTTTTCATGCCCATCATTTCGTGTGTAGACAGATATTCATCCCATTCTGAGGACACATTGATGCGTCCTCCTGTAAGCGGGGAGATGCCCCCTCAGATCTGTGGATGGAATTCCCCGAGGCACCGCCTGTGTGTACCTGAGGGAGTGCAGAACATTCTGCTATTTTAACAAAGCCTGCCTGGGCTGGGGGAAAGCATGGCTCTCTAAGACACTCTTCAGTAGAGATTCTGTTTTTTTAATCCACACACCAAGAGTACTGTTTGGGCGCGAGGGCGGCTCTGTAGGGAGCAGGGAGCCGCCGCCTCCCCTCACCGTGGGTGTGAATCTCCGTGATCGCAGCCAGCGGCCAGGGAGCTGAGGGCTGCAGCCCCCCAGACTCCGCCTGTGCTCTGCCCACGGCGCAGGGTAACTGACGCCCTGCTCGCAGCCTTCCACTCCCCGTGCATTCGCCCGTGCTGCTGTTACATCCCACAGACTCGCCCACATTGGATATTAATGATTTACTCGATGAACTCTAGGGTGCTTACGAAGCATGATAGTGTAAGCATCCTAAAAAAATAATGACAAGAGAAAGCGCTGCCCTCTCCCCGTGTGGGCGTGGCCGGGGGAGGAATCACCTCTAAGGGGGTCTCCTTCAGCTCCTGGCTGTGAAGGCGGAGCTCGGCGGGGGAAGAGGGCTGACTGCACATTGCTGCAGACACCTCAACTGCCCACCGACAGCCCGGGGATGGGCCAAAGGGAGCGGGGTCTTCCTGCGCAGCTGGACTGGTAGGACTCATCCACATTCTCCCACAAAAAGCAGAAGAGGCGCCCCCGTCAGCACGAGGCTGGGTGCATGGATGGGGTTCCCGGGGGCTGCTGCCGGCCGCTGGGGCCCATCGCTGGTCCCGAGAGCTCTTCGCAGCCTGGCCCTGAAGGCCGTGTAGATCATCTCCGTGGAGAGCCGGGTGAGGACCGCCTCTCAGCTGTGGTCCACGGGGCACTCACTGCTGAGTTCCTCCAGGCGCTGCATGCTTCCTGTACACAATCTACCCTCCTCCTCAGACCGGTCAGGATGTCTCACAGAGGACTCAGAGGCATAGCTTTCCAGCAAAGTCTCCATTAGCTTATAATCCACAACATCTTGTGCAAAGTTTTACCCAGTAAATTGTCTCATTTCATCTTCACACATCATCACATAAAGTGGATGCGTGGACACACTCTTTATAAAGCTCTCTGCGGTGCAGTATCTGTGATGCTGCTGTTCTATGGAGATACACGTTTCAATGCTTTCGAGATAAATCACTAATATTTTAGGCTTTTTTCTCTTTTCATTGTGGTAAGAACACGTAACATGAAATCAACCCTCTAGCAAAGTCCTAAGTGTACAATACAGCACCGTTAGCTGTAGACACCATGTTGTATTAACAGATAGTAGTCTTTATTCATCTTTCATCACTAAATTTAATAGTCACTGAGCACCTCTGTTTCCCTCTTCCTTCCAGCCCTGGAAACCACTATGCTATTCTGTTTCTCTGAGCTTAACTGCTGCGGAGTCCTCTTAGAAGTGGTGATGTAGCACGAATCTGTGTGCACCCTACTTCACCCAGCACTGTGTCCTCCGATTTATCCATGTTGCTACAGGTGACAGGACTTTCCTTCTTTTTTAAGGCTGAATAAGATGCCATCGTATATAAATATATTTTCTTTATTCTTCCATCCACCAATGGACGTTCAGTTTGCTTTCATGCCTTGGCTATTATGAGTAATTTTGCAATAATGCAGAAGTACAGATACCTCTCTGAGATCCTGCTTCCATTTCTTTAGCATATGCACACAAAAGTGAGATTTCTGGGTCATATGGTAATTCTAATTTTTTTGTTTTTTGAGGAAGCTCCAAATAGTTTCTCACAGTGGCTGCAGACTGTATACAGAGCTTTCCTTGCCTAGAGATAATCTAGATGCCACCCTAACAAGTACAAGGTGATAAGGTGGCACCTCACCACCTCACCGCGGCTTTATTTTTGCATTTCCCTGATGATTAAGGATGTTCGAAGCCTTTCCTTATGCATGTTGCCATTTGTGTATCTTTGGAGAAATGTCTGTTCAGTTTCCTTGCCCATTTTTAAATGAGGTTATTTGGATTTTTGCTATAGAGTTACAGGAGTTCATTCCTGACATATTTTGCATACTAACCCCGTATCAGACATATGGTATGCAACTATTTTCTCCCATTGTGTGGGCTGCCTTTTCACTCTGTTGATGGTTTTCTTTGCATCGGTCTTGGCAATGATTTCTTAAACATGACACCAAAAGTGCAAGCACTCAAAGCAAAAATAAACAAGTGGGGCTACGTCAAACTAAAAAGCTTCCACGCAACAAAATTTTGTTTCATTCTCAAGTTATGTGAAAATAGCTCCCCATTCCCGAGCCTTACTTCCTAGGCAATGACTTAGACAAGCCAGCCCTCTGCCAGGCAAGCACACAGACACAGAGCGGGGAGACAGGATGACGGGTGGCTGGGGAGGGTTAGAAAAATGCTTGCGCACTGCATCAAAAGGACTTTCTCAAAATTCCTCACCCAAGTAAGTTGTGCAATATTTCATTGTAGACACGCCATAGATGAAGAAACAAAAGCTCAATGCACAAAGCAATCTGACCAGGTTCGTACCGTTGGCAATGCCCTTGCTGTACTTAGCCCAGCAACTTTAACTTAATATCCTCATCACAAAAAGGGAAATGGAGTTTGCCGCTCAGAAAATACACTCCCCGGCAAGGAAGGGCTGTGGGGGAAAAATGCACCCCCAGTGCTAGGCCAGGTGCAGGCGCTGCAGGTCGTCATCTTGCCGGCAGCTCTCAAAGCTTTAAGACCAGCATTGCTTGAACGAAGACTCTGGGTACAAACCTCGACACTGGCAAAGAGGCAGGCTCAGCTTTGGTCCATGTGACTGCCAGCTGGGCTCCCAACTCTGGAAAACTGTAATTCCAGCTCCACATCTCTCTGTGGTCTTTGGCTCTTCCCAGCTCTCCCTCATGACCTTTGCTGGATGCCCTCGCCCCAATTCCTTGGGCAACCATGACAGTTCCTAGACGCTGGCTGAGCACTCTGCGGGAAAGCAGGTGGCAGGGGACACAGCACAGGAAGGGGCAGGAGAATGCACAAGCTGCTGCAGCCCAGGCTGTGCCCACTGTGACTGTGCGGCAGCGGGGGCCTCCCTCCAAGAAACAAGCGTGGGAGAAGAGTTGGATAAAGAAAGACAAGCGGGAGATAAAGAAGCAAAACACATGGGGCATAGAATAGGGTGATAAAATCAAGTGACCGAGCTTAGCTACGCGTGTGCAAAGGGCCGGAAGGTGTGCAGAAGAGAGAGGCACACCGTTAGGAGGGGGCGGGGAACGGAGCCAGAACACGAGTTTCTGCATTTGACCAAGATGCGGATTAGTCAGATACCTAATTTCTCCGAGCTTCAGGTTCCGTGTTTGGAAAGCAGGACGATCCCGATTCCTGTCTCACGGTGCTTTGGTGAGAAGGAAATGAGATGAAGCCGACAGCATACCCACCCCAAGGCTGGTTCTCAGCAAAGGCTCAGTAGACTTTAGCTACACGAATGTGCATTTTTCTTAAATAAAGGTTAATAGAAAACAAACAGGGAACGCCCAGGTAGGGGGAGAGGGCAAAGCGAACTGTCTCTATGCACTCCCTGGGTTGCTGTGACTGCGGTCGACCTTAGCAGTCAAAGCCACACAGGTGAGAAAAGTGAGGCTCTGGCTTCTTTCACGGGGGTGAGAGGACAGGGCGGTGGATCCTCTCCTCTCCAAAGCCTCAGACGTGCAGCTGAATCATACACTGAACAACTTTCCACCAGAAACACAAACTCCTCAGAGTTGGATTTACAGTGTTCCCAGCAGTACTGATAGTAGCTAAATGAGGGCTGAGAAGTTACCACATGCCAGGAAGAGTTGTGTCCTTTGTACATTTTGTCACTTAATTGCACATGTATTATCACTTACCACAGGCCCAATAGATCCTCATGCTATGAATGAGAAAAATGAAACATGGGGAGGAGGGAATGCTTACCAAAAGTCACAGAGTTGGTGAAAGGTAGAAAAGTACAATTTTCCCAGGGATATAGCACCTGCCTGGCAAGCAGAAGGTCCAGTACCCCCCCCCCAAAAAAAAGACAAGGAATAAAAGAAAAGAAAAGAAAGAAAGGTACAGTTTTGAAAGTCCAACTCCAAGCTCTTTATTATGGTGCTGAGTCTAAACATGAACAACTTTTGAGGCTTGGGAGATTGAAATGTCCAGTTTTAGCGCGATTCTGAAGTGCCACAACCATAATAATATATCCTAGTAGATACGGAAGGAAATAGAAATCCCAGCTTAAGATCCAGGATTAGCCACATGATTGTAGAAGAGGTTTCTTAATCATGAGCCCTGCACTTTGGAGATCTCTACCTCTCCTGGTTTATCCTCTCTCCCCTCAGACCCTAAAACAGAAAGGCAAGGCCCTGACTCCAGAATGTCTCAGTAAATTTCAGGACATGAAAATGGAAAAAGGTTGAGAAAGTAATTCTCTCCAAGAAAATTCTTCTTTAATGAAAAATAAAAGCAATTATCTCTAAAGGCACAAGAGACAGACAGATGTAAGAAACGCTTGTCGAGGTCTGCCTAGACAATGTACGGAGTCAAAAGTCCCCAAGAGGCTGCTGTCTGAGCTACCTTCCTGTCACAGCCTGAAGGAGGAGAGGCTTAATTTTAGCTCAGAGGTTTTAGTTCATGACTGGTTGGACTGAAGTGGCATTGGGGAACTGTGTGATGAGGAGGAAAGCCGCTCACATCATGGAGGCCAGGAAGCAGAGACAAGGCAGGAGCCAGAAAGGGGGATAGAGCCTTGTGGGTCTCACCCTGCGACCCGCCTCTTGCGACCAGGCACCAGCTCCTAACCTCACATTTAGCTATGATATCCCAAGAGTCCATCGCCCCTCAAAACCCCACCTATGCATGTGTGAAGCCTGGAGGGGGACATCCAGATATAAACCAGGACCAGAACTTATTGTAACAGAATCAGACATATCTGCTTGCTTGTGCTAACTTACCCTTTCTGGGAAATTGGTTTTCACCACCTCAGATACTATCGTAAATTCTTATCCCTCAATAAACCAATTAACCACCTGTGCCCAGTTGAAGAACAGGTTGAAGGACAGGCAGAGAAAAAACAGGAAACTCAGGGGTGCATTGAAAGAAATAATCTAGATCTTTGTTCTAGATGCTTTACTGATTGCCTCATCCTTAGCGCATCATAGGGAGCTGATCGCTAGAGCAGACAAGAAAACCTCCTTCCTTTCATCCAGGACAACAAGCCCCAGACCAGAGAGGTCAATCCAGCGGTTGGCCTTCAACTAACCAGATGTTCTGTCATTCAGTTTAAGAGCCAAGAATCTCTAAGTAATCATAGGTGCCCAAGACTGAAATGGATTAGTCAGCTTTCCCGTCACTGGGACACTACCCAGCAACCACAGCTGAAAGGAGAGGAGGCTTAATTTGGCTCTGTTTCAGCAGTTTCAGTTCATGGGCAGCTTGTTCCAAGGCAGAACCATGGTGGAAAGATGTAGAGGAGCAAAAATGCTTAGCCCACGATGACCAGGAAGCAGAGGAGGAGAACAGCACTCAAGAGGAAGGGGTCAGGTACCAGATAGAGTCCCAAGGTCACACCTCCATAACCCACCCGACACATGCAAAGGGTACCCCACTAATTCTCTGGGTGCTCCCAACTCAATCCAGTTGGCAATTAAGCTTAGCTGTCACCATGTCGTGCAAGCTCAGATCTTCTTACGTACAGAGGCAGGGAAGTACAGAGGACACTGGTCCAGCGCAGGGTGACCCAGACCCAGCAGGAGAAGCAGATGTAAGGGTAACATGTGGTCCCTGACATCTGACCTTCCACCTCAGGTTACTCCTCACACCTTTACCATATCCACGACCTGAGATGAGTGATGTCCGTCCCTCTGGCCAAACGGGCCTTGACTCAATCATATTAACATCACTGGTGACAGCTAACACACCAGACACTGACTTTGTATTGGAACTATACTAAAACCTTTACTTTGATGTCTCATTCTTCTTCTTACTATTTTCAAGACAGCAGTAGTATCATAACCCTCTTTTGCAACTGAGAAAACTGAGGTTCTGAACTCCCATTTGAGGCAGAAATTGTACCAGTGAATTAGCCAGTGAATACACTCTTTAACTGAGGCACTGGACTCTCCTTTACCACCACACTAAGCAATCTCATGGACCTAGGAGCTACAGGAGAGCAGTTCACCCTGCTGAATGTCCACCACTCGGTTCTCATGGGCCGAGATGCTGTAATGATGTTGGGGAAATGTGAACATCATTGTTATTGACTTGGATTTAAACTTTGGTTCTGCAGTTTACAACTTCCCCCAACTCTCCTCTTCTTCATGTGTAAAACAGTAACATACACACTCACTATGATGTCTAACCCTCAGGGTGGTCAGTGGGATTAGATGGTCAGGGGACAGTACCTATCACAAAGCAGAGTGCCTGGACGTCCTGGTCCCTATCAGCTCCCTTCCCCTATCTGCAGGTGGTTAGAAGATTAATGAGCTACAGGTGGCAACTCCAGTGCATGACGATGAATAGACCCCGTGCCCACCCCCAGACTTCCCCCTTTAACTTCAGAGAAGTCATAGAGATCAGCTTGAAGCACAGGCTGGAATATCTCTTTCAGGCAGCTTTCACACAAGGAGCATTGTTCCAAAGTCAAGGTGATATTTTTTCTCCTCGAATGCGTGTGATTCTTAGGGAGCTGAGAGAATTGTCTGTGAAAAGTTAGACGCACCAGTCTGCATTTAGTTAGAGTCATCACCACTGCAAAGTGTTGTCGTAGGTTAATAATTTTTTCCAGAAGAAGGGAGTGTTGGGGAGGGGGTGGATGAGAAGAGGGAAGAAGAGGAGTACACTTGGGAGACTCTATCCCGGGCACTTCAACTAATCCCACTCACTGCAGACACTTGCTAGTCAGTCGCAGCTGGACAGAGATGCATGCCCACTGGAGGCGGATTCTCGCTACACATCTGAAAAGCATGGACGTCTTTCTGCTCCGCCACCTGCTGTCAGTAAACACAGGGCAGCGAGCCTTCCCTGGGTGGATCTCTTCTTTCCTCAGACCAAACAAGAGTTTAGAAACCTGCTCAATTCTCCTTGGCCTAAAATGCTACCCACCTCTGCAAAGTAGCAGACCATAAGCTCCATGTACTCCTCCCCGGAGCCACTGGGAAGTCTCCTCACTTCCAGAGAGAAGCCAAGTTTCTGACATCAGTATTCGTCGTGTGCCTGCTGCTCACAGTGTGGCTTGAAACATCTGCATCATGTGGAAGGTTGTCAGAAACAGTGCAAAACCCCAAGCCCAGAGGCAGGGCCTGGGATGTGGTGTAGCCACAAGCTCCTGAGCAGTGTGGCTCTAGCCAGGCCACAGAGTGCCCTCTGATCAGCCAGGCTTATGTAATTGATTAGCAATCAATTACCTCATCCACCCATTCGAAGAAACGACCTGGATTAGCTCTGTTCCAAAGCATCTGTTCCAAATCAAACCGTCACTCATCCGACACCGCTGGAGCAGAGCCAGCTAGCTGCCTACCAAAATGTGTGCCCCTGCTGTCACCGTGTGTGCGGTCACTCCTGGGAGAGAGCGTTCACTGGGTCATCACTGCACCTTCCCACCTGGCCAGCCCCCCCAGATCCATCTCCTGGGTGGTCACACATGGGTCTCCATCTGTTGAACAGAAATGCCACAGATCATATCCAGGCCAGGACTTTGTGGAAGCACTGAAACTTCTCCACTGTTCTCCCTCTGCTGGCTGTGGACTCTGAGATCCCAGCAGCGGTGGAACAGATGGGGAGAGCATGGGTCCCTAAGTCAGCATATGGCAAAAACCACCCTTAGACCTCCCATCCCACTTCGGACTGTTGCAAGAGCAAGAAACAGATTTCTACTGGTTTTTTTTGCAACTGAAACTGAGATTTCTTTGTTCTAGCAACTGATGTTACACTGCCTAATATCACTATCACTAGTCAAGTCTCCCCCAAATTATAGTAGCTACATTTCACTTAGTCATGGTCGCTCCTTGCCAGGTGAGTCACTTTTGCAAAGTATCTTATGTGCGTTATCTCTAAGATACCATGGTTATCAGTGGTTAAAAACCAAAGTTCCAGAGAGATTAGATCAAGTCAACCATCCATATCCACGATTTGCACATTCTTAAATTCAGCCAAGCACAAAGACAGCAAGCCATATTGAAAATATTTTCATAATTTCATCTCTACTGACTATGCAAAGGATTTTTTCTTGCCATTATTCCCTAAATATTATACTGTAACAATGAGATTATATTGGGGATTCTAGGTCACATATAGATAGTGTAAATTATATGGGAGGGTGTGCATAGGTTACAAGCAAATCCACACTGTTTGAGGGGTCTGAGCATTGACAGTCTTGGGTATTCACTAGGGTCTTGGAACCAAGCCCCTCGGTTACCAGGGCAACTGTAACTTACTCAGGATCCTGCTGGTAGTGAGTCCAGAGCTCAATGCAACCCAAGTGTGTTCCACCGTGAACAGGACTGAAGCTAGGACTACAAAGAGCTCTGTTCCTTGGAAGCCCGTCCACACAACTGGATGAGACGTCCTCCAAGGCTGATTACTGTTGGGAGCCATTGAAGCTGGAAAATGACCCACACGTGAACTTACCACACATGACCTTACCAAAGTAACAAAGAGCACCTGGGTCAACCACGCGAAAAACGCTCCCACAGTCCAGCAAAACAGGAGGCTCCTAAACAAGCCAAGCCTGGGTTGCTGGGCAGAGGGGCTGAAATTGACGTCATCCTTCCCGGTATATAAATAAACCCACAGCATCGGTTGAGCAGTTCCTTTCCTCCCATCAGGAGGATAAGGGCTTCATCTGACTCCAGCTTTGTCTCTGTCTTTATTTTCTCATCCTCTCGCGGTCCTTCACCCCAAGAACCTCAGGAGCCGCATGGGTCGCGGCAGATTATTGCCACATCCTGTTGGTGTCTTCCCAGCCTGCCCACATGGTCTTTCTTAGCCTGCCTCCATTCTTGGTCCTCTCCCCTGCAGGATAATAAAAATCTTGGTGGTGCCCAGGAGTTCCTTACCCACCTGGGGTTCCAGGCTCCTCCTGGCACAGCCTTTTCCCCAGGGTGCCTCTGTATTTTGCAACACAGAATGGTCACTGTCAAGATGGTTTATGTTCCAGGGAGGTCAAGGTTATTGGATGTGTGGGCGATGCCCTGATTGCTGAGCTGGCCTCCTGCACCAGCTGTTTCTGTTTCTCCACCTGCGTTTATTTCCTCGTTGTACAAACACCTATGGCAGAGTGATGAGAGCAGCTGTGCTCGAGCCTCTGTGGCCAGGAGAGCATGGACACAGGGGCAGCGGTGGTAAATTGTCTACTGTGCCCCCAGCAAACGCTCACCAACCCAGGGCGTCCCCGCCATGACCCCTGCCATCCGCGCACGGCTCTTCTCGCTCCTGCCACTTCCGACCCACGAACTCAGCCACTCTCAAGTGCACAGCTCCTGGGGTCTTTCTCAGACAGAAGTTAGGTGAGGGCGCAGGGGAGGGAGGCAGGGCAGGCGAAACAGCCAGGGCCAGGATCGGGGCTGCGGATAAACACCACGGTCCTCCCGCCCAAGACAACCAGGGACCAAAACAGTGAGGGAAAAGTGAGTCAAAGCCCTCCCCCATGAACGTCCCTCACCCCTGAGACCACGAGGTAGGTGCTCATGAAGTACTGTCTGCATAAACAATTCAATTAAGCAAACAAGCAAAACAGTAGATGTTAGATGAGTGTGCAAAATGACCCAAAGTAGAGCTAGAAATTTAGTATATTTAAGAGATCAGGGAACACTCTGGAGGATAAGACATCTAAACTCGGGCTTGGAAGGATGAATAAGAGTTTCCTACTGGGGGAAGGAGCAGAAAAACTCACTTTTGGACACTCTACCTATGCTTTTTACCTGCAAAGGAGAGCTGAGATTCGTGATAACATTACCTTCAGGGCACTGGCCAATACTGAATGCCAATCAGCACACTGGCCAATCTTTTCCTGATGCGTTGTCCATCTCTAATTAGATCCCTGGGCCCCAAGCATCACACGGAAGCAACAGACAAAGAGTCTGGAAAGCGGGCACTGAGGCGACAGGAGCCCCCAGGCAGTGCCGAGTGGAGGGGGCACATGTGCACACCTGTGATAGCTTACTGCATCCTCATAACCACCTCTGGAGAGAAACGGAGGCACGAAGCACTGGGCAGTAGTAGGGTTTGTGTGTTTCCCAAAAGCCTGGTGCTACAGGCGTGGTCCCACATGTAGCTCATAAGTGTCACCGAGAGGGAGGTCCTTGAGTCCCTGGAAGGGGTCGAGGGAATCTGCTCTGCTGCTGCTTTGTGGCCAGCTCGTCATTGCTTTGCTCAGCCACAGGCTCCCAGGACTGAGCATGAAGCGGTGCCTTTTTCTGATTTCTTATGCACAAGGAAGGCACTGCTGTCCCGTCCACTCGAAGGCACTGTATAGCACAGCCTTTGGTTATTCACCTTCTCCACGGTGCATTAAAGTAGATAAATTGAAGGACTTCGAGGTCAACCAGGCTGAGATTTGAGCGCCTGTTATGCAACTTACAGACTTAACATGCTGCGTGGCTGGAGAGAATCGTTTAGCTTCTCCTCATCTCAAAGTCCTCATTTATAACATTAGGATGATATTACACCAACATTTCCCATGTCTCAGCCGGAAACCTAGACATCTGAGTCAAAAAGGAAATTGTCAATGCAATAAAATTGACTTAGGTGCTTAACAAATTGCTAATTCCAGGAAACAAATGAGGGAGGAACAAATCTGGGAGGAAACTAAAGTATTTGCTGGGGCAGATGGATCCTCCCAGCGGGAACACTGTGGGGAGTTTGTCCAGACTTTATACTCTTCACATGCGAAGACTTCATGTTCTTTCACACACAAAGTCTCCTGCCCTGGGTCAGCAGTCTGCATCTCCAGCGAGCCAGCAGAAAGGGGGCTTTTCTTCCTGCAATAGCTGGAGGCCCTGGCCACGATTAAAGACAGCCCATGCCAGAGAGGATTCCAAAATGGACCGGGGTGTATGAGCTTGGGCCAGTAGTAAAGAAAGATTTACAATAAAGACTTGGAAGCCGAAATTCTTGTCTCACTTCTGACATTAACTCTGTGTATCTCAGATAGTGTTTATTTCACTTATCTGCAACTCAGTTAAATCTAAAACAAACTGGGGAGCATACCACCTACAATAGTGCTATCATCCAGTGAAATTCCATTATCACAAAGAATAGAGCCCATCGTACACAATCACACGATAATCTTGTTTGGGGACATTGTCATTTGCACCTGAGCTATGTGCCTGTCAGTCTTGTCAGAAGACTCAAACGCAAACACCAAAATGTGACTGCTTGGAAAACTGCCAAGCACTTGGCAAATGCAGAAGATGCTTATCTCCTAAGTGACATTCCACCCCTCTGTGCCTCAGTTTCCTCTTCTGTAAGAAAGGAATGCATTGCCTATCATTGCTCCATATGTCATGGTGTCATCACAAATATCAAATTAATGAGAGATGGGAGAATGAGACAGGGAGCTGACCCACTACAATAGGTCTCATCCTTGGGTCTGTTAACATGGTATAAGCCAGCAAGGAGCTACCTTCAGAAGGAAAAAATAAAATGCCCTTTATAGAAATAGAGAGCTGTTTCCCTTGACCTTCCCTGGCTCCCTACAAGGAGCCCTGGGGCCATTGTTATCAGACCTGTGAGCCTGAAACACTCATCAGATAAGTACACCGACATCTCCCCAAACCTCCAAAACCTGGACACCCATCAACCCTTTCTCAGAGCTCCTGGCACCAGCAACAGAGATGAGAGATCAGAAGCCCCTGCTGTGGACCACATTATACCCTCTTCCTAGTGCCGTCACCTTTGAGCCACAAAGGGACAGTTTCGACACCTGGTGCCCTGACAGAGGAGCTTAGACAGCTCAGGGCCTGATTTAATTAATGACATATTTCTGCACAGCAGAGGAAGCTGAGAAATAAGAAGGCCAGCAAGCAGACAAAAAAAGCAGGGTGGCCCCAGCTCCACATGTATCTGCTGCTGCTGCCTGTCCCGAGGTCCCTGGCTGGGGATTAAGATCAGCTTGAGTTCCGCTGATTGATCATCAGGCCTCCGAATGGGTCAGGCCCCCTGGACATGTGTCTCCATATGGCTCAGTAGAAGTGGCATTTCAGAGGAGAAATGTCAGGGAGAAAAGTCTTGAAATAAAGATGCTGACTGCTTCTGCAGCTATTTAAACCGCTGAGCCCTGCAGCTCCAAAGGCCACCCAGAGGCCCTGCCTGCTGGGCCCTGTGCACAAGGGTACAGAAGGGGATGGCTGAACCCCTCCCACATCCCAGAGGCTGCCACAACCCACACCGCTCCCTGGCCCACCTCCCCGCTTACGGCTCTCAGGTGCCCTGGCTGGGGCTGGTTGCTTTCAAGTCACACACAGAATACAACGGAGCACAGAAGGCCGACTCATCCCGGTCTGGGGAGCAGAAGAGGCTTCGTGCCAGAGCCGCTTCCTGAGCTGGGTGGGGAAGGAGGTCGGGCGCAGCAGGCTCAGCAAAGCTGTGTGTGTCCTGAGCAAAGTCGTGGAGGCCTCCGACAGTGAGCAGACAGGGCCCACCAGGGGCAGCTTTGCAGAGCCCGAGAAGATGACACCAGATGGCAGCAGCCTGGACATCCGTCCTGGAGACAGCACGGCCTGAAGACAGGGAAGCTGTGCAGAGCCTGGGGCCGGTGACCACGGGCTAGAGTGACACCTGGAACTCTCCACCCGGCAGTCAGGAGGAGACTGCACTGAAGGGATTGGGACTATGGATACGGTCAAGGGTGAGAGTCAGGTGAGAGGGGAAACCTGAATTAGACCAGAGTCAGGAGGATGCGAGAGATTCCGCAGGGATTTGCTTAACTGAGGACACCAATGTCTGAAAGAGAGCGTGCAGGAGCACAGGCAGGCTACGGGCTCCGAAGAGGAGCCAAGTGACATGAGAACGACAAGCGACACTGAGAAGCCACGTCCGCAGAGACGGGAGGCTTGCTCTGGGAGATGTGGACTTGGGAGCCGGTTTATCGCCCCGCAGATCCTTCCTGCTACCGCACTACAAGGTCCACATCTGACTCACTCGCACCTTACAACATACGTACTCAAAAGATGGCCAAGGAACGAATGCTTTGAGGTATAAAACAAAGAACAGAAGAGACACTGGATGGAAGAAAGTACATTAACATTTATAATCTTGAGACAAGGATGTATCCAAGGATGCACAGACCTTATTTAAGTTTTACAAGGACTCATGAAATTTTTTGTCGTTCTTTTTGAGACAGGGTTTCACTATACAGTCCAGGTTGGCCTTGAGCTCACTTTGTAGCCCAGAATGGGCTCGAACTCATAGCAACCCTCCTGCCTCAGCCTCCTGAGTGCTGGGATTACAGACATGCACCCCACACCTGGTGAAATGGTATTCTTGTTTTCATTTTGGAGAAGAATCTTCAAGAAAAGAAATATTTCTCCTTTCCTAGAGCTTGCCAGTGACATTCTTATACTTGAAAGCCCCCTGGCTTGAAAAGCAGTGGTTACACTCTCCAACTATAGAGTCAGACAAGCCCAGCTCAAGTTCTGGCCATCACCCACTAGCTGTGGGTTTGTAGGGAAGTTACCGAACCCCGAGTGGGCCCCTTAACTATAAAATACAAATGCATATGGTACCTGCCGCCCAAAATGATCCAAAAGTTAAATGAGATATGGCAAGTAAGCGTGTAACTCCTGGTAGACAGTGCTCAATAAACGTCAGTGCCCTTGGGCACTGCTGTCCAAGGTAGCAGAGGGCCAGCCGTGGTTACTGCCTCATTTTCCTGCTAAGAAAGCAGTCATCTCATGCGCCGTCAGGGAAGAGCCCCAGTGAGAAGCCACCCGATGGCGTTCTGTCTTTTCTCCTGAGAAGCGTCTCTTACACCCTGATAAGGAAATAAGCAGTGCCTCCCATAGCACTACTTGTGCGTGAATTTATTCTGTTCGGCCTTTGGCTGTGTTTTGACTCTTGTGTCATTAGGTTACTGTGGAACAGACTTCATGAGCACGTTTTCAACATCACACGCACACATCCGCACCACACATTTCTGCTCATGCACGCAAACATACACCTCCTTTCTTTTGAAACATTATTGTGGCCTTGAAACCAAGACCAGGATTTCAAAGTGTGGTCACAGGGCTCTGTGCACCACCAGAGTCCCCTGAGGGTCTACCAGAAACCTGAATCCTCAATGTCAGCCCCAGACCTACTGAGTCAGGAGGTCTGGGAGTCATCCCAGCTTGCTGTTCACAAGCTCTCCTGTTGTTTCGCCTCTCTTGCTCTCTCCTGTTTGAGACTCACCATCTCACATCAAAAGAAAGGCACCTCGGCCTGTCATTCATCAGCAGAAGTCAGGCTGATTTTCACCACACATGCAACTGCAGCTGCTGGAGACCATGCCGTGCAGGGTCAGGGTGCTGAGCACAGGGACCTCTGGCTCTGCTGGAGAAGCGCACACGCATGGTGCTCTAAAGTCAAGATGACACCACAGCGGAGGCAGCCAAGAACTCCCCAGAGAGGCTCAGTTCCCAAAGAGTCTCAATTCCCAAAGGGTCTCTACTCTCAGAGAGTCTCTACTCCTGAGAGAGAGAGAGAGAGTTCTGACGTTCCTGGAGCCCCAAAATTCACGCCATTTGTCTCTTTTATTTAAGCTATTCACTGTTCACTTGTTCAGGAGATTGTGGGCCTGATCAGTTAAATGGCATCAAAGATTTGACTTTTCCAACTCATTTTCCTCCCACCTGCCATGCCTTGGGTACTTGGAGAGCTCCTGACACCCAGGAACATCTATTACTTTTCAGGTAAACCCAAGAAACAAGCCACCTAGTCCTACCTTGAGCCAAGCATAGTTCAGCCTCAAAACCAAAGCTGAAACTAAATCTCATCAAAGCAATCTTTCGTTGTCTTTGTTTCCAGATCACCCCATCCTTTAGATCCCTGCAAAGTGGTTCCTGCTTGTTTATGTGTTTTTTCTCCAAGAAACAGAGATCAAAACTACAAATGTTTTGCTAACAGAGCTTAGAGGCCAACATCAATGGATGAGGTGACCTGGCATTGAAGAGCAGAGTGGTAAGCCTGCAGGGAGAGGAGAAGATGAAACAAGTTGTGTCACACATTGGGAGACATCAGGCTGTGGTTTTGCAGGGCATGAGTCTACATCTTCAGATGTTCCGTATTTCAGGTAAAACCAGAAATCTAAATATTCATGTGAAATCTTCTCCAAAGTAAATGTCAGCTCAACCGTTTTTCAAAAATTGTGTGTGTCCTTCCACAATAGTTTTGAAAAAATGAAATACTTAGGAATTGATCTAACAAAGAAAGTAAAAGATTTCTACATTGAAAGCTACAGTACTCTGAAAAATGAAATCAAAGAGAAAATGGAAAGATATCTCTTGATCGAGATAGGAAAAACCAACATAGTGAAAATGGCCATACTCCCAAAATTGTTATACAGATTTAATGCAATTCTTATCAATATACAATCAACACACCTCACAGAATTTTAGAAAATAATACTAAAATTGTTTTGGAACAAAGAGACCTAGAATAGCAAAAGCAATTATGGGAAACAAAGGCAAGTCAGGGGACACCATAATCCCTGACTTGAAATTATACTACAGGACTACTGTGATAAAATCAGCATGATATTGGAAAAAGGGGAAAAAAAACAGACCAGAGGATCAATGTAACAGATTAGAAGATGCAGAAACAACTCCAAATACACTCAACCACCTTATCTTTGACAAAGGGGCCAAACTGTTCATTGGAAAAAAGATAGCCTCTTTACTAAATGGTGCTGGTAAAACTGGCTTTCTAGCAAAGACTAAAACTAGACCCATATCTATCACCATGCACTAAACTAAAATCAAAATAGATCAAAGACCTAAATATTGGAACAGACACACTAAATCTGCTGCAAAATAGAATAGGTAGAACTCTGGAAAATATAGGTGTAGCAAAAACTTTATGAACAAGGGCCGGGAGTTTGGCTCAGTGGCTTAAGCGCCTGTCAAGCAGGCGTAAGGTTGTGAGTTCAATCCCCAGTGCCACAAAAAAAAGAGAAAGAAAAAAAAATTTTATGAACAAAACCCAGATTACATGGGAAATGCTACAGAGAACAACTGGGATCTCATCTTACTGAAAAGCTTTTGCACATCAAAAGAAGTCACCACCAGAGTAAAAAGACAATTCACAGAGTGAGAAAAAGTTTTAGTCTGTTGCCCCTTAGACAAAGAACTAATGTCTAGAACAGATAAAGAACTGAAAAAAATCAGATCCCCTAAATTCAAAGACCCAATCCAAAAATGGGCATCTGAGATGAATACATGCTTCTCAGATGAAGAACTATGAATGGCAAATAAATATACGAAAAAATGTTCAACATCACTGATCATTCAAGAGATTCAAATTAAATCAATGCTGAGATTCCATCTCACTCCAGGAAGAATGGCTATCATTAAGAAATCAACCAATAACAAATCCTGGCAGGGCTGTGAGGAAAAAGGAAACCCTCCTCCATGTTGGCAGGAGTGGAGACTGGTGCAACCAGTGTGGAAATCAGGGTGGAGATTCCTCAAAAAACTAAAACTAGAGGCTCCATTTGACTCAGATAGTCCCCTTCTTGGTATCATCCCCCCAAAATTAAAAGCATCAAGCCACGGTCATATAGGCACACCCATATTTATAGCAGTACATTTTGTAATAGTTAAATCTTGGAAGCAGCCAAAATGCCCATCAACCAATGAATGGATAAAGATGTGGTTCTTTTATATCATGGCGTATCAATCATAAAGAAAGATAAACTTGAGAGATTTCTAGGATGCACCTTGAGACCATACTATTAAGTGAAATAAATCAGACAAACATGTCCAAATATCTCATGGTCTCTCTGGTGTGAGAAGCCGGAAGTGTAAATAAGGACCAAATTGTACAAGAGATACTGAGAAATGGAAAGAAAATGTTCAAATGGGAAGGAGAGCTAGTGATGGGGGAGGGGAAAGGAAGAAAGGAGAAAGGAAAAAGGAAAAAACGAGAATAGAAGGAAAAATGGAAATGAAGCCTTATGAATTAGGAGGGGAAGAGGGGTTGTAGGGAGTAAGGGGAACAGGAGAAAAAAAAGACAAATTAAAGTATATCACACACAGGTACAAATTCCCTATGAGGAATGTGATCATTGTACATACCTAAATTGTACCAAGAAACTTAATTAAATTCATACATATATATATATGAAATTTATAATACTTATAATTTCTGTTCCCCTTCCAACCTTCAGAAAAGATGGCTGGAACCTTTTGTATCTCCCCTCTGTGTTGCTGCTCCATACAATTTCTTTTTAATACTCTGTTAATAAAAATTATTCTCAATTCCATTGCATGAAAGTAAATGACCTTGTCTATTGAATAACGGTTATTCTTGCATTCATGTCATAGAATCCAAACTGGGCTATAGCTTTTATGTAAGACTGACTCAGTGTATAACCATATTTACTATTCACCACTATTTGAATTATTTTACATCTATTTGGATGTAAAATTTCAATCTTGATCCTTTGGTTTTATATTATAACCCTTCCCCAAATGTTTTCTTCATGATTTTGTGTCCATATTTATAATTCTGTGTCTATGAAAAAACATAAAAACAGTAAAACCTTGGATGTGAGTAACTCGTGCACGCATTCCACAAGATGGCAAACATTTCTGATGTTAACTTGATCAATGAGCCATGCCTTGAGGTATGAGTAGCACGCAGTTCTGAACATCACACAATCAAAGCAGAGCCGAGGGCTCTCTCCAAGATGAAGGGTGATCATCTCCCCACAGCAAGAGATTCTGGAGAGGATCCCACCTGCACAAGAGGAGAAAAAGGTGGAGGAACCCCTTATTCAAATGAAATTAGGGAAATACATAAAATGTGGGGAACAGTGCAAAATTTTGTTGAGAAGCACCCCCTGAAGAGGGTGTGAGCAGTGTGTCTGTTTAGTGGCAATGCAGCGTCACATTTCCATAAAATCCTCCCTAGGAGACGGAAGCATTCATCCGGTAGGCTTCCTGCTAAAGCGCCATGAAAAGGAAGAGATTCCACGGAGCCAGCGGACAGCAGTGACTGCTTTAGTAATGATAAAAGTCATCCTACACTGAAAAAGAAATGCTGTGCGTGTTACACAGCAGTGGGCCCAGTGCAGATGCGGACTGCCGCCTCTGCTTCAGAGAAACGAAGAACTTCTCCTCGTCTTTCTCTCTTCTGTGTGCTGGCCATGGAGCACAAGACCTCGTGCGCACCGGGCAAGGGCTCTGCCACCGAGCTACGTCTCCATCCCCAGCTTTCTCTTTCAAAAGGGGCAATTCGGGGATTTTTTTTTTTTTTACTGCAATTGGCATAGTTTTGTATGATGCATTTTAGTAAATAGACCTTAGCCTTCTAAAGCCAGTGAGGGCTCTAGATGTCATTGGTGAACTAGCACTTCAGCTCCTTTTGCAAAGTCAGACTCGCCTCCAAGTTAGAAGGGAAAATCGCCCACTCCCCCAGTTAAGCTGGGGGAAGAGGCCCTGACTGCCGTTTTTCTGCATTGTCCCCAAATTAGACGGCCTCCTCTGAAGACCCTCCGTGAGTACACAGTGATACACAGTGACATCCACTGGCTGAAACTCAGATCCTGTGTCATTTTAACTGGAGAAAAGAAACAGGTTAGCAAGATAGCTTTGATCTAGGCTGGGGATTCTCTGTTCCTAACAAACAGCTAAAAGAAAGGAAGCCAGAGCCAAGAGGAAGCTGATCTTGGGAGGACACAGATAGTAATCAAAACAAGAAAGGAACGCTGTTCCCCACGCACGCTGGCCTGCCTGCTCTCAGGATCCCAGGGGCTCCTGGCAACGCGCAGTCAGCTGTCAGAGTCCGAGCCGGAAGGGACCTGTGGTTCCACACCACCTAGGACTGCCCGACCCCGGGCTGCGGACCATTCCCAGCAGGGCAGGTCTGACCTCCAGCGTGTACTCGGGCACGAGCCACACACCGGTTTGAAAGACTCGCTATGTTTTTAAAAAGATATCAACTGTCTCTGGTAATTTTTACATTTATGACATGTTGAAGTATTTTGGATGTATTGGGCTAAATCAAATAGGTCATCAAATTAATTTCACCTAGGCTTATTTTTTCCTTTTTTATTTTAAACATCAAAATATTTAAACGACAGGCGGCAGGTGTTCTGTTTCCACAAGGACAGCTTCTGTGGCCCTGTCATTCTCCAGCCCACTGAGTGTCAGGCTCTCCTGAAAGCTGAGGTGGGGAGCCCACTAACACACGCGCGTGCACGCACACACACACATGCACTTTCGCACACACACACACATGCATACACACATGCACACACACAACTGCTGATGCAGTTGGCGGAGGAGGTAACTAACAGAATCGTGGGGACCGCACTCCCCTCCGGATTGGCTTTGTTTCATTTCTGCACCTCAGCTGCCCTGGACCCCCTGAGCTGTACTGATCCGCCCACCTCCTGAAGCCCCGCCTTCACCTCCTGTGTCCTCACTCACAAACACGGGTGACGCCTTTACTCGCTTCACAGACAGCAGCGCCCGGAGAGCTCTAGGCACTGAGGACAGAGCATGAAGGAGGCAGACAATTTGCTTCTCCCTCAGAGTGCATCTTTGGGATAGAGTGGGAGACATAGAGCAAATCAGTCAATCAGGAAAAATGTCAGTGGAGAACCCGAATAGAGGGATACAAGGCAAGAGAGGCTGCCTGCCCCCTGGGTGACTCTGGTTTGCACTGCAAACCCCACCCGGTAAAGTCCTGAAGGCACCAGTGCAGATGCCTGGACTGTTTCTGAACTGACCTCTGAGGGGTTAATAATCTCCGACCAACCCCACACAGGTGCCTTTGTCTAGCACAGCACATGAGCCCCTTCCTCTCATCTGAGTCTAGGAATCCTGGGTTGCTACTGGCCAAGGCCATTAAGTATTTTTATAAATTGCATTCTTTGTTTAAAAAAAATAAAAGAACAGGTTGCACAACCACTTTAGGTGAGGTTGCTTTGCCAGACCTCCCTGAGACAGTTCAGTTAAGGTATCAGTGATGCCAGCTGAGAGAGAGAGAGAGAGACAGAGACAGTGACAGATACAGAGACAGACACAGAGAGACAGAGAGAAAGAAAGAGAGACAGAGAGAGACAGACAGACAGACAGAGACAGACAGAGAGACAGAGAGAAAGAGAGACAGGGGAGAGAGAGAGAGGGAGGGAGAGAGAGAGGCAGACACAGAGAGACACAGAGAAAGAGAGACAGAGAGAGAGGAGAGAGAGGGGAAGAGAGGCAGAGACAGAGACAGGGAGAGAGAGGGAGAGAGAGGCAGAGAGACAGAGTAGAGAAAGTGTCCTAGGTACATGAAACAGCCTAGAAGGCGGCAGTGACAGCTAGATGGTTGGTGCATCCGAAGAATTAGAAAAGGGAGCGGTGGCTGAAGCCGGGTAAATCTGACCAGGATGGGGAATGGGGGTGGGGAGGACGAGGTGCGGCTCCCCCTGGGGCGCTGATTGCGAAGCACTGCCGCACTCTCCACTTTGATGTGCTGAGGTCCTCCCGTCATAGCTACCATATGAGGAGGCAGAGCCTTCAGAAACTACAAGAATGGGATCAGTACCCTGGTAAAAGCCACCTCAAAGAGCGCTCTAACCCTCCTTCCACCTCCTGATAGGATGTAAGATTGACAATTTGCAACCCAGGAAAGGGTCTCACTGAGCCACCATGCTAGTACCCTGACCTCAGCCTTCTGGTTTCCAAAGCATGAGAAATATATCTGTTGTTTCCAAGTGTCTTAATTATTTTTCTCACTGCTGAGACAAAATACCTGACACCCAAAGTTAAAGTAGGAGAGGTTTATTTCAGCTCACAGTTGGCAGAGGTTTCAGTCCACAGTCGGTTGGCTCCAAGGCGGGGTGGTGTGGCACAGGGACACTGCGGAGGAGTAGCAGTGCATGGCAAGCAGACAGATGACAGCACATTAGCCCTCCTTCTGTCCCTTACAGTTCATGCAGGCTACCTGCCCTAGGGCGGGTGTAGGACTCACACCCTAATCCTAGCCAGAACCATGCCCAACCAGTCAGCGGGCTGATTTACTAACCATACGCCCCCAACCCCAACATCACACACTCTAGATCCAGCCACTTCTGAAAAAGTCTAAGACTGCATGAGGCTTTGCAAGGGTCATCTAGACATGAGCCATAAGCAACCAAACCATCCGGTCGATTGCATTTTGTGATGGCCGGCAAACATGAAGACAGGAGACCTAGAAGATTCTACGCCTAAACCAGGAGGAAGCAAAGCAGGGTGGAGATGGGACAGGAGCGTTCCAGAGAGAGCACTGTGCATGGTTCCCTTGGTGGCAGGAGGACACCCCCAGAGCTGTGAAGAGGTGGGGTGCCACGGGGACAGAGGCCTGAGCCAAAGACCTGAGGCAGAAGCAGAGGATGGAGTGTCCTGTGGCGCTCTCAGGAAGGCTGGCGTTAGTCTCATGGCATGTGTGGGGAGGGTTGTAACAGGTTAGTGTCTTATAACAGGCTGCATTCGGACTTTTTATGACCCGGCATGCTGGCACATGCCTGTAATCCCAGATCTCCGGGAGACTTGAGAATGAGGATAGAAATTCCAAGCCAAACCTGGGTCACTTAGTGAGACCCTGTATTAGAATGAAAAACAAAAGGGGCTGGGAATACAGTGCAAAAGTCCCGATTTCAATCCCAAGTACTCACATTCAATCCCTTTCACACACACTCACACATACACAGAACAGAAGGTCCCGTGTGCTACAGTACGTGTGGAAGACCTTTGGAAGGATGTACCAAAAAAAAGCAAGTTTTCACTGTGCACCATATGCACGTACTACTTTTTCAAAAGATAAAAATATTTTAAAGGTAAGAACTAAATTGACAGGATTTTAAGGCAGTAAAATATCCTACATCGTGTGATGTTGGTATATAATACATGACATTATATATTTGTCCAAACCACATACTGTTCACCACCCCGAGTGAACCCTAATATAAGCTGTGAATTCTGGATTATTGTGATGCATCAGTGGAGACCCATCAGTGGTGACAAACAGCCGCTCTGGTGGAGATGTCAGTAATGAAGGAGGCAGCGTGTGTATGGAGACAGGAGTGGTGGGAAATCTCTGTACTTTCTCGCAATTTTGCTGTGAATCTAAAATTGTTCAAAGCAAACAAAGGTCTTACAAAATTAACGAGAAATCTCCCTCTAAAACAATTGAAGTCAGCAGATTGGACACACAGGGTGCTACATTCACTGCTCCTTCTGGCCGGAATGCTCTACCCTGGGCTCGGGGTGTCTCACGCGTTCTCACCCTGACAAACACTAGCTCACCGAAGAGGACTTCCTTAGATGCTCCATAGGAGACAGCACCAGCCTAACTACTGAGCCCATGCTCCATTTTCTTCATGGCGTTTCAAGTTCATTTTCGTCTCCAATAACCTGTACACATGCATGTTTCACAAATAGGAAATGTATGTCCCATTCACTGTTATGTGCCAGTATCTTGTTCTTAATACCTGAGATGCAGTAAGATATTTGTTGAATGAACACTGAAAACAATACTTAGCTGCAGTGTGGAGGGAAAAGACACAGAGTAGGACCACTGTAGAAGAAGGGAGACGTAGCTGGGAGACTATCGTGTGATTCCCTACAGGAAATAATGCTTTGAAGCACGGCTGGAAGCTCGAGGACGTTTAGTTGTGAGATGAGGGAGGTTGGTGATGTCGGAAGCAGGCAGGGAAGGTTGTGCATTGAGGATGACTCTCTAACAGGTTTGGTCGTGATGTCCTTGAAGTGCAGAATTTCGAAAGAGGACAGATTCCTGAACGTGGAAGGTTCTTCATTTGACTTTGAAAGAGTTGAGTTTGAGATACTTTTGAAAAGGCCAAAGAGGAAAAAACCCAGAAGGCTGTGTTAGATTCTGGAGCAGTTGCAGATGGCATGTTCCCATGTCACAGATTTGCTTTAAAATACCCCAGCCTGGGGCGTGGGGTTTGTCTACTTTCCTCATCACTGAGATGTAATACCTGAAACCCACAGTGTAAAGGAGGAAGGGTTTATTTTGGCTTATGATTTGTAGAGGTTTGGTCCATGGTCCATGGGTCCAAAGCAGTACAGCGTGGCAGGGTGGCCTGGCGGAAGAGAACCAGCTCACGGCACGGGAGCAGGAAGCAGACAGCAATCAAGGGAGGAGGGAAGAAGATAGTTCCAGGCCACACCCCCAGCAGCCCACCTCCTCCGACCAGTTTCACCTCCCAACAGCACATTTAGATATAAACTCATCAATGAACCAATCCACTGACGAGTACCACACCCCCAGGAGCTGATCAACCCCTAAACCCCCAATGGTGAGTGTGTGAGGCTTTGGAGAAACATCCAGATATAAACCATAACAGGGGTGGAGCACAGAGATAGATGAAACCAAAATGGCACCAAGTTGGTAGTGATTGACACTGGATACTAAACTCTGGGGCTTCAGTACATTGTTATTTCAAGTATTTAAAGATGTCATTAAAGCCATGGACATGGATCACATCTCCCAGGCAGAAAGGAAAGAGTAAACAGCAGACCAAGTGTCAGACCTCGCCTTATAGAAACTCATCACTTAGTGGCTGAGTCCACGCAAGCGAGTGATGAAGTGGCCAAAGAGGGGAAGGCTGGACAAGCAGGCCTGACTTCACGGACAGCTTCATGTCAATGCCGTCTGCAGGGGAAGCACTTGGACCTAACTTGCGGTAGCCAGGCAGGGTCTCTGTCTTCAGGCATCTGAAGAAATGACAAGCGGGAGAGGCTGGCTGATTCTCACGGTCCCCAGAACAGGACACATAGCTTAGGATAGACGTCCTGGGGAACTAGCTTTCCCCTGCAAGTGGAAAAACAAAAACTTCTCTGCAGAAAAGGATGCTTTAAAAATACATTTGTTAAGAAATGTTTCAGGCAGCAGGCAAGAGAGAGAGAGAGAGAGATTCCTCTGGGAGGGCAGGGGTTATAAGCAGAGCAGGGGAGAGAACCCGAGTTGAGGAGAAAATGATGACCGTGAACGGGGCCGAGAAGAGACCCCTGCTCCGCCTCCTGCGGGTTGCTTATCGGAGTCCCTCTCCCTCATCGTGGCTCCTGAAAGCCTTTTCCTCTCTGCCGGATTTTAACTCATTTCCCTTTCACAGTCCCTGCACAGGAGACTGGATGACACTCGAGAGGGGCTGATGGCAGGGGTGAAGCCCGGACCCCACACTCGGGGGTCCCCAGCCCTCCTGGACCTGTCCCGCCTCTGCAGACGGACGGCTGAGGACTCCCAGAACCCAGACCGCCTCTGAGGTGCGATCCCGGCTCCCCCTCATGTAGCAAGTCGCCGTTTGTTCCCGCCCCAGCTCCGCCGTCGGTGACATGGGGCACGAAGTTCCTCATCCCAGTGACCCGTGAGGCTTCCAGGAGTCACTCTGGGGAAAGAAGCTTGCGCAGAAACTCAAACGCTGAGCAGACGTTAAATGGTTTGTCTCCTAACGGCGCTGCGCACGCCCCCACACACTCTTCCAGTCCTCCTCCCTGCCTCTGACCTCGGCCATGGGGTTTTGTTGGAACCCTTAACTGCCTCTGCCACTGCCAATGCGGAAATTGTCAGACACTCGGGCGTCTTCCAAACCTACTGGTTGTTGCCAGGGTGGGCCTTCCCACTATTCACGCCCAGAATACACTAAACCAGTCGGTGGGCTAACTCAGGCGTCATACACCCTCAGTCCACACTCACACACCCCGGATCCAGCCGCCTCCAGCCCTGAGCCCACAGCGCAGTGACACAGCGCGTGCTTTCTTTCATACCGTCCTTCCCTGCAGCCAGGGCGGGGCTCACCCTCTCCACACTCCTGACCCACGGGGCACACTGGGCGAAGGCCGCAGGGACGCTGGACCCGGGACTGCGGGGCTGACCGAGGCGCTCAGGCTGTATAATGGAGTTTCCAAAGGTGACTTACTCTGCGCCTCCCCTCAGGTTTTGATGTGGAAAGTGGGCTTGCACTGCGGCAGTGATTCAAAGAACCAAAGGAAAGTGAGGCGGCGTTAGGGTCGCTCCTGCCTGCTGCGCTTTGCCCTCCCTGCGCCAGTCTGCGAGCCTCTCTCCCCATCAGCCTGCTCGTGGCTTCCGCTGAGTCCAGCCCTCCACCTGGCTGCCGAGGTGCTCGGCCCGACTGTCCCTTCTGTCTCTTCTGATAAAGGCAGGCGCATCTCCCTGTAATGGGCTGTCAGAGGGCAGTGAATGCCCGGGCTGCTTGATTAAATGAAACCAATGCTTGGCTGTCTCAGCTAACAGCCTTGGAGCTCAGGAAGCCTTGTGCCCTCAGAAACGGAGATTCCAGACCTGCACAGTAAGCACACAGCCCAGGTCGTTCTGTATCAGGTGCTGTTCTTATGTTCTTAGCATCATTTTTTCTTAAACTAGGGAGTTTTCCTGGAAGAGTAGGATGGCAAAAAGCGGGAATAGATGAAAAGTGCTTTCAGGCAAATAGTTAACTGCAAATGTTTGCAGCTGCAGATGGAGAGTCCTGCTTCACCTGGGCGTCTGGCCCCCCAACACCTGAGCCCTTTTCTTCTCTCTGCTTTCGGCAGCTCTGCTGACCCTGCAAGGTGGGGTCTGTGGAGTCCAGGGTTGGGGTGAGTGAAGTCCTACATGCTGCCCAGCCCGCTGCACGTGCAGAGGACCAGTGCAGGGTTGAGGAGAGGACCCCGCCAGGCTCCCGGAAGAACACCTGGGGCTTCCTGTGTTGCGTGTCAGTACCAACCCACCCTCGCTCAGGGTATGATATTTGTTTTAATACAGACCAGAATTCATTGTTGACCATTCTGCTTATCCCATAAACAAAGACTGCTGCGTGAATGCATGCCCTGAGCTCCCTTGAGTGAAGCGACTTTCCAGTGTCCTCCAGGAGGTTGGTTACTTTTGTCCGGTCCTGCTAGCTCAGGTAGAACTGCTACTAACTGTAAATTATGGTCTTCCTTCCTTGTCAAATAAAACATCTGACAAGAGGACTAGCCTTGCTTTCTTGAAGATAACCACTAGTATTAATTTATTTGTTGAACCAATGCATATTGAGCACTCCTACATGGTGGGTGAGAGGGGAGGCAGTCGACCACATCAGAACAAATGAGGTTTTAGGGTTGGATGGCTGAGAAATAGGAAGTTTAAAAATATAGAAGCAAACAGATGCAGTGGCTGATGGTAAACTCTGCTACAGATAGAAGGAACAAGGGCTGAGGGTGTCAAAGGCCCACCAAGCCCTAGAAAACTGTGAGAGAAGACACGCATCCCTCCTTACCCTGCAGGGGTGACCCTGAGGGAGCCCTGGCCTTGCTGAGTCTGAGTCCTCCATCCACACAGTGAAAGTGGCAGTCCCTCTCCGAGGCGGTTGGTATGAGAATGAACACAGGAAACATCCTCAGGAACCCTGGATTCTGGGAGGCATCCCACAGTTTTAGGTCCTGTCTTAGTTACCTCCTTGCTGCTGGGACAAGATACCCAACACCCACTCGTTAAAGGAAAAAAGGTTTATTTTAGCTCACAGTATTTAGAGGCTCAGCATACAGTTGGCTGGCTCCGAGGCAGGGAAGCATGGCGGAGGAGCTTGGCAGAGAAGAAACAGTCCACGGCATGGCGGGCAGGAGGAAGGAATGGCAGCACTGAGCTTCCCTTTCCCTTCTATTCCATTCAGGCTGTGGGCCTATTGGTTGTTGCCAGGGTGGGCCTTTCCATCATCCACACCCAGAAATATGCTAAACTAGACAGTGGACTAATTCAGTTACCATCACCCTTAATCTACTTTCACACACCCTAGATCCGACTACCTCCAAAAAGTCTCACCTATGATTGCGTGAGGCTTTGCAGTGACACCTACATACAAACCATAGCAGCCCCCACCCCTGAGCTTGAAGACCAGAACCCTTGAGGAATAGTAGGCACTAGAAGCCTACAGAGTTGAAGCTGAGTTCGAGCTCTGCAGCTTATTTGCTGTGACAGGTTGGGAATGTCACTTACCACCTCTGAACTCCATCCCATCCTCCCTGAAGTGGGGTGATAATGCCTATCTCACAGAGCAGTGAGGGAGGGTGAGGCACTCATGCATGGGGAGCCACCCAGTCCAAACCCTTGGGCCCATGAGATTTTCCATCCTGAAAGGGTGGGAGCCTTGTCTGGATTGCTCACCGTCCATCTCTGATGCACAGCCTGAGAACACCAAACATGTGCAACATAATGAAAATTTTCTGTTGAAGGAGAGGGCCTCTTAATTTCCATGGTGGGGAAGTCAGGGATGCCAAATAATGTACTTCTTGGACAGTAATTCTGCCCAAGGTAAACATGTGAGTTGGTGACCATGGGCTCCGTGGGAAGGGGACACAGCGGGATGGGCAGAGAGCACCAGAGCACAGAGTCTGGATGCCCCATCGACCTGAGACTCCCCCGGAGAAAGAACATGCATTCCCTCTAGGACTGGAAATGAGGACCAGGGGGTTTTCAGTCTGAGCAGAGCAAAGGACCTCACGGAGTCACTAAACAGGAGGAGGATTCAGGACACTGTGACATTCGTGCTCCCGAAAGCTCTCCTGACAAGATTTAAGGCCACCTGCTAACTTCCAACCACTGAATTTTCTCCTCCATATCATGTCCTGATAAATGCAAAATGGGAGCAGATCTGAACTTGTTTCACTGAGCTGAAAGGACGATGAGGCAGAACCTCAGGATATTAGGGCCTTTCTGAGCTTTATTACATGTGACGCTATCTCATCTTCTGCATGCTGGGAAAACTACAGAAATCATCCCTTTTATCACAGAATCAGTGACAGTTACGCTTAGGAGACGCCGTCACAATTTGGGATAGAGAATCTATCTCCCGGCAGAGATGGTGTATACTTCAAGGCCCCCTCAGAACCACTTCACAAAGCAATCTCTAGGGATGCAGCCAGCGGTGATCAGGCCCCATTAACCAACCCATGGGTCACCCCAGGCCCTCAGTCAGCCAGTTTTTCCTGACCCACCACCTTCTGGATTCCATTGGTTTTATATCTCAAATTCTCACACTGAGCATGAAATCCTTGGCAAATTATGCAATCTCTCTGTGCCCCATTTCCTCAGCTGTAAAAGAGAAGCAAGACAAGGACCCATCCCATGAGGCAATCGTGAGTGTGAGTTAGGTAAGGTGGGCACATCGAGCTCTAAAGTATTTCACCTGCATTCAGCCCCCGAGGATGAGCTGATGAGGCGGCTGCTGTGGTCATTCCCACGTGTGTTACCTCCTGTGTTGGTGGGTCGGACTGAGGAACTCAGCTGCAATACAAACTGGATGGTTTCTTCAAGCCTATTGCTCCGGGCTTAGAGAAAAGATGTCAGTGAAAGTACAGACACTTGGCTGAGGAAGTGGGTTGTGAACACCTGCCCAAGTGGACTGAGCCCTCGCTGTCCTCTAGAACTGAGGACAGTGACCAGTGACGGGGCCACGACCACCCCCTGTATTGCTATCATCTGCGTAGCTCTACAGGCAGTTCACACTTGGCCTGGATCCCTGCTTGGCAAGTGCCTGAAGCGGCTTCCTACACACCCGTGGGTTCAGCGTCTAGCAGCGGTCATCTCCTCCACCAGTTTAGATTCTGCAGTTATTGAATTCTACTGTCCAAAAGGTGCATTATTTACCCCTCCACTAAACCTAATCTTTACCCAACCCACTGACGGTGCTGGCAATAGAAAGAATAAATGGGTTGCAAAGAACAGAAGGGAAACAGAAGCGTTTTGTAGGACACTACAACCATCCCCACTACTTTACGTTTGTTAGTAAGTCCTAGAGCTGAAATTCTTAAAGTCACATGCTCCAGAGTCCTGCTTCTAGAGTGAGCTCAGGCAAATTACTCATCCTCTCGGAGCCTTAATTCTCCCAGCTGTAAAACGGGAGAGATGATGAGTCGAACCTTTTGTGTCTTGCTGGGGTTAGTGGGAGCTGAGCTAATGCATGTTCCCGACGCATAATAATGCTGGGTAAACATTAGATTTCATTATGATCTCTCATGATCTTCATGACAAGCTGCAGATGTTCATAGTTCCTTCTGTCTACAAATTAAGAAATTGAGGCTCAAGGCATTCAGGTAACTTGTTAGTCACTTTGAAAGCAAAGAAGACCTTGGGACCTATCCCAGACTACTTGTCCCCAAGGACCATCAGCACAGCTGCATTAAGCTGACACCCAGAAAGGTGTGTTTTGTGATGAGTGTTTATTCCTCTTTTGTCACCACAACTCAGTCTCTCCTCTCCTACACAACTGAGGAAGAGAAAGCTAAAGCAGGTGCTAGGCAGTGGGTAGTGGGAATGATGGCTCTAAGAATCGATTCCTTCTCTGTTCATTTCTCTAGAAGCAGAAACTCATCTGAGAAAGGTGAGTTCATCGCAAGCAGTTCCTGCCTGAAGACCTGAGCGTGGGTTTGTTTGCTCCACGTCCACAGCCTGTCCCGGGAGACAGCGTAACGGACGTGGCTTTGGACAGGAACGACCTTAGTACAAGTTCCACAGCGCATGCAGGTCAGCTGAGGTGAAAGCTAAAAGCAGACGCTCTCTGCGGAGCCCACTAGGTGAAATCCTAACCTAGCAAAATTCTCAACCTCCACACACAGGCGCCATCCAAGCTTCAGACGAACGGTGAACTGTCGTCCTGTCCTCCAAGTGTGAGGGGAATAAAGGACGATCCTAAAAAGGTTCGGAGGAGGTAGAGAAGGGATCCGAGGCATGGCAGCAGCTCAGACTGGGATTCTCAGAGATGGAGACAAATGCTGCTTCTGTATGCAGAGCAGCCCCCAACAGCGAGAGGGATGAGGACGGAACACAATCCAGCCCTGTGAAGATCATTCCTGCTCCTCCTTCCGGGGGACTGCAGCCAAGTCAGAGCTGGCCCCTCTGTGTGATGAGTGACAGCCAGAAGGGGAGCCCCTTCCTCAGAGCCAGGTGCCTGATCAGCCACGGGCACCTCTGTGTGTTAGGTTTGGCAGCTTCCGGAAAGCTGAAGGAGAGGGAGACGCTGATTGCTCCAGAGTCTGAGATTAGACCAGAGGTTGCCAAACTCGTCTGTACATTAGAATCATTTGGGAAGCTTTTTAAATATCCCCACCCCCAGGCTGGATTGCAGGTCAAGGAGACCCCAGTCTTCCCACCTGGGCCACAGGCAACAGGGGTTTGGAAGACTCCCAGGTAACTGCAATGTGTGGATGCATTTGACAACCTCTGGGTTAGACCCATGGTTCTGGGTAGAGGCAGATTCTGTTCCGCCAGAGAACAGTAGGCAGTGTCAGGGGATATTTTCGGTTGTCACAGGAGGATGATGCTACTGACACCTAGTGGGAAGAGGCCAGAAATGCTGCTAAATACAGCAAAGAGCTGTGTGGCTCAAAACACCAACATCGCACCCGCTGCCAAGCCTGATCTAGGTGCCGGCTATTCACATCAGCTTGTTAGACGTGCAGACCCTCAGGCCCTCCCCAGCCCACTGGATCTAAATCCACGTTTTTGCAGGATGTCTTGTAATCACATTGCATTTCAGAAATACTAGTTCAGAGTATGTTAGGGTGTTGTACAATGGGAGGTCCTAAGAGTTTCAACTACTAGGCTGGATTTTTTTTTCATGCACACCAACAATTCTTTCACATCCAAAATTCCCCACAACACCTCAAGCTTGAGGAACACCCTCAGATGCTGGAATCAAACACCTCGTGTTTGGGTCCAGGCTCTCGCTGGGTTCATGCTAGCACCTTAGCCTTGCTGGGTCTCAGTTTTCTAATCTGCACATGGCGAAGCAACATAAAAGTGAGATATTACGCAAAGCCAGAGACGGTGTCCGAGCTGTGGGTTGGCATCCAAGCTTTGCTAACTTACTAGTGTTCAGCTTTGAGGGATCTTGTTTGCCCCCTGCAGCTCCACCGTCCTCCTCAATAAAAAGTAGTGCATCATCTCGCCGGGTCACGGGGCAGACAACCCAGAGCATGGGTTTTAAGGAGCCGCCATTGACCGGTGCTGGCAGGCAGTGCCCTGCAGGCTCTCTGCAGTGTGGCAGGAAGCCATGCACAGCATCATTGCTCATTCTGATTGCACACCAAGGCGCCATAAATCCCTCCTCTGCATCAGTCTGGGGGGTGTATGTTCAGCGTCACAGACTCCCCTCCAGCCATTTGGGGGCCAGCGCATATGGAAGACGCTGTCATCTGCTGTCTGGTCTCCTCGCCGGTGTTGAGACTGCAACTTGAGGGTGGACGGCCAGGCTTCCCACCCCCTGCCAGCCCCCTGTCACCTCATATGCAGCTGTGGGTGTGCCCAGAATGCGCCCAGCAAGGCCTCCATACCTAGGGTGAGGTGGACGTGGGGCTCCTCCTGGTCCCTCCAATCCCAAAACCAAGCTTCCTGTACCACACCATCCCCCCATGATAGGCGTGCCTGCCCCCCGTATTACACATATGCACGAACACACAGGGGAGAAGGACAGGATGGGAGGGAGAGAGAGAAGGAGAGAGAGGGAGAGAGAGAGGGAGAGAGGGAGAGAGACAGGGAGAGAGGGGGGGAGAGGGAGAGAGAGAGAGGGAGAGAGAGAGGAGAAAGAGCAATCAATTGACCACTACCCAAAGGGTGGCTCTGTAAGGACATGAGCATTCGTCTTCTCAAACGGTTTGTAAAACGCCTCAAAGCAGAGACCATGCCTTGCTCCTTGTTCCTCGGGGCCCTTAATACATGGTGGCTAAGCACTCCAGACAAGTTCAATAAATCTCCATTATCTCTAGAAAGCCCTCCTGGATCTTGTTGAGGTCCAGAAAAATCCCGTTTGTAATCCAGTGGAGAAGTTATCGGAATTCTAGTAAGTAAATTCCAATCTCCCACTTCCGGTGCATGGCGAGAATAAAGACACTAAGGCATTTTGTAGTTGTGGGGAGCCAAGGAGGCCCTCAGTCCAGCTAGAAGGATGGATAACCAGCCTTGATCCAGGGCCAAACCAGGATTGTATTCATTCACGAGGAGGGAAGCAGGGAGAATGCTGGGAAGGGCGTGAGTGCTGTGAGCTGGGCTAGGTGAGAGGCCTGAGGTCACCTCTGCATTATGCAGAGAGAGAAGGAGAGAGAGAGAGGCACAAATAGTAATCTGCATATCACAGATCAGGGCACCTTGAGTGTCTTGGGGTCGGTGATTCAGTTTTGATGTGTAATCCATGCCCTGAGAAGTCGCAGCTCCTTTTCTTGCGTCTTGTTCTCAGCTGACTGTGTGGCTTCCCTCGGCCCAGCTCATACGTGTTACTTGGGAGCTGTAGGTGGGGCGTCACAGACCCTGGCTGGACCCATTTGCATGGCTTGAAGCCAACTGAGGGGACAAGGAGATGTCCCAGCCAGCTCTGCACATCGCAATACACAGAGGTAGGGCCAGTCTTAGCCAAAATGGAGATAACTGCCATTCTTTCAAGGATAGTCACCCAGGTGGTCCTCCACAGTTATCCAACTGATTGATTGGTGAATCAGTTGATCAATTAGGTCATGGTTTCCTGGAATAAATGCAGCATATGCATCTACATACCCTCCCACACTGTGATGAGAAAACTTCTGTAAGATTTTAATGTATTCAGGATAGGCATATCTGCCCAGGTCATCTCAGAAATTCCCAGAAAATAAATCAGATTCCTAAAGTGAAGATGACCAGGAGGAGCATGAGAGTCCGGTCTCTAAACTCTTCCTGGGATCTGCTGCTTGGTAGAGGAGGCCCAGTGGGATGCCTGGGCCGGGATTCCAAGGGCCTGCAGTAGCCAGAGAAGCAAGGTGAAGCCGGTGGGCAGCAGCAGGAGCCCAGAGGGGCAGGCACTGGAGCAGAGAGGATGCCCGAGGTGGGCACCAAAGAGATTCTCGTGCAGTGATCTGGGAAGGCGGCCAGGCATGGCATGGACTTGGGACTGCAGGAAAGGAAATCAACACCAACAGGACCGTCGGAGTCGCCCCAGGTGAGCCAGAGCGAGCTTCAGCCATTCCAGCAGCCAGCAGTGTCGCTGGGCCCCCGTGCCATGGCTTTTGCCCAGGACCGTGGCCTGGCAGTGTGCAGCTCTGGCCCCCGCAGTGATCCACAGGCTGCAGCCATCAGAACCCAGCAAGAGCAGATGGTCCCACCCGTTTCTGCCACAACCCACAATGCACCGCTCTGCGTGACAGTGGAAGCACTGAGGCTGCCAGGGTCAAAGGAAACCACGACTCCCTCTGCCCCTTCTCCGCCTCCTCTGGGCTGAACCTGGGGCTTGAGAAGAGAAATCGGGTCTCTGGAGTCTTCAGTGAGGCTGGGTCTGCCCAAATCCTCACCTCTCTTGGGCCTGGAGGACCCTGTGGGGTCCCCAGAGGGGTACTGAACCCCCTAGACCCAGGCTGCAGGCAGGGAGCGGCTGCAGGCCAAGCAAGGAGCCAGGAGGGAAAAGAAAGCCAAGCAAAACCCAAATCCAGGGTCGGGAAGCAGCCGAGCGCTCTGCGGCCTATGAAGCAGGTGAGAAGCAGGGCTGAGAGTGAGGGAGGCTTCTCCTCCTCCGAGGGCCTTCTCCAGGCAGAGGAGCTGTTTCTCTGGGCGGGTGCTGCCCACAGAGAAAGGCTGTTCATGGGACCCAGCCAAGAAAGACAGCCCAGGCCTCTTTCCGGGAGGTCTTGTGACAGCATTTTGTTCTTCTGGGGAAAAGAAAATCTGAGATCCCTGAATCTCACCCTTCTATGAGCTGAGATATGGGGTGACCTAGGGAATTTGGGGGAGGATGGGCTTCATGGTGTCACAGGAAGGGAGACAGGAGATGGAGCTTTGGGGCTGCGAGGATGCAGCTGGGGTCCCAGAGCAGCCAGGATCTCTCAGGATGGGTGACAGGCGACCTCACCGAAAGGGGTAACAGTGCGCTGACAGTGGTTTAAATTACCGGTACTGGAAGGCAGGAGCTGTAAGATACTCGAACGTACACAGATGCACACGTGTACACACACACAGCCCTGCTCCCCGGAACGAACTTGGCTTTGCTGAAGCTGAATAGCGAAAAGGTTCTTATTGAATAATATAATGAAAGGATCCCTCTCTGTCATGTTAAAAGTTTAAAGAGAGAAAAATTTTCATACGGACTGACAGGAACAAAGTATGGTCCTCCAACTAGGAAAGAAATAAAACACACGTGTGACCACCCAGCTCTGGGACAGGGCTGTCCACACACTGCATCTCCTGTGGCCTCAGAATGGCCGAAATAGTATGGTAATCTCACTCAGTGACAGATAGAAAGCCTCAATGCAGAGTGTTATTACTGCATTCTCAAGAACTCATGCGTAGAGAAAGATCAGCGCCTCTCAAGAACCCACCATGCTGGGTCAGGGAGGATCCAACCAGAAGACAACTAGCCAGCCTTCCTGGTGAGTGGCACAACAGGTTCCAGGAAAAGAAAAGCCAGCACCTCTCATAAGCCTACCAGTGCACAGGCTGAGAATCAACACCAACACCACCACCTCCTATAAGCAACCTGCTGGTTCAGAGCACCGGCTAAGGTGATAGCAACTAAGGTACATAAAGCAACTAAATGCTTGTATTGTCTGGTTGATTTTGCAGGCCTGGGGCCGGCAGTCTGAGCATCTCTTGGGAGGATGACAGTATGCAATGTAGCAAATATGGGGGATCCCCTTCTGTCTTATCTTTGAGGCCCAATATTGTTCTTACTGTTTTGCTTTATTCTGATTAATTGTTTTTGCTTTATTCAATATTCTATTTTGATTGGTTTTATTCTGTTTTGTTTTGGGTTTGATTTTGCTATACCTGATGGAATGGACAACTATTGTGAAGATAACAAGATATACTATAGTAGCTGTTGTTTTCCTAGTATCCTGCTTTGAAGTTTGGTACCAATTCTACTGCTCTGTTTTGTTTGACTTTGTCCTGTTTTGTTTTGTTCGTTTCTACTATCTTTAAAATAAAATTTTAAAAAAAGAACTCACACGTGGAAAATCCACAAGTCCACTGACAGTCCAGTGCTGACCTCTGTCCACTCTGCACAGCTAGCCACCCTGGAGGGACACCGTGTCTCCCCTGGATGTCGTTCTACAGTCACTTCGCCTAGTGACATAAACACCCTTCCTGATCCCTGAAAGGACCCTCTCAGAGCACCCCGAAATTCATCCCAGTTCCCCGCCCTCTCTGTTCCAGCAGTGGGCACCTTACCAGCTCTGTCATGCAATGCTGTGTGTGAAGGAAAGCCACCCACTCCCTGATGGCCCGAGGCAGGCTGGGGGCACCCAAACACAGGCTGAAGCTGGTGCCCGGCCCTCCCTCCTGCCCCACAGCCTGGTGAGTCGGGCCAGGCCAGGCCTCTCTGGAGCACAAACAAGAGAGGAGGAAGAGGAGGGCAGGGTGCAGGGCAGGTAGTAATTCTAGGGAAGAGGCAATAAGCCTTACGCCTGTCTAACTGTGCAAACCTACATAAGAGAACGATTTCCAATTGCTTTTTGGTTACCAAGGGCTAGGTACTTCCTAAACCCATCTTAGTAAGTCAGGAGAAATAAATGAACAGAATTTAGAAAACTACGATGAGCCAGCTCACACAAGGGTTCCTGCCTCGGCCTTGTGTAGGGGACAGCCTGCAGCCAGGGCTGCTGTCCAAGGTGCTCCGGGTGACAGCGCTGGAGATGTTTCTCCATCTCCCCTTTCGGAGCCGTCATCCTTTCCCGAAAAACCTACTCACCCAGCCAAGCCCCATTGCCTGACACTGCTCCCGCAGCTCACTGGCTGGGGGACGGGGGGCAGGGGGAGCGCTGGACCACCCACAAGGTCACCCTTGGAAATTTCTGCAAATTAGTGTGGGTCTCTTGAAAACCAAAACAGAAACCCTTGCTCTTGCTCTCAATTGCAATCATTTGCCCACAGATACATTTTTTAGGAATAATAATAATAATTTTTTAAAACATATAGCCAAGGAGGCTGAGGTAGTAGAATCACTTGAATGCAAGAGTTTAAGATCAACCTGGGTGACATAGCAAGACCACTCAAAAAACTGAAAAGAAACTTACGATTTAGAAAATGTCTTGGCTGGGCATGGTGGCACATAGCTGTAATAAAAGTAGCAAATTAATATTTACCAGAGTTTGTCATTTTCTAGGTTATATTTGATGCTATTGTTATTACTGACTGTACTACTTTAGCCAAGGTGAAATAGTTGTTCTAATCAGTTGTTCTTCCTTGTCTGCCAAGATTGAGATTACCTGAGGATTGTAAACAATACCATAGGCCAGGGTCAAAGAACCAGGGGCCAAGTAGGCAGCAACTACTCACCTCCAATAAATAGAAGAGGTAAGATCTTGCAACAGACTCAAAACAAATGGAAATTAAGTACTATCCTCTTTAACAGCCAATGGGTAGCAGATGAAATTAAAGAAGAAATTATACAGTTTCTACAATTAAATGATAATGTCAACACAACATACCAGAATTATGGGACACCATGAAAGCAGTCCTATGAGGGAAATTTATAGTGTAAATTCCACATCAGAACTACAGAACAAGCTGAAATAAATAACTTAATGTTGAACCTCAAGCTTATAGAACCAGAAGAGCAAGTCAAGCCCAAAGCTCATGCAAAGAAGAAAATTATAAAGGTCAGGGCAGAAATTAATGCCACTGAGGCTAAGAAAACAACACAAAGAACTGATGAATCAAAAGTTGACTCTTTGAAAGATTAAATAAAGTTTACAACTCCTTAGCCAAACATAAAAAAAAAGGAAAGAAGACTCAAATTCATCAATTAGGAATGAAAAGGGTTAAATCAAAAAAGATCTGGCAGAAATTCAGAAGAACATTGATGCCTACTATTTCAAGAACAAGTATTCTAATAACATGGAAAACACAGAAGAAATTCCTAGACACATATAAATTACCAAAGCTGCATCAAGAAGATATAAAAATTCTAAATAACACAGTATAAGTCAATGACAATGAAGACATAATTAAAAACCTACCCATAAAGAAAAGCCAGGTCCAGACAGATTCGCTGCTGAATTCTAAAAGAAATTTAGAGAAGACCTAATGCCACTATTCCTCCTTAAGAAAGGAAGCAATACTTCCAAACTCATTCTTGGAAGCAAACATTACCCTGACACCAAAACCAGAGAAGGCTCCAACCAAAAAGAGAGCTACAGACCAATCTTCCTAATGAACCCAAATGCAAATATCCTTAATAAGATATTGACAAACAGAATGCAGAAAATCACCAAGGAGATTATACAGCACGACCAAGCAGGAATCATCCTAGGGATGTAGGGATGGTTCAGCATACACAAATCAATAAATGTAATGCACAATATTAACAGAGCCAAGGACAAAAGTCACATGATCATTGCAACAGATGCAGAAAAAGAACTTGACAAAATCCAGCACCATTTCATGATAAAAATCCTACAGAAAACTGGAATAGCTGGTCTATACCTGATAAAAGCTATCTATGATAAAGCAACAGCCAACATCATACTAAATAGACAAAAACTGAAAGCTTTCACTCTAAAGTTAGGAACAAGGCAAGAATTTCCAATGTCACTACTTTTATTTGATATGTTTTTAGTTTTTTATGTATTTATTTTTATTTTAAAGGGAATAAAACAACAATAAAATAAAATGAAACAGTGATAGGACAATAATAATCTACAATAGTCACTATATTGCATATTGCTGTCCTCCAAATAGTTGCTCAGACTTCCAGCTTTAGACTGACTCTCAGGCAGGGACTTAGCTTCCTTCCTGGTCCTCCCCAATATTCCCACTGGCTGGCTCGCAGGAGGTGGCTTAGCTTCCTTCCTGGGTCTCCCTGATCCACACTCCAGCTTCCCTCTGGCCCGTGCTCAGGCTCAATATATTTTTGGAAGCATTAGCCAGAGCAAATCAGACAATAGAAAGAAATAAAAAGAATAAGAATACAAAGGTAATAAATTAAATTATCACTATTCACAGATGACATAATACTTTACATAGAAGACTCCAATTCCTCCACCAAAAGACTTCTATATTTAATAACCAAATTCATAGTACAGTTAGATACAAAATCAAGACTCAAAAATCAGTAGCATTCCTGTATGGAGAAATCAAACTCACTGAGAGAAAAATTAGGGAAATCACACCTTTCACAATAGCATCCCAAAAAATGAAATACTTAAGAATCAATCTAATGAAGAAACTAAAAGACCTTTACATTGAATACAACAGTACTCTAAAAAAGGAGATCAAAGAGAATATCATAAAATGAAAAGGTATCCCATGTTCTTGGGTAGAAACAACAAGAATAGTGAAAATTATTATACTCTCAAAATTGTGATACAGGCTTAATGCAATTCCAATCAAAATACCGTTGATATACCACATAGAATTAAAGAAAACAATCCTAAAATTCATTTGGAACTGGAAGAGACCTAGAATAGCAAAGACAATTATGGGAAACAAAGGCAAGGCAGAAGGCATCACAATCCCTGACTCAAAACTGTACCTTAAAGCTACAGAGATTAAAACAGCATGGTACTGGCAAAAAAAGAAAAAGAAAAGAAAAAACAAACCCAAGGATCAATGAAACAGATTAGAAGATGCAGAAACAACTACACACTCAGCCACCCTGCCTTTGACAAAAAGGTCAAACATGTTCACTGGAAGAAAGATAGCTTCTTCAATAAATAGTGCTAGAAAAACTGGTTTTCCACATGCCTGAGACTAAAACTAGAGCTATAACTCTCACCATGCACTAAACTAAAATCAAAATAGATCAAAGATCTAAATATTAAAACAGAGACACTAAATCTTCTGCAAGATAGAATACATAGAACTCTGGAAAGCATAGATTTAGGAAAAGACTTTATGAATAAAACCCTGAATCACACAGGAAATATCACAAAAAGTCAAAAACTGAATTTCTTCTTATTAAAAAAAAAACTTTTGCAGATCAAAAAACACTACCAACCCATAGAGACAACCCATACAGTGGGAAAAAATTTGCCAACTTTTCTTCAAAGGAGTACTATCTAGAACATATAAAGAACTCAAAAACATCACACACACCCAAATTTAAAGACCCAATCCAAATATGGGCATCTGCAATGAATAAACACTTCTCAGATAAAGAAGTAGAAAGAGAAAATAAATATATGAAAAAATTTTCAATATCGATGGTCATTCATGCAAATTAAAACAATGCTGAGGTTCCATCTCACTCCAGAAAAAATTACTATCATCAAGAAATCAACCGGTAACAAATTCTAGTAGGTCTGTGGGGGAAAAGGAACCCTTCTGCACTGTTGATGGGAGTAGAGACTGAGCAATCACTGTGGAAATCAACATCGAGATTCCTCATAAAACTAAAACTAGAAGTTCCATTTGACTCAGCTAGTCCCCTTCTTGGTATCTTCACCCCAAAATTAAAAGCATTGAATCACAGCCATATATGCACACCCATGTTTATAGCAGCACATTTTGTAATAGCTAAATCTTGGAAGTAGCCCAATTGCCCATCAATCGATGAATGGATAAAGATGTAGTTCTTTTATATAATGGAGCATTAGTCATAAAGAAGGATAAACTTGAGAGATTTCTAGATAAATGGATGCACCTTGAGACCATACTCTTAAGTGAAATAAATCAGACACACATGTTCAAGTATCTCATGGTCTCTCTGGTGTGAGAAGCCAAAAGTGTAAATAAGGGCCAAATTGTACAAGAGATATTGTGAAATGGAAATAAAATGTTCAAATGAGAAGGAGAATTAGTGAGGGGAGAGGGGAAAGGAAGGAAGGGAAAAGGAAAAAAGAGAACAGAAGGAAAAATGGAAACCAAACTGTGCAAATAAGGAGGAGAGGAGGGGTTGAAGGGAGGGGAGGGGATTGGGAAAAAAGAATGATCTAGAAATAGCATGTACAGGTACCAATTTTCTATGATGAATGTCATCAAAATGAATATCTAAAGTGTACCAACAAAATTAATTTTCAAAAACTAAAACAAAACATCACACACCAACTCAGGTTGGCGCTTGTCTCCCAGTTGTATCTGACAGGAATGGCCCACAAGTTCACATCTAATTCCCACTCTGAGGTGTCATTGCATGATCTTCCCACCACAGAACGCTTGGTGGGGGATAACAAATGTCACCACAAAAAGCGAAAAAATTAAAGACTACAACTTCTCGATCCTTGTTAGTGTGAAAACATAATTATACGTTTCTGCTTTTCGGAAGTTACCTGTCAGAACACCTATGGGCTTGCAAGTGTGTTGTCTGCAGCAATGAAAAAGAAAGCATCAGTTTAGTTGACTGGCTTCTGTCAATGCTGATCTGAGGACTTGCAGCCTGAAGTCATGATTAGTAGTAAATTAACGACGGTAATAATAGTTACCGTTCATTGAGTGTCTTCCGTTCTAGTGGAAACATTTTGCCAGCAGCATGTTATTTAATTCTTACCACAACCCTGTACGTGATCTGCACTTTATTAATAAGATGCCAAAGTTGATAGAGATTAAATAACTTGCCTAATTCAAGTTGGGTGCAAGACAAAAGTTAAACTCACACGAATCTCACACGGTGCAGGTTGAACATAACAGATGATTCCTCGGGAGAAACGTTCCCACCACGTCGGCCATGCGTGGCGTCTCCCCTTCTCCTGTGGAGCTGGCGTGTGTATGGCACTCATCCCAGGGGGTGTGGCAGGAGACAAGGAATGAAGATGTGGTCTGCACATGCACCAACTCCCCACAAGGAGCGTAAACATCATACACTACACACATATACTAATAAACTGAAAAAAACAAAACGTCAAACCTAATAATAGAAATATTTCCACTATGGAGAAGAGTCATGCGATAGTGCGCACTACAGATCATGTTACCAATACCCTGGCAGCGAAATGGTTCCATTAAAAGCAGGAGTAGATGGATACGCTTGCCGATCCAGCCCTCCCTGTAAGAACTGCTCCCGTAACGCCCGTCTGGTGTACGTTGACATAGCCAGGGCTCTGGGCTTCACTTTGCCAAAGGTGATCCAGGCTCTGCATGCGATGATTAACATACGGGTCCACCTGACTGAGTCATGCAATGCCCAGATGTCTGGTTAAACGTTATTTCTAGGTGTTTCTGTGAAGTGTTTCCTGCACTTACCCACCCTCGCGTGGGTGGGCTTCCTCCAATCAACTGAAACCTGAACCGAACAAAAAGGCAAAGAAATGAGAAATTCTCTCGCCCCACTGAATGCTTCTTGACTGCCTTTGACCTGACTCGTCACAGTCAGCTGTGCAGTTCTGGGGCCTTCAGCCCTCGGCGCGGCCTCCGTCCCCAGCAGCCTCCACAGACCCGGCTTCCTGTTCTGGTTCTCCCCCGGAAAGATGTAACACATCCTGGTTCTAGATTTGGGGTGAGGTGGGGCAGTGGCTCAAGTTACATGAATCACACATTCGTCTCCAGAAATGTTCAATCCGAGATGAGGAGAGTTCAGTCCAGCCCACGGCCTTAAAAGAAGAGATGAGAGCTCAGGTTCTGTGCTGTGGCCTCCGCTGGGTTCCTCCTAGCAGCCTGGCAACAGATCCATCGGGTTTGTCTGCAAGTAAAAGGAAATGCATGGTGTGGCTTGAGGAGAGACGGAGTGGGGATGGGCACCAGCTTCTGCTTCCCGCCCGTTCCTGAGAGCCGGGCTTCTCTGCCCTGAGCAGCGCCAGCCCAAGCTGGGCCTTCTTGACAAACCCTCCGGTTTAGGCTTCCAGCAGATGCAGCAGAGTGTTGGGAGCCACTGAAGCTGTAAACTGACCCAGGGCATGACCCAGACATGACCCTACTGAAGTAACAAAGAGCCCCCGGATCAATCACCTGAAATAGTGACAATCCGAGAATGGGTTGCTGGGCAGAGGGGCTGAGATTGATGTCATCCTTTCCGTATATAAATAAACACGCAGCGTTAGTTGAGCAGTTCCTTTCCTCCCGTCAGGAGGATAAGGGCTCCACCTGACCCCAGCTTGCTTCTTCTTTATTTTTCTCATCCTCTCACGGTCCTTCACCCCGGGAGCCTCAGAAGCTGCGTGGGTCACGGCAGCAGAGCCCTCTCCCTGGGACTGAGAGCGTCCTGACCACGTCGGGTAATCCGACCGAGGCAGGGGAGGCCCCGTCGGCCTCACCCGGGGAGCGCAGCGGGAGCCGGAGGGGCTGGGGCTGAGCAGTGAGCACAGCGCCTCAGTTTTCTCCTCCTGGCTGCCTCCGCTTCCAGGCTAAGAGATCTGAGAAACCATTCCGGAGGAAGTCCTGGGCAGGGCGGACTGGGCAGAGCCAGTGCTCACGTCCTGCCTGCAGCAGGTCCATTCCCGGGCGCCGCCAGCCGCCAAGAGGCCAGAGATGGCGTTTTCGGGGTGCTGACTAAAGCGAGGGTCTCCCTTGGCGGGGGTGGGGAGCTGTCCCACATCAAGCGGCCGAAGGTAAATCGCAGCCTTGGATGCTTCCTCGACGCGCCCTGAAGTGACAGGGCCTTGAATGCCCTAACCGCAAGCTCGGCCCCTGCTGCTCACGGCTCCCACCACCCTCCCTACCAAAGGTGCCGGTTGAGGTCACTCCCAGCTGGGGGCCTCGGCTTCCCACTGGCCAGGGGGATTCATAAACAAACCGCAAACATCACGCCAAGGAAACCGGGCACTCCCCCTTCCCTGATTCCGCAGAGCCCACCTCCCTCAGCCCTGGCTGCTCCCTCTGTCCCCAGCTTGGACGCCGGCACAGTGCGCTCTCCTGAGTGCTGCCAGTCCAGTGCGGGGTGTCCTGCGTCAGGCTCCCCGGGGAAACAGGAGGCAGTTCCAACGGCCACGCAGAGCGCTGCCAGGGAGGCCGGCGTGCGGTCCCCCGAGGGGCTTCTTGGGGAGGGAAGGCTCCCGGGCTCTGCAGGCAGGGAGGTCTCACTGCGGAGCGCCGGCGCCTCGTAGCTGAGCCTGCTCCTCGGTTATTACACCACCCGTCGGGCCCTTGTACAAAATGATTCATTGAGAATGACAGGGTCCAACCATCAAATGGTTTCTAGACCATTAACTTCAGAGGAACCCATGTAGAAGAAACAAAAGCCAAACGACACTGAGACTCTGATGTTAACTTCCAGTCCGCATGTACTAATAAAAGGAAAAAAAATTTTTTTTTTGAGACGGGGTCTCACTGTATGGCCCAGGCTGACCTCAAAGTCACAGCAATCCTCCTGCCTCAGCCTCCCTAGTGCTGGGATTACAGGTGTGCATCCCCACGCTTGGCCAAAAAAAAAAAAAAATGTAAAAGGCTGGTTAGGCAAATGAGACTGGGCACATTGCCCTTACTCTGAGGACTGCTGTGCACCTTTCATTTTCTTGTTTCGCTGCCCCAGCTCTCACGATTCTCCTGAGTGGTTTCTCAACGCACACTCTGTGTTGAACTGCAAAATTGGATGACGATAATAGCATCTGAGGACAAGTCTCCGTGTGCAGAGCACCTGGAGAAACCGCAACATGCACAGGTTCTTGGTGAACATGAGGGAGAATTTTACATTTAAAAAAAAAGTAGTAGAACCTTGGCCACCTCTGACCTTCCCAGAGCAGTTGCTCAGGAAACCCCACAGCCTCCATCAACCCAGGAAGATAGGAGTAACTCAGGCGAATCAGTCAGGGCACACGGTTACCTGACGCCTGGTCAAAGGCGTGGAATGTGCATCCAAAGAGCAGGAAGGGAAGGGAAAGAATGCAGCGCCCGGGCCCTGCCAGCTGAGTTTTCGAGAAGAAGGACTTGATCTTGGCCTTAATGATGCATAAAATTGTTAGAGCTGTCCTACACATGAAATAAATCTCTAGTCATTTCTCACTAAGAACAGGCTGATAGCCCTGGGGGAAAAAATTGCTGGCAAAATTGCTGGCAAAATTGCATTTGGTGAAATCATGTTTAAAAACGGAAATGCCATCAATCAGATATTTACAACTATAACGTACATTATCTGTAACATACACTGAGTACACATTTACCTAGCGCCCCCTTGCACAAGCCTTAGCCCCTCCAGAAGGGTGGAGTAGACAGAAGTCCCCCACCACACCTGGCCCTCGCTCTCCGGGCCACACGAGCTGCCGTTCGGTCACCCGCCCTGTCCCTGTAGTATTCAGCCTCCCGCTCATCTGTTTGCCTCACGAAACAATCCTGCCACTAAGGGACACATTGCCATTCCTCCCCTAGGTCCTCCAGGATCGCAGAGCGGAACCCACTGGAAGGGTGCTGGTGTCTTCTCTCTGCGGCCCACCAGTGCCAGTGGGCTCGTGACGTCTCCGGCTCACGCTCCCTCCCCAAGCCAAAGGGCTCCTTCTCTAATCTAAAGGACGGGAAAGCTGCCGAGCGATAGTTCACTGCCTCCCCCAATGGTTTTTCTAGATCATGAGCCCTTTTCTGTTCCCCATTAACCCATCCACACTTCCTACTACCTCACCTCCCCACCTGCACCTCTCCCCGCCTCATGTTCATGGAGTTTGGGGTGCAAGTGTGGTGGGCAGGCCCAGCACCAGCCCTGGAGGAACACGTTCAGAATGACCGTTCTCAGGCCCCCGGCCACTGTGGTCTAGAGCGTCGATGGTGAAACCTTCAGAGCTTGCAGTGACACAAGCAGCCCAGCTCTGCCCCGCTGGTCTAGATGCAGCCCCCACGGCCCCGGGAGTTTCCCCAGCCTCCCACGTGACTGTGACGCACACACCAGTGAGATCCGCAGACTTCGCACTAGGAAAGCGACGAAGACAGTAAGCTGTGTGCGTGCACAGGAGGCGGAGCCGGGGACGGTGGCGCTTTCTGCCCTGATCGAGCTCGTGTCCAGCACACCGTGCACCCTCCCGTGATAATCATTCTTCTGTTCCCCAGCCTGTGGCAATACCACGTCCATCACACAGGCCACAGAATGAAGTGCAGCTGTGTGCATGGGCGATCTTTGAATTGCTGAGCAGCTGTGGTCACACAAGGCCGGCGGCAGCCTTTGGAAGGCCAGCGACAGTAGCAGGAGAACTGCCGGGCGGGGGGTGCAGCACGTTCCCAGCAGCGGTCAGAGGGCCCGAGCCACGGCTGGATCAGCCGCCCATCCCAGCTGAGACTCTCCTGTCCTCTGCCTGTGGCCTCCTGGGACTGCGCTCCAGGGGCCGCTGCCACCGGTGCCCGGGTCCTCCCTGCACGGTGACTTCACCTGGTGGCAACTTACAAAGGGCGGGTTTGCAAGGCGCTGTCTTTTCAAAGGCAGAGCAGAGAGGGAGGAGGGCAGAGCAGGGAGGAGAGGCCCGCAGGCTCCCCATCTCCTGGACCTCCGGGAGGCTCGGGTCAGGGCTGGAGGGGGAAGTGGGTCATAGGCACAGCGGGGCCCAGGAGCTGGGGAGTCGGCTTGGCCTCTCGCCTGTTCACAGCACGAAGTGCGCGCCGGTGCAGCAGCCCGCCCTGTTGGGAGTGGAGGGGCCACCTCCCGTGAGTGTCAGAGAGCCCCCCCCCCCCCCGCCCCTCGGCGGGCAGAGCAGTGTCAGGGCTCCGCCTCCTCTCCTGGAGTCCCAGTCGGCCTCTGAGGCCCAGCGCTGCCCGGAAAACGATGAACAAAAGCCACGTGGTGCAGCAGGCCCGTGATGGAGCCGCAGGGTTCCCGGCATGCTCAGCACCCCAGGGAAAGGCAGGCGGCTCTGGCCACCATGTCCGTCACAGTGCTGAGGTGCTCTGGCTGGGGCAACATCCAAAATCTGGGGGAAGTGATGCCAGTGTACTCAAGGGGACGGGATCCACCAGAGATGTGCGTTCTGTAAATTCAGGCAAGGGCACCTCCAAACCGCACCCAGCTCTGGAACTCAGCATCTCAATAATTCTCTTTGCTAGAAAACCGCAGGCCACAGTCCCCAGGCACGAAGAGATACAGCTCTGAGGCGGAAGCTGGGGGAGACCTCGTAACCTTGCGCCTAAGGGCAGTCTCAGGCGGCTCAGCCTTTCCTTCTCCTAAGCAGCATGACCTGTCCACTCCTGAGAAGCACAAACTGAAGCAGTGCTGCACTTTTAGCTCCAGGTACAGAGGAGAGACCAAGGAGCGGGAGTGAACCCAACTGTCACCCACAGGAGAAAGGAGGAAGATTGTCTTCACCGCGTGCTCTGGTTTAGAGCTTGTAGCAGCACCAAGAAGCAGGGTGGACCGGGCGAGCTCCATAAAGACGTCTTAGAAAAACCACTGGTCCTGGCACAGCAGCCAGGGAAGACCTAGGAATGGGGGACGGACGGCTGGGCCTCTGGCCGTGTAACTCAGTTTCTCTCTTTGCTTCTTACTGTTACTCTCTTAAGCCTGCAGCCACAGTTTTGCACATTTTTTGTTTGCACAGATGCAAATGTAACTCAGGGAAAGAAACAAACCCCCTGCTCTCAATTAAAGACACTGAAAACTGGAAATTCACATTTGGCCAGAGCCGAGGTCTGCGGCAGGGAATCCTGGGCTTTCTCCGTGCTCCGCCTTCACCGTAAGAGCGTTGGGCTCGTGCAGCAGCAGTGAGAGCTGCACCTGCCTTGCAGCAATGGGGCTGCGCTCACAGAGCGGCACCCTAAGGTCTGCACGCAGGGCCGGGACAGGTGTGCGAACAGCCGGGAATCTATGCTGCTCTGCAGCCTCTCTCAGGACGGCCCTGTGGTCAGGCCTCATATGAATCAACACGAGCCGTCAACAAACGTCACCCAACTTCCACATCCAGAATCCAGGACTCGCTGGAAGAACAGGGGAACATGAGCAGGGAGCTGAGGGCAAAGGTCAGCGCCCGAACTCTGCATCTTTGTGCGAATCAATGTTTTTACTGCAAATCTGCTACCACCCCCTAACGTCTGCCCCCGAGGAGGGCTAGTGGAGCCCGTCTCCAGAAAACGTTCTGTGCTGGCTGCTCAGTTAAGCACCCCACACCTGAAGGCAGGCCAGGCAGTGCCAGTTGAGCAACTTCCCCGGCCACCCAGAGAGCGGGGCCATGGCCACCACCCTCTGCACGCTCCGAGGAAGGCGGCCTGCCTGCCTCGGAGGACGCTCCTCTTGCCAGCGCTGCTGCTCCTATTTGGGGGTTTCTGTCATTGCATGACCTTTGTTCTCCTGCCTTCCTTGCCTTCCCAGCACCCTAAGTTTACACAGGCTATGCACACGCACACTCACACACATGCACACACACATGTACACATACACCCACACACGCACACACACTGCACACCCTGCCTCCTCTTCCCACACGTCAACACTCACTGGACCCTTTGTCTCCCTGGAAGGACCCGGGAATGACTGGGATCCTGAAGACCAAAACTGCAATGGGTGAAAAAGAATGAAAGCCTCCTGGTAACCACTGCTGATTTCCTGTTATCTTGAAATCCTGTATCGCTTACACTGTTTTGTTTTGATTGGCTTTATTCTGTTTCATTTAGCATGCCTTTATTTTCTTTAAAATAAAAATTACAAAAAAAGTCAACTGAGCAATGCATTTAAATAATTTTTATTAGAAATACACATTTACTCTCTTAAATAATATGCAAATGTTTGGCAATTTCATCTATATTCTTGAAAAAATTTTATTGTTAAACAGACCAATTAAATGAATTGAAATACTAGTTAAAAAAATAAAATAAAATCTATTTTGTCATTTTACCATTTAAAAAAAAAGAATGAAAGCCCAGAGATGAGATGCTTAAGAAAGAGCTTCTGTACTCCGTGTAGGAAACAAGGACCATAGACAAAGGAGAGGAGCCAGGCTCGAAGGTCGCATGACGGCTGCGCGCTGGCAGAGACAGAGATGGAAGGACACCGCCTGCATTTCTGCTGCGAGCGACAGGGCGGATGGAGCTGTATATCCACTGCGACAGGGAGGCTGGGAAGGAGCTTGGCGGGCGGAGGTCCCAGGAGTCCTCTCTGAACAACGTCTCCAGGCGAGGCGTCCGCCACACACCTGAGGAGACACGCAGAGGACGCAGTGATGTATATTTATTCTTTTGTTTTATAAATCGCCGTCATCGCATTCCTATCACTGAGACACAATACCTGACACAGCTTCAAGGAGGAGAGCTTCATTTAGGCTCATGGTTGGCTGACTCCAGGGGGAAACTGAGGCAGAAGGGCCTGGCAATGGAAGGAAAGGTGCTCACATCATGGTAGCCAGGAAGCAGTGAGAGAATAGGAGCTCGGCAGGGAGACAAACCCTTCCGGGGTACACCCCAGTGACCCCAGTCTTCTGACTAGACCCCCCCTCCTTACAGCAAGTCTGCTAGAAACCCCCAAGATTCAGTCAGCTTCCAAAAGACCCTCTGAACACACAAGGCTCATTTTCAGTCCAAATCGTAAAATAAATATATTGATAAGCTTGCAATCATAATACATGTTTATAATATGATTTTATATTATACTTATATATTTGTATTTTATAAAATGCAGAAAGAGTGAGGTAGATAGGTCTGAGAATAACTGTACACCATAACCTATTTTGTCCCCTCAAACAGGAGAAGACAGACCTTTCAGTTAAATGAAGCTAACTGACTGCCAAAATGTTCCAGGTTTAACGGGCACGTTGAGACTTGGAGAGGCCAAGACATTGGCTGAGTCCCTAAGCTAAGTAAGCATCAGAGCCAAATAGAGTCAATTTATTCCCCCGAACATTTTTAGGTCCCTACCATGCGTCAGATACTGTGAGCTAAGATCCGGGCATCGAAGAGGTAACTGGAACAGAAAAATGCCGATCACATGTTATTGTTACTATTTGTGCTTGAGAAGCAAATCATCTAGTGGAGAAGACAAAAAAACAAACCACAAAAGCACAATTACGGAAACCGCTGGAAAGGTGACCTTGCAGACCACACAGGGCAGTGCGGCCCCGGCCAGGTGATCTCCGAGCCACCCGCCGGAGCCGCCCGCCCGTCTGTCCGCCCTCTGTCTGTGCACTGTGCCCACAATTAGGCCAAGGGCACCCAGCTCTGCTGTGAGAGGCGATGCCGCCACTCAGTTAGAGGACCCCCAGAAGGGACTTCACGTGCCGGGGACCTTGCTGTGCAGAACAAGCCCCACGCCTCCAGGAAAGTGAAGGCTGTGCTACTTCAGTGTCCTGGTCCGCCTTTTCGGAATTCGCAGTGTCTTCTCGGCTGGTGCGCTGGTGTCCGCGTGACTGTGACGTGTTGACAGAGAAGTCCGTGCATTGACCCCACAACAGAGTGGGCCCCGCATAGCTGTGTCTGCACAGAAGATAAACCACAAAACATGCACACGAACTTGGCGGGGCTGGGACGTGTGTGCTGGAGGGACGGTCCTGAGTACTTGGGACACGTCAATCCGACGCCAGTAAAATCTTTACTGCGTTACGCTAAGTGGACTCTTCAGCAAGAGGCACATGGCCTTGGGTCCCTCTGCACAGCAGCATTTACAGCCAGGACAGTGTCCACTACGGAGGGACAGTCCCCGCCCTGCCCCTCCTGCCCCCACGCACTGCCAACATTGCCGATCAAGCTCAGTTTACGTAGTCACTTCGCGTTTCTCCGCACAGATCTGACTGACACAGCCCAGAAACCTACGTGAAAGAACGGATTCTTCGTAGGTACTGGGAGGCCTTTTCCGCTCCGCTGCCAGTGTGAAGCTGTTACACTACCCACCGGTCTGCTGATAAAATACAGTGACGTGACCCATCTCCGACCACAGCAGAAACATTTCAACAACTCGTTTTCATTTTGCCTTCTTTTGAAAAACGTTGCTCGGGGTTTTGGGAGCTGTCCTTTTCACAGGTTGTCCTCGTGATAAGTCAAGATGACTTTGAGAGAGAGGAGGGGACTTCACTCACACCCACTCTGCCGCCTGATTCTGAAGGGTCCGTCTGCCGTGCTCTTGCTGGGGCTCCCGCGGGGCACCCCGATGCCGTTTTCTTCTTCCAATTCTATGCTAAACGCCAGTTCCTCCCACCTCCCAGGAGAGGGATACGCAGGTCCCCTCTTCTATGCCCGTCACCCTTAAGGCCATGAGGCCCTAGGGGCTCAGTCTCCTGTCACTTATCCCCGCCTTCCCCCGCCCACCCCCTCCCTCTGCGGCCCAGAACCTCACCCGCTTGCCCGAGTCCTCTTCCTCGCTGGAGAGCCGGTGGGGCCCAGATTCACCGCGCGCTGCCGTCTCCACCCTCACACTTCCCCCGAGTGGGTCCCCGACCTCCTTCCCTGGGCTGCTGCCTCGCTTGGCGGCCCCCCGGTTACTTTTACCCAGGACTTTAGCCGCAGGAGGGATGTTCCTCTGGTGGCTCTGCTCCCATTTAAGGGCAAATTCTGTGGTTTTGAGCAGAGCTGTAAAAGGGTAGCGCTGGGCGAAAGCCAGGAGAGAGAGACACGCTCTTTCCCGTAGACGCATCTGTGTGCTCTCTGACTATGACTCTTCCATTCAAGCCCAGATCCCCGCTCTCCAGGCCCGATCAGCTCCGCCCCTTCTCGATCCTGTTGATGCCCGATGATTCTGTTGCACTGAGTTGACTTTTGAAGCCTGGCTTCCTGTGTCCTCTCCACCCCCAAAGCTGACATCATCCTGGACATCACCATGCAGTGAGTGGGACACCCTGCATGTGAGCGCACAGCCACATCGAGGGTCCTTGACCTCCTCTAAAGAAAAGCTCTCATTTGTTCCCACGTTAGGGATCTGCTCCCATGCTGGTGTCTGAGACCGTCTTCATCCAGGACTCCAGGTGCTCTGCAGTGTAAAGTCCAGGATCCTGTCCTTCCTGCAAGCGAGGCATTCTCCACCCCTAAACACGACCTCTGTCCATTTCCACCCCTTTCCTCCGCAGTCACTAACCCTTCCTCTGTCGATCATGACCTTGCCTTCTGCCATTTCCTCTGTTCTCGCCCTTGAAGCACAGGGCCAATTATTTCAATGGATTTCTCCCTGCATCTCCATTCTCGCTCCCCCTTGTTCTTCCACTGCTTTCTCCAGGTCAGGCTGCATGACTGAAAGGGTAAATTGTGCAAAATGTGGGCAGTGAGGGATGAGGAGCATGGAGAGAGACTCAACTTTGCCGTGTAACCATCTGCAGAAGCTGAGTCGTTCGCCCCTTTTGAAGGGAACGGCCCCACCAGGACGTCTGTAGATGGAGCCATTAACCCTTTCCCCAGATCTTCATCTGTGGTTCCTCAGCATGTGAGGCTTCTGAGTATCACAGTCAACAAGTTCTAGGAGCCCCGCCCTTGGGCGATGACCTAGGAGGTAACCTAGTACCAACCCTCCTGCTCAGACCGGTACCCACTCAGCTAATCAGGTCCATCTCCTCTGGAACAGAGAGAGCAGGCAACTCATAAAGGAAAGTGAGAGTAACAAGAGATGCTGAGACGTCTCACAGCAGGTCAGTGGCCGTGAGAGTCGCAGGAGGCGGCGCCCTGCCGCAGGCAAAGGCGGTTACCAGGAGATGGAGACTTCCGTGACTTATCTCCTGTGAAACACTCATTGTTTAATATAATAAAACTCATGAAATTAAAATTAATAATTCACTAATAGAAATGTTCTAAAGAATAAATGTAGGTTTGACCCACTCATGTTTGTGACCCTTTTGTGGCCAAAAAAATTGTCACGCTCCGCAGGTTTTAATACCGTGACGTGCACCTACCTCACGGCAAAAAGGCTGAAGATCCCTGGGCTGGCAAAGAGCTGCACACTCTGCCTCTGCCCTGCTCGGTTGCAGTGCGAATACTGAGACACTGCAGTTAGGGCAACCTACTTCCACCCGGGTCCACTCCGTGTCAGGAACGGGCCTCGCAGGCAGCAGACCTGGACTCCTGCCTCACACGGACAATTCCACCCAGTTCCTGGGCTTCAGAGGCTCAGGCCAGAGCATAATAAACTTCTCTATAAGGGACCAGACAATAAATATTTCAGGATTTTCAGGTCACAGCAAATACAAACTCCGCCATCCCAACCCAAAAGAAGCCATAGGCAATCTCTAAATGAACGAGCTTAGCTGTGCTGCAAATAAAGCTTTATTTACAAGCACGGGTTAGAGCTGGCATGGGCTGTGAGGCTGCAGTCTGCCAGCCCGTGGCAAATGTGAAGGTAGCACAGCCAGACAGGATAGCCACACGCATCAATCGGATAAAGGCGTGGCGATTCTTCACTGACCATAAAGGGTGTCATGGATGCGAGAGAAGAGGGCTGAGAAGGCAGACAAAGAACATGAAGATGGTTTCACCACACCCCACCATTTGCCAAAGCCCCTCTGTTTTTCGTGACCTATGATGCATAAGGTGGCATGGACATGAGCATGAATCTGCATCCTTGCTCCCAGAGGACAAACCTGAAGTAGTACTTAAAGCCCAATTTCCTGCCTGGCATGGAGGCACACACTTACAGTCCCAACACTGAGGAGGCTGAGGCAGAAAGATCACCACGAGTTCAAAGTCAGACTGGGCTACATAGTGAACTACATGGGGAGACCTGGTCTCCAAAAACAACCAAAAAAAATTTTAAATTTCAATCTGCTGCAGTTTAAATTACATAAGATTTGGCCTCATACTTCTCCAAGTATATAGACTGGGATACCATCTTCATGGCTGCGTAAATATCTTATACAACTAACTATGCAAAAAGTTTTAGGTAAAAAATTCTCATAACTATTCCTTTAGCAATCAACAGAGAATTAGTGGTTTTTCAGGCTCTGTGCCAGAGGGCTATGGGTACCCGAATGAGTAAGTAAAACACCAGCTTAGCTTGAATCCGGAGTTTCTCAAGACGGACGTGTGCCAATGGAGTTTTTGACTTTCCAGAGGTGCCTAAGTAATAAACATGCAGTCGAAGCCGCACTTCTAGTTTTAACTTTGATCTCTGTTAGGCTGTGATTACGTAACCCAGTATCACGACACCGGCAGCAGCAGTGAGCGACAGCGTCACCTCAACCACACAGTCACGAGGCTGACCACCAACACTCTCTCCCAGAGGTGGGACTGTCTGGCATGCATTCGGCAGCAGGCTGACTGGGGGGAAGAGGGAGCACCGGGAATCGAATTCAGGACCTCACACTTGCCAGGATGTAGCTGGCTAACTGTGCCGTTGAAAGCTCTGAAAGTTTCGCCATTGCCACTCCATAGTGAGCTGCATCGCTGCGATCGATAGTGCGGTGCGGCAACTTGACCTGAGTCAGAGCTCCCCAGCGGGTTGGTGCGCTCTGGGTGTGTCTGGAGATGAATGACAAGGGTGCAAACTCAAAAGGGAAGACCCGGCCTGGATGTGGGTGGCATCAACTGATGGTCTTGTAGCCAGGGTGGGATAGAAAGAGAAAGAAGAAGGGAGGCCTCCCTCTGCTTTGGGGGAGCTCCAGTCCTCGCTGCTGCCTTTGGATCCTGGTCCCGCGTGCCTTCAGCACCCCGGCAGGACGGCGACTCTGCAGAGAGCCTCCAGGTGCTGCTGGCCCTCCGGCTCCCCCCGCTCCCCCACAGATGAACATTACGGATCCTCCCACCTCTGATTCCTCATGGCCACTGAGACTTTTCCGCTCCTGTGCTTTTCTTTTTTTTTTTTTTTTTTTTTTTTTTTTTGGTACTGGGGATTGAACTCACAACCTGAGCTAAATCCCCAGTCCTAGTCTTTGAGACAAGGTCTCACTGTGCAGTTCAGGCTGGCCTTGAGCTCACTTTGTAGCCCAGGCTGGTCTCGAACTTACAAGGCCTCCGCCTCCCAAGTGCTGGGATTACAGGTGTGCACCACCACACTTGGCTTGCTTCTGCTCTTGGAAGCCTACTTGGAAGCCTTCATATATCTATACATATTTTTTACATCAGTTCTGTCCCTCTAGTAAACCCTAACAGTTGCCAAGCTAGGATGTGCGGTAAGTTAAGTATGTTACACACATTTTCTACTCACAATAGTTTCAGTTTATAATGAGCTAATCAGGATGTAGTTCCATCACAGCTGTATCAAGATTAGCAAATACAAGAACTGTTTACAAAAGAGACAGACTTGTCATTTATGCTGCCACGTGTCTTTTAAACACCTTCACGACATGATGATGTTACCATATTCCTGGGCCACAGACCTGACTCTAGGGAGCCCAACAATTTAGATCAGCTATTCACCCCCAAAAGGCAAACCGAAAAATGATGGTGAAGCAGGAAAGGAAATCACTATGGCCATCGGGAAGACGAGTGGCATCAGGTATCTTTCCTTCAGGGACACTGCAGTGGGGTTTAGATTTGAACAGGGGGAGCACTGGGATGGGAAGAGAGAGAGGTGTGTAACTAGGGTCTTAGACAAACCGTGGTCTCCTTGACCCTCACCTCAGTTCTGGTTTTGCGGGGCAGCTCTGGAGACGTCCTTGCTATCTAGGAGGCCATCAGTTTCCCCTGAGATGATCGCTCCTGTTGGGGGGCAGTTCTTGTCATGGGGAACTGCTCCTGATTGTGGGGTGATCTCTGTATGAAGCTCTACTGTTCCCGCAATCCAAGGCAACTTCAGGTTTAGCGCAATGGCTGAAGACAGAAGGTATTGCTCCAGGGAACCCAGAACGGGATGTTGCAAAATCTGGCCCTTGAATAACCTTGTAAATCTTGGCAATACTTTAGTTACTCTTATTGTGGTGTCCTCAGTCTTTAAGGGCGGTGAAATAGACCAGTTTTAAAGCTCAGGTTAGTGAACCTTTTATTATCAGTTTCCCAACAGACACCCCATAAGTGATTAATGGACCCATGCACAGAGCCAAATGGGAACCTGATCCAAAGACTTAAGGTAATAAAGGAAACGGACACAAAGGAAGCCAGAGAAGATTGGTCCTGCTTTTATTACCCGTTAGGCCTCTGCAGGCCAGGGGAAGAGTTGGTGCTATTTAGCAGAGGCAGCCTCTAAGCCCCTGTTATATTGATCCACATCCACAGTCTCGATCCTGCCTTCTCCACACAGAATCAGAGAGCAAACGTGTCCATCGTCCTTGCTTTCAGAGTGGGGGCCTATGACTCTGATTCTTCGCAGGGCCTGCACTTGCAAGTGAGTCCCGTGGGGCCCCCGGGAAGGGTGCTGGGTGCCTGTCCCATGGGGGTGGGTGATGCGAGTCTGGGACTAGAGACAGAAGCAGCTTTCTTACCACGACACCATGCTGCGATTCTGAGAGCCACACTGGAAAGTCGTCGGGTCCTTCCTGCTTAAAGCAAACCAGAGTGGATACTGTCCTCCATTGCTGCGAACCTGACAAACAAGTAGAGCGGTTCAAGGCTCCTAGGATTAAGTGACGAAGTTTCTCAGGAGCAATGATGTTGAAAAAGAGGTGGCGAGGGGCAGGGAGAAGAGGAGAAGGAGAAAAAGATAATTAAGACGTGTTGTGTGCCTGCACCAGCTCCCCACGATGAATGTAATCATTATAGACTGCAAACACATGATGATTTTTTAAATTAAAATAAAATAAAAATGCATTATTCCAGAAAGACTTTCTAGACTAAAGGAATCATCTCTGCAGAGGTCCAGAAGCACACGAGAGCCTGCTGTGCTCAGGAAATGACGGTGCATGGGGATGAAATGCGTGGAGCATAAAACACAAGCGCCACACGGGAGGACGGGAAATGTGAGCAAGGGTCCCAGGTTTTCTGCATGCAGTGATCAGGCACGGAATAAACAGAGATCATCACTATCACAGCCGCCCTTCAGGAGTCCCCTGTGGCTGCAGCGGGGAGGCCTGGGTGCAGGAGGGAGGAGCCCAGCCCCTGAGACCGATCAGGGAGCTGCACGGGCATCCAGGTGAGAGGAAATAAGAAGCAGACGCAGCGGTGATCGAAATGGAGGGAAACACAGATTGATTTGTTCTGCTGGGGCTCTTGATTTAATCAAGGAAGAAGAAACAGCAGATTCTCCGACAGGCCCGCTCTCCTAGGGAAAGGGAGATTCCATTCCCAACATCCACACGGCAGCCTTGGGTCTCTGTCTCCCCGCGGCAGCTCCGCAGCCCGCCAGACTGTGCCAGCCAGCGCAGACGGTTTGTGTGTCTCTAAAGGGGCCTGGAAGCCGGGAGAGGACAAGCCTTGCTTTACAACTCCGGTCCTGTCCAGACTGCTCCCTTCAGAAGAGGCGGCTCCGACAGCTGTGAGATGAATATCAGAAAGGCCACCGGTTACTCATTCCCACAGAATCCCGTTTATCCCGGGGTTGGTACCTGCGGCTTCCTTCGGCTTGAAGGGCAGCTCGCCGAGAACTTCCCCCCCGCTAAGGAAATCGGGATCACGACCACATCCTCCCCCGCGACACAGGCTTCGGGCCTCTGAGGGGTTCACCTGTGCAAAGACGGGGACGGCGGCGCAGGTGAAGGGATTCCGAACGCAAGAGTCAGGGAGCAGCGCCAGGCGGCAGGGAAGTTCCCAGGCGACCGCTCCTACCCAGCCCCTGCCCTCTCTCCAACTGAAATTGTAAAAATAAAAAAAAAAAAGGTCGCACTGTTTAAAAGGTGTGTTTAAAAAAACAGTAAGCCCTCTATGGCTGTGTCACCTAGCACAGCCGGCTTTCACTCCCGCAGGCTTTCTCCAAGCCTTCGGCCTCCGCTTGGGTTGCTAACCTTAGGGTTCTCACAGAATGTGTGTCCTAGGCCTGCTTCCCAGGAAGACAGACTCGGGACCCAGTCCCGTGCTGCCCGTCCCCTGGAGCGAGCGTCGTCAGGAGAGAGGGCGCAGAACGGGCCAGAAGGAGAAGCCGGGCCTCAGGAAGCAGCCCAGGAGCCTCAGCCCGGCCCGGGGCAGCTCGGCAGTGAGGGTGGCCCTTCCGAGGGCCCAAGGCGAAGCCAAGGGCCGGCCTTTCTCCCCCGCACCCACCGTTACCCAGGCCAGACGCCCCTGGGCGAGGACGCTGCTCTCCAGCCAGGGCAGGGCTCAGAGAAGGGCCGGCTGCGCGTCCAAGGTGACCAGGGGTGGGGGGGCAGCCGCCTCCGTCCCCGGCCGTCCCCAGTCCTGCGCCCCAGGACCCGCCGCGCTCAGTTCGCAGCACTGCGGAGCCTGCGCAGTCTTAACCAGTGTGAGGAAGCGCGGAGCAGTGTTGGGCGACAGCGTCACACAGTGCTGGACGGAAGCCTCCTCCTTCCGTTTACCAGCTTTTCACCCTTGGACAAGAAGTGTCTCCGAGTTGTGCTATTTCAATTTTAGGATAAGAGAAATACTAAAAAGGCCGACTCGGAGGTTTTGGGGGGGATTGAACACAGTGTCACGTATAGAGCATATAGAACATAGGAAACACTACGTAAGTCACAGTTATTATTATTAGCATTCAGTTAATCTTTGGCTTGTTGACACTTTCCCTCCATCCAGTATATTTAATGGCTGCATAATACAGGTTGAGTATCCTTTATCCAAAACGCCTTTAAGAGGGCGTGGTGGCACACGCTTGTAATCCCAGCACTTGGGAGGCTGAGGCAGGAAGATCCCCGTGAGTTCAATGCCAGACTGTACTACATGGGAAGACCCTGTCTCAGAAAACAAAACAAATCAAAATGCCTCTAACCAGAAGTCTTTTTTGGGGTTGTTTTGTTTTGGTTTTTTGGTTTTTTTGTAACAGGCATTGAATTTACAACCTCGCACCTGGCAGGTAGGCACTTAAGCCACTGAGCTAAATCTCCAGCCCTATTTTTTTGAGACAGGGTCTCATTATGCAGTTCAGGCTGGCCTTGAACTTACTTTGTAGCCCAGGCTGGTCTGGAACTCACAATGATCCTCCTGCCTCAGCCTCCCACATGCTGGCATTATAGGCATGTGCCACCATACCCGGCAGTATTTCATATTTCTAATTTTTTCATATTTTGGAATATTGGCCTCTACATAATGTGATACTTTGGGGATGGATCCAACTCTAAACAAAAAAATAATTTATGTTACACACACAACCTAAATAAAATTTTATGTAATATTTTTAATAATTTTGTACATGAAACAGATTGAATCATCAGAAAGTGTCAGTGTAGTATCACATTGGTGCTTTAAAAAAAAACGTTCAAACTTTGCATTTTCAGATCAGGGATGCTCCAGCTGTGCTACCCCATGGGGGAGATTATTTGCTGGGCCATCTTTTACTACTCAGCGTAAAGGCTGCAGTGACAGATCACATTAGGGGAACAAGATGGAGGGAGGGCGAGGGAAGGAAGAGAAAAGGAATTTAAAATAAAGAATTGAAGAAAAATGGAAATAGAGCCTTTGCAAACAGGAGGAGGAATAAGAGTTAGAGGGAGCAGGAAACAGGAGGGGAAGGGGACAAAAGGAGGAGGAAGCTGTGTTACGTCCGTGGATAAATCCCTCCCCACCGCGTGGTCACCGTGTGCTGTAAGCAAGGACCAGTAAGACAGGAAAAAGGCACACACCGAGCATCTTTGCTGTGTAACTTTGTTTCGATTGGTCTTTCTAATTACCGTAGGTTACAAGCCCAGAAATCACGTTACTGCGTCAAGTGATTTGCACGTTTTCCTGGCTTCTGTGAATCCTAATTTTCCAAGTCATTTTCTGCAAGAAGATCATTGCCTGACCAATTCTATCAACCAGAACTGCTTTTGTGCACACACATACATGTGTGTGCGTGTGTCCCTGTGTGTGCTCTTTTGCTCTGTTCTGGTTTTCAAGACAGGCCGCCCCATGGAGCCCAGACTGGCCTCCGACTTGCAATTCTCTTGCCTCGGATTCCTAACATTGGGATTGTAGGTGTGCACCCACGCCTGGCTGCAACCAAAACTTCTAGTGGAATTTCCACTGCTTCTTCCACATCAAGCCACACTGCTTGAGAAAGATACGGCTGCAGAATATTTTACTCAAATAAAAATTTAGGTAAAAAAAGGCAAGTTAAAGTTGTGTCGCTTTGGGTCGACTGTGTTACACACACACACACACACACACAAACATACACGTAGTTTTGAAAGTTCCTGACAATTCGGGATTTTGACTTCATAATTAGGTTTGTTCCATAGTTTTCTTCATTGTTCTACAATTTATGGTTCCAGCTCCTGTGTTTTAAAATATACATTAATTTGAATAACAACACGAAGAAAAAAGTTGGTTTAAAGTGATTAACCTCAAAGAAAAGCTAATGTAACAAAAAAAAGTGATTGTGTTAATTGGCATTAATTCCTCCGGCTGGATAATCGGGGGCTCGTCTTTGCCCACTTTGAAGGGTTTAGCATGAACTCCGCCATAAGCACTCTTGAAAGTTCACGTCACTCCTGTCTCAGAGGGAGTAAGGAGTTAGGAAAACCTCGGGGATTTGTTAACCGAAGACCGCTCAGACGCTGCCCGGCTCCCTGACCCCTGGGTCTGGGCCGGAAGCTCCCAGGAAGGCGAGTGTGTCCTCCCTCAGTGCACACCAGGCCGCTCCTCGGGGAAGGCACCGCACCGCCCGTGGCCACGCCAGCTGCAGCCTACGCCACCGGGCCAGGTGACTGCCTACCGGCTCCACCTCCACCACCTGCTCCGCCGCTGGTTGCAGAAACATGAAGAATAAACAGCAATTTTAGAACAGATACTGGTTAATCAGTTAATTAGCCTTTGAGAGATAAGGAAGCAGGAAGCTCAAACCCCACAGTACAATGAACAGCAGGCTCTGTCAAAAGGAGGCTGCTCGCAAAAGGGAGCCCCACTCTCCACCCCGCCTGTCGGGCCTCCGGCTGGCCCCTCTCCTCTCTAAAGCCTTTACCCTCCTCTCCCTCCTCTTCCCTAACTCTGCTTCCGTCCTCTCCTTTCGCCCTGCTGCCCTCGTTCATTTTTACCTATGTTTTCCCTTCATTCCCTAATTTTTCTCCTCCTGATTGAACGATTTGGGGATCTGCATTCTTTGTTTTTATAACATAGGAATTGAGCCTTAGATTTTCACAGCCAATGATGTCCATTTTTATTTAAAAGATGCATGTAGTATGAAAGAAGTATGTTACTTGAGTTTGTGGAACCATATCAGAATTCTGTAGAAGAACAGAATCAATAGGAAATACATGCATAATTATGTGAGGGGTTATTCGACAGGCTTACAGCATCAGAGGTGGCTGAGAGCGCAGGAGGCTCTGCGCGGAGGGCAGCTGGAGGATTGGGAAGCTGCTCAGCCGGGAGCTGCGGAACGCGAGGCATCGGGCGCAGCGCCAGTCCAAGGTCCGAAGCCTGGAAGTTCACCGGGGGGCGGCAGGTGCCGGTCAACACCGGAAGGCTGAAGAAATGAGAGACCATGAGCCCAATATCCAAAGGCAATGGCAGCAAAGTCCAGGCCTGCTCAGGAAGACCGCTACTCTTCAAAATGGGCACACGCTTCCTTCTTCTTTCCCTTCTGATTCCATCCGGCCTGCAAGCCTATTGGTTGGTGCCACCCACATCCGGGGTGGGTCTTCCCTCTCAGTTTGCTGGCCAACATGTCAGTCTTCCACAGATACACCCAGAACTGTGTTTTACCAGCCTGCTAGGCTTTCTTAATTCATTCAGCTAGCGTATCATGATTAATGGTCACAGACACATCACAGAAGGCAAGTCCACAGGTGCTTTAGTGCTGATTCTGGGTATTTTGAATCTATTTCTAGATAGGACATCGAGAAAGTCAAGAGGGCAGAAAACAAAGAAAGTGTCTCTAAAACCATAGCCACCTCTAGAGCTGTGCATAGCAGCACACACCTACGATCCCAGCATCCTGGGAGGCTAAGGAGATTGCAAGTTCAAGCCTGGCCTGAGCAACAGACTTAACAAGATCCTGCTTCAAATTTTTAAAAGATTTTTTAAATTTTTCAAAAGCCTGGGGATGTAGCTTAGTGTGAAGGCCCCAGGGTTAAACCCTAGTACTGAAAGGAAAGGGGGAAGCCACACCCTAGAGACCAGGGAATACTCATCAGTGCCCGTACAGCGGTACCTCGGTGCACGAACTTAATTCCACGGTTCTGGGAAAGATGGCCACAGTTGTGTTTGTCACCCAATGCAAAGTTTGCACACGAACAAAATTTTTGCAAAATGCCTCTGTTTGCAAACTAAATTGTTCACAGACAAAAGCGTTCATAAACCAAGGTAGAGTGCCCCTGCAATTCACTGTGGGGCGGGGCCAGTTAGACCTGATGGGACCAAAGATAAATCATTTCAGTTATCTGCGTTGATACTCCACCCCCAAACATTGCAAAGCGAAGCCAGAAGCATTTTTTCTATCCTGTGTTAGTCTGCGGATTGACTAGCACTTAGCTGCCTGGTTGGCCGTGCTGGCGCTCCTGGGCCCTCTCAAGGGGCCTCAGTGAGCTGGCGATGGACCTGGACCGCCACGCCCCCCCACACGCACTCTCTCATAGCACTGGATAGATGACTGGCCTCCCCCCGCCTCTGTTTTCCCCTATACCAGCAGCTTTCCATGCAGTGGAATCCAGTTGGTGACTATTGCTAATGCGCCACCGGCCAAGGCATGTGAAAGAACCAAACCCAGGATCACAACCTCATGAACACGGGGAGCTCGGCTGCATCTGAAGCTGCAAAATGCAGTCTACTGTATTTGCATTCAGGTAGCTCCTTTTGTGCTCCCAACATTTTATCCACTTGATTCTCTTCTATTCTCCATCAGTGGTTCATACAGATTTTCTGAACTTGCCTTTCTCTCAGCTGAGCCAAACGAAAAGCAGATCACCCCCACTTCAGTTGAAGATTTTAAGATGAGAGCCAGCCCCACTGCTCTCTTGCCTACCCCAAATCCGTAAATGCACACACACACACACACACACACACACACCATGGTAACAGCAGTGGGAATCAGCTGGACAAACACCCAGAAGCTCCACCCTTGTGAAGCAGCCAAAACACAGGTTCAACTGTCTTTCTCTGAGAATCTTTCCCCAAAACAGGCTCAGAAAGAGCTTCCCCTAGCCCTGAGTGTGTTTGTCCTTTTATGCACAGCTATGGCCTTGCAGGTTTGTGGACCAAATTACAACAAACTCATCATGACACAAGGATTTTCAAGACAGTGGCTTGAGCCCAATTTCCACCTGGTGCTGTTTTCATCTTAATGCCATCAGACCTCTCCAATGATATTTACTTGAAAACTGAGTGAAGACTCTCATCACAGGATGTATTCCTTACCAGTGACAAAGCAGAGTGACCTGCTGCTGTCTCCCAGAACTTAAATGAGGAGATAAGTCAGCTTCTTTATTAATGGAAAGCTGGACTGAAATGGAAATTTCATGGATTTCTCCACATAGTTAAGTCAGCTTCTTTATTAATGGAAAGCTTGGTTGAAATGGAAATTTCATGGACTTCTTCACATAGTTAATCATTGAACAATGCTAGGAGAGTTCAGAAGCATTTCTACGGCATTTTCCGCCATTTCTTTGGTATGTAGGCAAAACTCACCTTTTAAAAAAGTGCATGCAAGTGAATAAGGACTGGGACAGACACAGCAAAATGCAAGCAGGAAATTTGCAATTTAAATAATAAAGGATTCCAAGACCTTAATATGACAGCAATCTAATCAGCCCCACTTTTGAATATAGTCATCCCTCAGCAGCTGCCAGAGATTCATTCCATGACCCCCTGGGATACTGAAATTGTGGAATGTTCAAGTCCCTTACATAAAATGGCATGGCATTTGCATATAACCTAAGCACATCCTCCTGTCTACTTTAAACCCTTTCTGGATTATGTGTAATACCTAATACAATGTGAATGATAGAAAATAGTTATTGTATTGTATTATTTAGGGAATAATGATGAGAACAAAGCTTAGACATTCTCAATATGGCTGCAATTTACTTAGTATGCTTATTGGCAGTTTAGTTGAATGCAAAGATGCAGAACCCTCTGGTGTGGAGGACTGTCTGCACCTGGAAAATAGAAAACACACTGCATGCTCTTAAGTCTGAGTCTGGTAACTTACTAAGACCATCCCTATAGTTCTTTCTTCCTTACTTTCAGTATAAGGAAAAGGAGCTGCCTTAACCCAAGAAACTGGTCAGCACCGAGGCAAGGTGATGTTATGGTTTAGATCTAAAATACCCCCCCCCAAGTCTCAGGTTTTTGGAAGGTGATAGTGTCATGTAGGTGCTGCACTCAATATGAACTTGTCAGCTAATGAGTTCACAGTTGCCTGCGCTTTTGGAGGTGAATCACTAGGGGTGTGACCTGGGAGGGTATATTCTGGAGCTGGCTCCTTCTTTCTCTCTCTGTGCTTCCTGGTTGCCATAAGGGAAGTAGCTTTCTCCTGCCATTCCCTTGCATCAAGTCCTTTCTGCCTTGGAGTAGCCAACCATGTGCTGAACCCACTGAAACCATGAGCCAAATAATCCTAGCCGCCCTTCAAATGTGGTGTCAGGTAGCTTGTCCCATCCACAGGAAGTTACTAACGTAGATGATTTACATTCAAAAGTGTTCATGCTAATTCCTCAAGCAAGCACCATGTTGGAGAGCTACAGAACATCTCTCTGAAGTTCTAACCCAAGCATCTTTTCCTCCAGCTTTGGAAGAGAGGGTGGTTTCTTCCACTGAACTCGAAGGTGACACACGTGGCCTGCTTGTGAAGCCCCCATAGTACTGACCATATACATTTACACACTACAATACTCTGCCCAAGTGATGCTCCCCCCTCACACCAGGCTCCTCTTGAGGAACAATCAGAAACCAAGCCCTGCCCAGGCAATGGCGGATGCCTGTCCTTGGTCTGAGGCTCACCAGAGGTCTGAAACACATTCACTGGATGGGAGTGCTGAGATCAGCTCATTTCTCTGTCTGTGAGATTGCTCTTTCTCTCCTTCCCCCTGCTCCTGACCTCTTTCAGCCAGGCATAGGTTTTATTGAATTTCTATAACTCCACTGTGTTTGGTCTCCTTCTCTCTGACACCTGACAGCTCTGTTCCCAGGTTTAGGAGGCAGGATATTAAGTGGGGAAGAGCCGGGATCTGGCTGTCCAGCACTTACTGATCTGTGATCTTTACAAGACACTTAATTTCTCTGTGTCTTTTTCACCTGAAAAAGGAGGCAATGTGGTTCTGTCATAGGAAGTAAGTGAATGAAGTTTTTAATACAATTCCTGAGTCATATATGCAATCAACAGACAGCACCATCAGTAGTGACAGTAGTAGCAGCAGAAGCAACACTGTTACTAGGACCTGGGCTTCACTGCCTGCCTAGTTCTAGCTCAGAGAGGCTTCAGACCACACCTCGGTTCTTCCTTGAGCAAAAGAAATGTAAGCCGCTCCCTCCGGCCCCCACCCACCCACCACAGGCTCAGCAGCTTCCGCTCAATCTGGAGTCCATACTGCAGTGCACCCCCCCCACCTCGGGAGTTCGACGCCCATCACAGCTGCTGAATCCCTGGGTGTCGGCGGCCTCGCCTCCCTGTGGGGCCCACTCTCAGTCCCCGATGCGCACTTTCTGCCCAGCGCCCAGCTGACCTTTCTTACCAGATCCAGGCCTTCAATGCCTCTTACTGGGCTCCAGGAGCTGCCTTCCAAAGCCCGCATCGAGCTCTCCTGCAGCTCTCCTGCCCTCTCCCCCTGCTCACCGAGCACAGCTGAGTTTTCACCACTTGGGTCACTGGCCTCCGCCTGCTCCAGGGAGAGCTCGGACCTGGCTCCCAACACTCCCAGCCCCGCAGAAGCGCGGTGAACAGAGGGAAGCAGCTGAGAACTTCACCCAGCATAGCTCGTTCTATTTCCACACAAACCTGTGAAGCAGGTGCTGTTATTATCTTATTTTCATCGACAATGTAACTGAAGCACAGAAAGGTTAAGTAATTTTCCTAAGGAAACGCAGCTACTAATGGTGTCAGGGCAAGCCCTCCGACTGCAACTCTAGCATCCTTACTACAATGCCTACGACAGTACTCTTAAGAATGACTCTGTGTGCGTGTGTGTGTGTGTGTGTGTGTGTGTTCACACGGGGGTGCATCAGTGCGTGCAACAGCAATAAAAATAGTTCCGGAAGGTGGTCTTGGAATGTAAGCTTTCTCTTTTGTCCCAGCATTTAATACAACATCTTGCACACAAAAAATATTTACCAACTGAACTGGACGACCTCTGGCTCAAAGGCGAGGCGTTTTTCCCAAAACTGAGGTGTCTCCAGTCCTTCAGGAGCTAGACTTTCTGCTCCTGCCTGTCTCTGCCCTCCCAGTGCAGATCTTCAAGAGTTGCAGATGACCCCCCCAACAGAGAGATCACCTCCTACCGTCTCCGTGCCACTTCCACGTGGAGAGACAATTGGGACCCTCAGCTTCCTCCAAAGCCTGGCTCATAACCTTCACCTGCCGGGTCTGTAGGGACAGAACTTTCTGTAGGCCTTTCAGAGAATTCGTGCATCCCTCAGCCCATCCCTCACACCCTCACCTTGGCTTTATTTTATGGTTTGAGGTTCAGGTGATTGCTGGTGCTCAGGGTTTTTGAAAGGAGAACGTGCAACCGGCCACATCCTAATTGGCTTCTTGGGAGACCTCAGAATGTTGAGCAGCAGACAGCCTGTCCTATTGCTGAGTTCTTCAGAAATGAGCAATGTCCTTTTCATACACAAAGAACACCAGAATTCTAAATTCTGATTAAACCCAAGACCTATTTATAAGGGTTCCAACTACAGATACAGCTTATTCAATCTTTACTTCACCAGGCATTCTAGAAAGAATTTTCCATCTGTACTCAACAGGTACATTGCAAGTGTACCTTAACATGTCATGTGACTTAGAACTCAGTTTAAATTCTAAGTAAAATATGCAAACAGCCAAAGCATGCCTTAAAGAGATACACAGTTATCCTCATTTCCTCAAGACAGTACTAGTTACCCATGCTGGCTTGACTCTAATCCAAAATTGATTCTCATCATCAAGTAATCATTGAGCAAACTGACATAAAAACTATCAGGAGGACAAATAATTTTGAGAGAAAAAAAAAGTATTGAAACTGTACAGCTTCTCTAGGAGAAGGATAAAAGCATGTTTCCAGTTGACTAGGTCTGCCCGGAATCACCCAGGCTTTAGTCTAAGATGCCAGCTCTATCTCAGCTCAATGAACATTTTTAATAACAGTGATAAAACGTTACAATTGGAAAACTCTTTGCAAACTGTGCATAATCTCATTTAATCTTATGACAGCACTATGACAACAGAGTCATTATCCCCATTTTCTAGTCCAGAGAACAGAGGCTGTAAGTCTCGATACTTCCCCATGTTACACAGGGAATTAGCTCTTTCACTTAGCAAGCATTGATTGAAAAATCATCACGTGTCAGGCACTGAGAAACGTGATGGGGTGAGGGATGAGGGAGAGATTTCCCCTGTCTGAAAGCTACTGGAGATCTCAAGTCATGGAATTTCTTCATCTTGTGATTTTTCTTTCCCCAAAATCCCCCATTCTGCTTTACGGAAGCTGTTAGCCAGCTCCAAGCTCGCACCATTGATGGAAACATTTGGCCTGGTGGAAATAAAAATAGCTCATGCACCTTCCTTGCTTTGAGGTTCCAAAAGCCTAACTTCCTAAGAAAACATCAGACACCATAGGAAAAAATAGTGTGTCTTGAAGAAACTTGAAGAATTTGTTCAGGCGAGTGCAGAGAGGAAGGGAGAGGAGGGAGCGCGCGCCGTGTCCCCTCCCAGAGGCGCCACCAGGAAGCAGGTGCCTCTGGAGAAGAAGCGGCAGCTCCTCTGTGTCTGACCCCTGGAACCCAGGGAGCACGCCTGTGTGGGAAGGAGCAGCAGGAAGCCAGGTGATTTGATGGAGCAACACATACGGGGGTACAATGTGAGTCCACAATGACCTGTTTGCACCCATGCTGAGTCACATGACTCGGACTGGGGGACAAGTGTGAGGTTGGGGACTCTATATACAAATAAACTTGAATTATATCCAATACTGAGGTTCTTGTACAACCATGTTTATGGACTAAAATTCGCACCCATGCCCAGATAACAAAAAGCAGTGGCTATCAGAGTCTCACTTCTGAAAGGACGGCATTATTTCCTATCAGAATGGCCTCCTTGTAAACAACAAATGCAAACTCCGGACACAGTAGTGGCACACTCTCTGAGGCCCCTGTGGAGTGGAAAAAAAAAAAAACCTGCCAGGATTTGCAAGGAGCCGGCACTTGGAAGAAGCGATTGGCACCCAGTGAGCGCCCTACCTTTGTGGCTCTGGCCCTCAGGTGAGCTGCCATCCTGTTGTTGGTGTCACCTGTCCAGAGGAAAAAGAGACAGATTGTCAGCGCCACTGGAAAGCATGGAGGCATTCCAGAAAGAAGCGAGGCAAAGGAGGGGGGCCCTCCGAGGGGCACAGACTCTGCCCCGTCACGGGCTGGCTTCTGCGACCCAGAGGGCAGAGTGGGCTGGAAGTGCTCCAGCTTACAACAAGCAGCCGTGGAAACTGAGCTGAGGCCGAGAGGACAGCCCGGCTGAGACAACTGTGCTCGGGGAGGAAATGGAAACCATGCTCACAAAGAGAGGAATCTTAGCAGAAGAATAGAAAACGTAAAAATGAACCAAAGGGAAACGCTGCAGCTAGAGAGCACAACGCGTGTCTCAAAGTGACGAATCCATTCTGTGGGCTGAATAGCAGAATAGACAGGAAAAGGAACTGCTGCCCTTCAAGGTGAAATTAATTTTTTTTAAAGAACAAAGACGTAAAAGATTGAAAACAAATTAAAAGAGCCTTAGATGCAGGGAAATCTCAGCCTACCCGGCCTTCAGAAGAAAAAGACAGAAGGACTGGGGTAGAAAGTGTCTAAGGAGTGGGGACCGACACCCCTTCCCAGTCACGTGCCTCCCATCCTTTCTCCTCACACCCAGCAAAGCCTGGGACCTGGGCTCGCTTGGAAGCCTGAGTAGGAGCCCTCACAGATTTGGAGGAAAGCATCAAGATTCAAGGAGTTGGCAAATGCCAAACAGCACAAAAGCAAGGCAAACTGTGCTCATGGGTACATCAGAGTAAAACTGCCAAACATCTGCAATTAAAACTAAAATTCTCAAAAGTACCAGGGAAAAATGGCAGAAAAATCAATGATTCAAATGACTGCCAACTTCTTACCAGCAACCAGGGAGGCCAAGACCAAGTCAACCCAGAGTTCTACATCCTGGGAAAACATTCCTCAAGGATAAATGAAACATGGAAACAAGCACAGCTGGCAACCAACTAAGAGCCTCAGACAGCGCCTAATTGATAAGAAGTGCTAAAGACAGTTCTTCAGGCTTAGAAATGATGCCAGGAAGAAGTTGAGATCTTCATGGAGGAACAGAGAGAACGTAAATAGCAAACATCCAAGCAATTGTCAACTTCGTTTTCCTCATTGTTTGCATTCAGTAGATACAACAGTACCCTGCTGGGTTCCTGCTGAAAGCAGAGGCAAAACGTGTGGTGACTGTGTTGTGAGGATGTGGGGGAGGAACCCTTCCAGGATATGTGCATAATTAATGCTGCGTTAGTCATGGCCCACAGAGGGTACTGTAGTCGGAGCTCAGAAAGCATGCTAGGTGTCTGAATAAAGAAAATTTTCATCAGGAAATGAATTTAATCATGAGTAAAAAGTGTTTCCCTTCTTAAACACCTAAAAGTGGATTTTAAGGAGTAGCAAGCCCCGTCACGGGCTTGCACTTTCTCCGGTGCCAAGAGAGATCGCACAAGGAGGAGAGAAGGACTTGAGTTGGAAGAGCTCTGCTCCCTGAGAACCTGCAGCCGCCACAGGACCAGGAGGCTGCAGGACGCCCCCAGCTCGTGTGGGGCACAACTGGCCCAGAAACTCACCGGGGTGCAGCAGGCTGGAGAGGGCGGCAGGAAAAGGCCCTCTGGGTAGCAGAGGAGCTCTCTGGAGACCGAGGACCTCTGCACCTTCGGCTGATACCCTGGCAGCCAGGCAAGGAAGGAAAAGAACCCAAAGCCAAAAAAGGGGGCCTGGGCCTGGCATAGCCTTATAGCCCTCTAGCACCATCTGTTGGCATAATCTAGCATTGCACCAGCTGCCAAAGGAGAAATAGTTACAGTTCCAGCTTTAGTATCATAAACCAAGGCCAAAACATAAAAAAATAAAAATAGAAATTTATGAAAAAAACATTGAGCTGAGAAGCAAGAAAATTGATAATCATCCCATATGTACGGTCTAATCCCTAGGAACATCACTAAAACTAACACAAAAATATAAAATTTTAAAACCCAGAAATAAATTAAATCAAATAGAATCCTCACAAAACACATTTAAATAACCCCAAGACAGCAGGAAAGGAGGGACCAGGAACAAGAAACAAGAGAAATAAATAAAAGATGGTAGAAAATCTCAGCGTCGTGATCCTGAATGAAAGAAGCCAGGCACAAAGGCGAACTCACTGGGTGATGCCACTGACGCACGGTTCTAGAGAAGGCCACCGGATCTACGAGGACGAAAAGCAGATCAAAGGCAGACGGACCTAGAGGCAGAGGTGGACGACGGACCACAAAGCAGCAGAAACTCGGTCAGGATGATGACGATGCTGTGTATGCCGACTGGTTTTGTGGATATTTGTGTGCCTCTGTTCAAAAAAAAATCACTGAATTGTACACTCTGAGTGGATGTAGTTTCTTATGCGCGCATTTTACTTCCAGAGCGTTTTAAAACGCAATAGATTAAGTGCTCCAATTGGAGCAATGAGACTGGGGAGCTGTAAAGTTGTAGGGAGAGCTCTGCAGGGCCAGAGGATGCGGCAGTGTCCGGTGCTGCGACACCTCCGTGCAGGAATGGAACCTAGGGTCTTACAAATGCAGCCTCCTCTGCAGAGAGGCACAGGCCAAAGATAAAACCTTCCAGACTTGACACAGCCAAGCTAAGGGTTCGCTGGGGCTCGCTGTCCGAGATACCTGCTCACAAGCTAACGGTGAGCCGGTGTCGCTGTCCAAGGTGCCTGCTTACAAGCTAAGGGTGAGCCGGGGTCGCTGTCCAAGGCACCTACTTACAAGCTAACGGGGGGGGGTCGCTGTCCAAGGTACCAACTCTACAAGCTAAGCGTGAGCCGGTTTTTCTGTCCAAGGCACCTGCTGTACAAGCTAAGGGTGAGCTGGGGGTCGCTGCTCCAAGGTACCTGCTGTACAACCTACGGGTGAGTCTGTGTCGCCGTCCAAGGTATCAACTCTAACAAGCTAATAGTGGGCTGGGGTCGCTGTCCACGGTACCTGCTGTACAAGTTAATGGTGAGCCGGGTTGCTGTCCATGGTACCCGCTGTACAAGTTAATGGCGAGTTGGGTTGTTGTCCAAGGTACCTGCTGTATAAACTAATGGTGAGCAGGGGTCGCAGCTCCAAGGTACCTGCTGTGCAAGCTAGGGGTGAGCCGGAGTCGCTGTTACAAGGTACCTGCTGTGCAAGCTAAGGGTGAGCCGGGGTCGCTGTCCAAGGTACTTGCTTACAAACTAAGGGTGAGCTGGGTTTCGCTGTCCAAGGTACCTGCTGCACGAAAGCAGCTGTGAGGACATAATGAAAGAACTGCCACTGGGGAAGGCCTGATAGAGACATCTTGTTCACTCGCCTGAGCTCGGCTCAGCCCCGGGAGCTGGCTCCTGATTTGATGGACAGGTAGTTCCCGGAGCCAAGCAGCGCCCGCCCCCGGAGGAGCGCTGAAACGTGAAGGTACAGTCAACACAGACAGGACGCCAAAGTCAGAAACAACACAGAGCCGGGACTAGAGTAAATAACCAAACATTCGCTGCCCTTTTCCTTCTTGAATGCCTTTAAAAATCAAAGCAAATAAATTTGTCCTTATGTGATTCACCAATATGGTAAAGACCTCTCCCAAGCCTTCCAACTTAGAAGAGCCTGAGATTGGATGATGCAGGCATAGAGTGAGAAGGGCTTTCTAAGTTTAATGAAAGAGCATGAGAGGACATTTTTTAGAAGAAGCAAAAAGAAAACACTTCAAAACAAGACACTCAAAATATCAGATATACATTTTATTTTACAACATAAAACATTAAACTAGTTGCTAATGGGAAAAGTAGTCTTGACGAACTGGCCTCTGTAAACATTAATGTGCTTACAGTAGTCGGCATAGCAACATGTGAACTGAAGCCACAAAAACGTTTTCTTTCTGTGGACTGAATATTAAATGATCCACACGAGCACCGTTCTTTGCCTGCTGTCGTCCTGGAAAGCAGTGTGCTCATTCTCAAGTTAACAATGACATTTTGGCATTGAATTACCCAACCATGATCTTGAATAGTCTCAACAGTCACGTGGTCTCTATGCTATAATCTTAATATAGTTATTCTGGGGCAAACAGCATCTGAGTGTAATGCCCTTGGTTGGTGTACTAGAGATAACATAGGATTAAAATCACAACCCCACCTTTATGTGATCTCAGACACATAACTCCTCCGAATTTCAGTCTCCTCTCTGTGAAACCAGGAAGACCCACACCATGAGAGATCTTTAAAAACACAAAGTCTGTGGAACTGTCACTCACAGATGGTCAGTAAATGTTGAACTCCTATTCTTCCCTCAGTCTTGGCTTTTCTCACAATATTTCATTGCTGGCCGTGGACAGAAGTGATTTGGAATGGAGATCACTCCTTGGTGAGCCGGTTGGTGGAGCCACCCTAATCCTGGCACTGGTCTGGGTCCAGCCAGTGTGAAAATGCTTTGAAGCTTCAGAGTGAGCTCTGGAATCCACCTGGGCGGTGTCAAGAGTAAGAGATGGAGCCTTCTGGAGTTCCATTTCTGCTCCTCTGATAAGGGGCTAATGATAGCCTTGATCTTAAGTGCCCTCGGGAGCTGTGTGGCTTCCAGAATGAGAGGCATCCCTCTCCATCACTGTGAGAAGCCCCAGACTTTCTGAGTCATCAGCCAGATTCTCCTTCTCTCAAAGCTCTGTCGGATGCTGATTTTACTCCAACTGCTAAAAACCTTTTTCACTGTGGCCTTTAAAGCTATGAGACACTGTCAGCAAAATCTCTTTACAAGTGACTTCCCTTTATCTGTTTCTGCCGAGACTCTGGCCCGCCTGTGCACACTGCTTCCGCAGGGCTCCCTCAAGAGCTTATTATTTTCTCATCCCGTGGGGTGTGGCGATGACATCGGTGTCCTTGCTTTTTGCTGTGGATCCTAAACCAAGTTACCTTTCCCTTCCCTGAACTCTCTTTCCTTGAAGCCCACACCACTAGGCGACCTTTCACCCCCCGTGGACATCATCGGTGGACCTGGGTTGCAGCTCCTCCTTGGTGGTCACCCCAGTTCTACTCACCATAGCTGTGCAGTCCTTAGACATAACCCTCGTTACGCTCACAAACCATCGGCATTCTGTTCTTCAGTTTTTTTTTTCTTGATGTCTACCGTATACTTATGTATCTTACTCTTGACTTCTGTGCTCCTTCTTCCTAAGTTCAGTTTTAGGCCTTCTACTTTTTGTTCACTATCCCCCATCTTTTACTCACTCATTCATTCAACAGATCAGTAACTCCAGGTGGTGTTGAGATATTGGCAATACAAAATAGATTAAATGGTGAAGGATCTGCATTTTTACTGGCCTGGCATGGTACTGAGGGAGATGGTGAATGACAGGCTATAGGACAAGGGAAACAGAAGCAGGGGTTTGGAAGTATTGGAGGGCCAGACACGGTGGCACACACATGTAAACTCAGCACTTGAAAGGCTGAGGCAGGAGGATCACTATGAGGTCCAGGTAAGCCTGGACTACATAGTGAGTTCAAGGCCAGCCTGGACTACATGGTGTGACTCTGTCTCAAAAAAATAAAAATAAAAATAAAAATAAAAATAAAAAATATAAAGAAGGAAGTCTTGAGGAATCCACATTGTTTTGTTGTACTGGTGCTTGAACCCAGAGCCTTTCCACTGAATTTTTTTCTTTCATTTCTTTCTTTCTTTCTTTCTTTCTTTCTTTCTTTCTTTCTTTCTTTTTTCTTTCCACTTTCTTTCCTTCTTTCTTGGCAGAAACTTACTTAAATTTTCAGGCAAGACTTGAACTTGCAATCCTCTTACCTCAGCCTCCCAAAGTGCTTGCATTACAGGCAGCATCACCACACACAGATGGAGTCTGCTTTTTTTAAAAGTGTCCAGAGATACACACACACAAACACACACACACAAACACACCACAGTATTTGAGCAAAGACCTGTACTGGCACAGGACCAGGCCAGGCAGAGATCAGAAGAGAAGAGCTCCTTGGAGAATAGAGAGCAAATGCAAAGGACCCCAAATTGGAGCTTACCAGGGTGCCCCGAGGACAGGGAGTAGACTAGCACGGGCACAGAGGGCTGAGCCTCAGCCTGCTGAGATTCTCAGTCCATGGTCCCTGACTTGCAGGTGTCCCTTCTCCCTTCCTCACCCAACCTGGATTTGATGATACATCCTTTAATAGCTCCCTTGCAAATTCCCTCAACTCCTTTGCCTCTCTCACTCTGTGATATTCACCTGGAAAAAACAGGCCCTACATTAGTCCAACTCTGTGCATACTCTGTACCTGAGCCCTGGGGTTAACTAGACTGGAGACCAGCACTCAAACACACAGCCTTTGACTCACTGCTACTGCTCTCCAGTGAGCTCTTCGTGTACCTTGGCAATCTGACATCTTTTCCTCATTATTCTGTAAGACCTTCTCACACCTCTCCCCTTGGCAAACCTCCACCATCTTTTCTCCTCACATCAGCTTCTTTGTATTCTCAGACAGAGACAGAGACAGAGACAGACAGAGGAAAGGAAGGAAGGAAGGTGTTATGGATTAAAAACTGGTGGTCAACTTAGCACCAGCTGAACTAAATCAGTGTGGTGCTGAGTGCAGATGGCCCACCTGAGGAAAGTTGCCAGCATAAATAGAGATGTGGAGAAGAGTTAGGTGTTGTGGGTTCACCTACGTGTTGCTGTTTGGAGCCATTGGTTCTCCTGGAGGAGCTTGTCATGCTGGTTTCCCTGATATGAACTCAGCTGTTATCACTGGAGGAACTTGGGACCTTGTTGCTGAGAATGGCTGCGGTTCACTTTGGGGGAGCTCTGGTCCTCACTTTGAGCATCACTTCCTGGCTCCGGAGGGGAAGTTGTGTGCCCTTTCATCTCCAGGAGAAGTTCGTCATGCTGGTTTCCTGGCATGCACTCGACTGTTATCACTGGAGGAACTCGGGACCTCATTGTCGCTGAGGATGACTGTGGTATTTTCAGGGAAGCCCTGGTCCTTATTTTGAGCATTGCTTCCTGGCTCCAGTGTAGAACCCTCAACCTACTGGCACAGATCTTTCACCCCACTGACATAGACTTTCTAGCTTCCCCACTGACCTTTGGGCCTTCCCAGCGCAGATCTATGAAATAGACTTGTATGAGTCATTGTTATGGGCTCTAGACCTCCAGCTGGACTTGTGGGAGGCATTGCCATGGGTTTCTAGGTCTTCAGGTGGACTCATGTAGGATACTGCTGTGGGATCCAGGCCCTTGGCTGGATTTTCTAGGTCTTTGGTGTTGTGGACAGATTTTCTGCACTTTGTTGTATTTAACTCTGGGTGACCATCATAAAATAATATTATAAATTCTGTGTCCTGTATGTAATTGTTTTCCTTGCAATCCCGACTACAACATGGCTATTCCATTGCCATGTTTGCCAACCTGCCTCATGCTGCCCAAATGCCTACCTTCCCTCCTGATACCATGGACACATTTGCTTCTCTTGGTTCATGCTTCTGCTTGGGTGGTGGATCTTTCACCTCTTACCCAGCAAAGGCCATGCTTTGAGCAGCCCCTTTCTGTCTTGAATCATTCATTCTCCATCCCACTGAGGAATTTCTGTCAATACGCACACAAGTTCATCTTTTTAAAATGTGTGCTTCTAAAGCCGTGGGGGCACACGCCTCTAATCCCAGGACTCGGAGGCTGAGGTAGGAGGAGCGTTGTGAGTACGAGGCCAGCTTGGGCTACAACGTGAGTAAGGCCTGAACTGCATAGTGCGACCCTGTCTCAAAAGCAATAGGGCCGGGAGTTTGTCTCAGTGGCTTAAGCGCCTGCTTGGCAAGCTCGAGGTTGTGAATTTGATCTCCGGTACCAAAAAAAAAAAAAAAAAAAAATGCGTGCTTCTTATTCTCCACCTCCTTCCAGCACAGTCTATTTCCCTGTCACCTGCAGAGCTGTCCTATTTCCTGTTTGACATGGATCCAAAATGCACCCCAAAGTCCCGTGCCTTGAAGGCATGGTCCCGTCTGCTTGGGAAGAGGGGAACCACTGGGAGATGCACCCAGTGGCTGAAAGTTTGACCACTGGCTCTGTGCCTTTGAAGGGGCTCCGGGGCTCCGGCTCCTTTCTGTCTTTCCCTTCGCGCTCCCTGGCCACCATGAGGTAAGCAGAGGTCTCAGTCCCTCTCATCGCTGAGACACCGTGCTCACCACGTGCAGCTTAAAGGAGAGGTTTGTCTCTGCTCACAGTGTTGACAAGATTCAGTCTACGGCCAGCTGTCAGGAACAGCGTGCGGGAGGGTTTGGTGGAGGAAAGCTCCTCATCTCGGGGCGACCAGGAAGCAGAGAGTGAAGGGAGGAACCGAGGGAGATGCACCCTTCCTGGCCACGCCCTCAGTGACCAACCCCTCCTGACCAGGCCCTGCCTCCGCATAGCACATTCAGCCGTGCGTTTAGGGGCGAGTTAATACACTCGGAGTACAGCATCCCCATGATCGAATCACCTCCCACATGTGAGAATCTGAGGGGACATTCCAGATCTAAACCGTGATGACAGGTCTCCACTACCTCACCCCCCTCCCGTGGTTTCTCATGCCACCAAAGACCCAAAGAGATGGGGCCAGTGGTGATGGACTGAAGGAAGCCTCTGAAATTGTGACATAAGTGAACCTTTCCCCTGTGTAAGGTGATTGGTATTTCATCACAGTAACTGAAAGCTCACTAATACACCCATACTTGCTGCTTTGGGTTGAATTATGCCTCTCCAAAATTCTATACTGTAGTCTTTGTTTCGTGACCTAAGAATGTGACCTTATTTGGAAATCCAGTCATTGCAGATGTGATTAGTTAAAATGAGGTCATATTGGAGTAGGGTGGACCCCCACTCCAATACAACTGTTGACCTATGGGAAGGGGAAATGGGGTACACACAGGGAGAAGGCTGAGGGAGGATGAGGCAGAGACCAGGGTGACATGACAGAAGCCAAGGAATACCAAGTTGCCCACAAACTCCAGAAGCCAGAAAGAGGTAATGACAGACCCTTCCTCAGAGCCTCCACGAGGAGCCAACCCCGCCTGCGCTTCGGTCTTAAACACTCAGCCTCCAAAGCTGGGAGATGATGAGCATCTGTTGTTGAAGTTACCTAGCTTGTGGCTCTTTGCTTCAGGAGTCCTACGTAGTTAGTACCATGACTCTCTCTGACGCCGTCCCCTGTGCCTTCTGAAGCCGCTCCAGCCAGGTTCTGCCCACACACACAGCTTTGTCTCTAAGGGCAAACGCACAGCTGAGCTCAAGCTCTGTTGGGTCTCGTGTGAATGGTACTCATCGTGTTGAGGATTTATCACGACCCTTGGACACAGCGGCTCACTCATCTTGCTTGACGTTCAAAACATCATAGCCTTATTTTTTCCTCCAACCTCACCGATTGTGCCTTCTCAATTCTTAATCCTGGCTGCTCAGCCTTCTGACTTTCCATTGTTTAATACTGTTGTATTTGTGATATACATGCAGAAACATGGATAAAGTTGATAGGCTCTGTTCAATCATTATAAAATGTATTCCTGTGTAAATGCAATATATAAAACACTGTGAAACCCCAAGAGCTCCTCATTCAGCCTCTTCCTAGTGAAAACTTCTCTTTGTCACTCAGAGGCACCCACTGTAAAATTATACTGACACTGCTTCCCTAAGAAAGATACATATGAATCCTCCATGTAATTATAGTGTATACTCTTCAATTCTCTTTGCAGATTGATCGACTTTTGCTTTGTCTATTTTGAGATTGTAACAAATTACATTTTTATGTCATCTTGATAAACTAAACCTCACATTATTTTTCAGTGACTTTCTCTGTATCCAATAATGGTTTTAGCATTGAAGCCCATTTTTTTCTAATAATAATTAAGTTACAATGGCTTTATTTTGGCTTTTATTTTTACTTCCAAACTTTTTGAATTCTTGTAGTTTAAAATCTCTCGAAAACATCACGTAGATGACATCTTAAAATCCAGTCTCTTAATCTTTGTGTGCTGTGCATAAATCTTCCATTGCATTAATCAAGGTCATAAGAAAGCACCAGTTTGTCCGTGATCCCCCAGGAGCTGGTAAATATCTTTGGGGAGCTAAGAAACTTACTCAGTTATTTCCCAACTCCTTCACAGTATTCAACACATGACAGGTATGCAATACACTTATGAAGTGAATGATTTAATGATGCATAAAGGACATTTAAAACCTAACTTCAAAAAAAAGTTCTAAAAATCTACAACATAGAAAGTCTATTTTAATAAGCTTATGGTCTCTTGGGGAGATTCCTTTGAAGGAGACAAATAATGTAGTTGCTTGCAGATGTCTGCAAGTATGTAGACACTTAGTTTCTCCCTCTTCTATGGCAAAATCTTTCCAAGGTTTAATTTGTGGGGTGGAGAAAAATAAAAACTCAAACCTAAAGACAGCAGTGGTTGTAAATAACTCATTCACTTTGTGACATTTACTATTCATCTTGTCATTTTCCAAAGACAGACAATTGAATTGCCAAATAAAATAATCGCTGTCCTTCCTCTGGCCCCTTGGATAATGTGCAGTTCTCAAAGTCTTATCTTCCCCTCATCTCTTCTATCAACCTCAACACTCTTCTGCTGCTCTTTAAATGGTAGCCTCGAGGGACGACATAGATCATAAGACTTCCACCACGGGCTCCCACAGCGGCAGCTACTAAATACATTGATAAAAGGTTTTCTTTACGGAGAAAAACACATCGCTCAATAAATGATCTTTCTCCTCGTTAAATCAAGTACCTCCCAGCACAGCAAGTGTGAGTCACAGGGCAGGGGAAAGCCATAGAAGAAAAGGAGAGTTGAGATTATTCAGTAGAAGGGACACTGACTCCAGGCAGAATGTGAGCAAATTATTTCAGTGTGGAGGCGGTGTTTGGTGTGCTCTCAAATATCTTCCTATATCCAGGGACCACGTGACTGGCTCTACACTTTTACTGCTTCCTGGGAAGAGATCGCATGAAAAAGAAAAAAACAGGAAAGCTTAATGCAAATTTATTTCTTGTCAGAAAAAAAAAAGTTCTCAGTTCAGCCAGGAAAATGTTGGCAAGTACCCTGTCCAACATATTTTGTATATGCCTCAGATTTGAAAATGTGGTTCTATCAAATGACTTAGCAGATGAGTTGAAATGTATTCGCCCTGTCAAACCTAATTCTCAGTGACTGTATCGGTCAGGCAGGATAGGCTGCAGTAATAATCTCCACGCTCAGTGTGCAACACAACAAACATTTGTTTCTCATTCACGCTGCAGGTCCAATGGAGGCTGGGGGCACAGGAAAGCTCCTGGAAAGTTTTTGTCCATTCAGGATGCAAGCTAATAGTGGATTCCTTCTCAAATGTGCTTCTCAACACCACCACGGGAAAATAGAAACATGGTGACCGAGCAGTCTTCTGCAGGAAGTGACATGTGGCCCTTCCTGTTCCCATCTCATTGACCCAAGTAAGTCACAGGGCCACACCTAACTTCCAAGGAGGTGAAGAAATACCATCCTGCCAGGCGCCCCAGGATGCAGGCTGGAGTGTCTCTGCAGGGCACTCTTTTCAATCACAGTGCCCTTCCCACCTTTCCACAGGTCCTGCCCTAAATCCTTTCCACAAATACTACTTCTGGCCGGTTCCTTCAAAGCTGAAAACAACAGGTGAGGGAAATGACTGTCTACAGCTGAAGACTAATCAAATGGAAATGTTGCAGCCCGGTTCAAGCACAGACCTGCTTTCTGAGGTTGACCACCTGGCAAGTGCTTCCTGAGCCAGATCCTACGGCTCCAGGGCTCATAAAGAGGCTAAATGGAACAACTTGTAGATTTAGGTTGAAAAAATATTGTTCAGATGAAACTAAAGACAAAGCAAGTAAAGCCAGTGGAGATTTTGTGGGTTTAAATTCTACAAATTATTTATCGTGATATTCATTAAATCATCAATAATGAATAAATTATTTAGTCTGTACCAGTAAGAGTGAAAGATGTGCCTGGTGGTATTATGATGGGAAATAGTTATTAGGCAGATGTGTGCAAGCCCTGCACTCTAAGCACAGTGGATATCAAGAAGAAACTTTGATTTGTTAAAAATAGGCCTACTGACTGAAAAAGTAGAGAGCAGTAAGATCCGGGGGGAAGCATCTAGATGAGGAGAACTTGAAAGGGAGAGAAGAGAGAAGTTAGCTAGGAGAGTAAGGGTACACAAAGCAGAAAGAAAAGAGGGGAGGAGTTAAGGCTTTAAAAGGGGATGGAGAGATAACTTTTGTTCTGTAGGACGTAATACAATCTTTTTTCACAGTCCTCCTCCGTAAGTTGTCAATGTACTATATTTAAATCTACAAAATGTGATCAAAATATATGTGATTGTTTAATTTAAAAAATACTATGATAGAAGAAACATGGCATTAATCCCCTTCACTGCAAACATGCTTATCTAATCATTCTTGCCACTTTGTGAAGCTGTTCTAGAAGTCACTTGTTGTGTGTTTATGGCGTGTGATCAAAAATATAGTGAATGCTACTGCTGATGCCACCTGGCCAACAGAAAGGCAGCTGTGAAAGCATTATGCTGTGTCTTCACCCACCTTATTCACTGGATCTGGCACCATGTGGCCTCTGACTATTTCCCAAAGTCAAAGTGATCATGAAAGGTATATGTTTTAAATCAATTCAGGACACTGAGACCGTTACAACAGCACAACTAAAGTCATTGACCAAAAAGGAATTTCAGAACTGTTTCAGAAAGTGTCAATTACTTTGGGATAAATGTTTTCCAAGTGAGAGGAGTAGTTTAAGGGAGATTATAGAAATATTAATTCACTGTTGTGTTTATTAATTTAAATAGTCACCCTATTTTCTATCACATCTCACATAGTTAGAGGTAAGTTGATGATACATCTAAATTGGTCCCATGGATGACATGAGAGGGCAAAGACCTTTGCAGGTTAGTTTAGTATCACGGACATCACAAAGCAGAATCATAGGATCAGGGAAATCCAATGTGATTGAAGATGAGAAGTAAGGAATGCTTCAGAGAGGAGCTTGGGAAGGAATGAATTGTATAGTGCCTCTAATGGTTGGTACGTTGTGTCAACTTGAGAAGTTTAGAAGTTTAACTAGGTGACTCAGCAGAGGTCCAGGTTCCTCGCTTTATAAACATCCTCATCCTGTGCAAGAGGAGGGCACAGAGATGGTGAGTGCTACACCCGCCCTGGGTGGGGTAGCCTGAATACAATATAAGGGAGGAGAAGAAGCTTGCCTCCCCTTCTTGCTCTTGTTTTTGCTGTCTTCTGCCACCTTGAAGTGCTGCCCTGGTTCCATGCCATCCTGCTTTGGAGCCAGCTGATTACGGACTGAAACCTCCATAAGCTGTGAGCTAAATAAACCTTTCCTTCCTTCATTTTGGGTGTCAGGTGGTTTTTCTCAGCAATGAGAGAAAAGTAACCAAGACAGTGGCTCCTCCTACTCTTCCAGTGGAAGATACGTTCCAAGACCCCCCAAAAATACCTGAAACTGAAGGGTGTATTGAATCCTGTATATTCCATACCTTTCCTGTACACACATATCTATGATAAAGTTTAATCTATGAATTAAGCACAGCAAATAATTAATCACCATAACAAATAATAAAAATAGAAGAATTAATATAACATATTGCAATAAAGTTGCTTATATCATTACTCTTACGCTTTGGGGTCATTATTAAGTAAAATAAGAATTACTTGAACGCAAGCTCTGTGGGACTATAAAAGTCAATATGATAACCAAGATAGCTACTAAGACTGATAGGAGGTAGCATATACAGCATGGATACTCTGGAAAAATAAATAATTCACATTGCAGATGGAACAGAGTAGGATGTAACATGATTTCATCATACAACAGAGAACATCATGCAATATAAAACTTATGAACTGTTTATTTCTAGAATTTTCCATTTATTATTTTCCAACTGTGATTGACTGTGGGAAAAAGCAGGCATGGAAAGGGAAACCACACATGAAGGAAAATTACTGAGTTTGCACACGGAAGCAGCATGAATCCTTGAAGGCCAGGGAATGGACCGTGGCAGACATCCCTGAGGAAGCTGCCATCGCATCACACCTAGGTGTAACCCTACTGTAAGGCTTGCGTGTGGAATCTGTGACTCGCTTCTGCCCAATAGAATCCGAAGAAGGTGACGGCTTGTGCTGCCCTATGAGACTCGGTGTCACCTGAGTGGTCTGAAAGGTTCTCCCGCTGCCTTGAAGAAAGCCACTGTGTGGTGAGGTCTGCTAGGGCCCACATGGCAAGGAGACCGCAGTCCTCTAGGACCTGGAGGGGGCCCCAACTGACAATCTGTGGGAAGCAAGAACTTCAGTCCGACAACCACAAATAACTAAATTATACTAATATCTTCATGAGCTTGGAGAAAGACCTTGAGCTCCTGAAAGGAACGTAGCCCAGCCAACAAACACCTTGATCAATGCCTGTGAGAGAGACACTGACCAGAGGACTCAGATCAGCCAGGACCAGATGACTGTGAGATAGTGAAAGTGTTCTGTTTTAAGCTACTAAGTTTGTGAGTATTTTTATGTGCAATAAGAAGTCAATACAAGAAGTAAGCCTCAAGGACTGAGACTTTCCAAGCTCAAGGAGAGGAAGAGTGGTATAAGCATAATTCAACAGCACTGGATCACTGCAAATGATAGCTTCTCTGGGAGACGGGGAGTGTAGAAGTTCTTTAGCTTACAGTAGGGCTACATTCTGATTAATCCATCATAAGTGCATGACATCCTAAATTGGAAATGTATTGAATACCCCTACCCTACCAAACATAGCTCGGCCTATCCTGCCTTAAACATGTTCAGAACACCTACATTAGCCTACAATTGACCAGTGAGCTAACACAAAGTCTATTTTATGGAAGAATTGAATATTTTGAGAAATTTTTTAATACCGTCCTGGAAATGGAAAACAGAAAAGCTGTCTGGGTACACTTTCGCACCATCATGAAGCTGAGAAATCCTAAGTCAAACTATTGTAAATGGACAATCATGCAGTTGTAGGCAGAAACCAACAGAAACTCTTCTGAGTTACAGAAGTAAGATCATGAAGAAGTAAGAAATAAGATCATGGGGAGTCTGCCTTTTACACTAGAAGGGAAGTTTAGGCTTTATGATCTGATTATAAGGAGGCAGCAACAAATGACTTCTACTCTGTTTTCAGATTTCTAAGACTCCAAGGGAGGACACAGTATAGACCATGGACCCCGGCCCCATCCTGCCTAGGTCTCGGTCAATGGCCACAGGCCATGGGGTCCTCCTGCCCAATAAGGCAACAACACAGGATGAAAAGCTGCTTCCAGCTCCTTGGGGGAGAAAGTACTTTCTTGCTTCTGAACCCAACACCTGTAATTCATCTATTATTCATTCATTTATTTAAAATGTATTTAATGAATACCTACTATAATGATCCACCACTTTTACAGACACTGGCCACAGAACTCTGAAGAAGACCCTGTCTTGAGGCTTATATTCCAGCCAGTGATGCTAGTTACCAAGACTTCTGCTTTCAGGCATCAACTCTTCAGTCTATGATAGACTTGACAGTTCGTTTTTGACAGATATTTCCAAGTGCTTTAAAGGGAAATTTGTAATTACTGACATGTCTACATCCACTTCCAAGCAGGGCTGCCTGCCCCATGTAGAGGTGGTTACTTCATCACATGACAGTCCCGTGCCCCACCCTACACAATCTCATCTTAGCTAATTGGACCAAGTTAGAGCACTGGCTCCAAACTTGCAAACTCATTGGCTAGTCAATAACAAATGATCTGGCACTGACAGATCAAACCAAAGAGGAATAGGGAGGTGGGGGTGAGGGGGAAAGGGAGAGGAGACAAACAATGAGAATGAGTGAGTTAGAAGAGATGAATGAAACTGGAAGACTGATATAAAAAGACTCTTACAATAAGAGAGACCATGCAATTTATCATCCAAACTGAAACACTTCAGAGAGTGAAAGAAGACACTGAAAAAAAAAAAGTTGAATTCTGTCTTAGTTACTTTTCTCTCACTGCTGAGACAAAATACCCAACACCCAAAGTTAAAAGGGATAAGGTTTATTTAACCTACAGTTGTAGAAGTTTCAGCCCATAACCCTCTGGCTCCAAGGCAGGGTGGCACCTGGCAGAGGGGCAACTGTTTGTAGTGGCAGAAGACAGCAAAAGCTACAAGAGAGAGAGAGGCAAGACTCTTTCTGTACCCAGTCTCCCCAGCCTAGGGTGGGTGTGGCATTCATCCCCTTAATCCCAGCATTGGACAGCGAATCAACCAAAAACTCTAGATTCAACCTCCTCTGAAAATTCTACCCCCACCCCATGACTGCATGAGGCTTCAGAGGGACATCTAGACACAAACCATATCAAAATCATATAACTAGAATTAGTAAGAAATATGAAAGCATTACTAAAATCAAAATGAAGACAGACTTTATACCACATAGGATATTAGAATATAGAGTGAAATAAATCAGACACACAGCTTAAAAATCACATGGTTTCCCTTATATGAGAAGCCCAAAATATAAGCAAGGTGCAAATTAAAAGACATAACAAGAAGTAGGGAGCTTTTCAAACAGGAAGATCAAGACATGCAGGGAGGGGGAGCGAGGGAAGAGAAAGGAGATTTTAAAAAGGATTGAGATCTGTTAGTACCTGGACCAATTTCCCACAAGGAAAGGAATAATCAGGTAATGCAAACATGCACTAACAAAAACTGAAACTCATAAAAAAAATTATAACACTACCTTAACAAGAACATTCCAAATGTTTTTCATAAACTCTGTGCCAGTTCTCCCGACTCTCTGCTCTCTGCACTTGGCCCATGTACCTCACTGGTAATGCTCCAGATTTCCCAGTGACCTTGCCATAACTGTGTATCTCAAAGGCTCAGGCCACAGCACAGCTTGCTGGTAGAGCAGGTGGCCAGCAGATCCAGCAGTGAACCGTGTCCCCCATGGAAAACCAGGCCACGGGGCTCGCTGAAGCCATCCCTAGCTAAATGCGTGCTGTAGCTTGTTTACATCCTTGAGGAAGGGGTGATAGTTATTCTGCATTAAGAATGAGTCTGAAAATGAGAGACAGATTGTGGTGGGCCTTCTTTTTTATTTTTTATTGGTATAATATCTTGACACATAGTGAACCCATGCATTGTGGGTGAACTTGTGCGTGTACATATTGCGTCTTTATCCTTTTTACTTCCCCTTCCTCTTCCCCTCCCCACCCTCATCCCCTTCACTCTCAGACCCCTCTTCCCATCCTCTCAAAGAACCATTGATCCTTTGTATTTTTTGTCTGTTTCATTAATTTCTGCTGTGATTTTTATAATTTCTTTCCTCTCATTAGTTTCAGATTTGGATTGTTCTTGTTTTTTTGAGATGCTAGTCATCGAAACGTCTGCTTTTAAATATCAGCTCTTCACTATGTGATAGACTTGGCAGTTCATTTTTGACAGCTATTTCCTTGAGATGTATCATTAGATGATGTATTTGAGATCACTCTGTTCTTTTTATGTGTGCATTTGCAGCTGTAAGCTTACCTTCTAGAACTTCCTTCACTATGTCCCACAAGTTTCAGTAGGCTATGTGTTCATTGTCACTTGATTCTAGGAACTTTCTAATTTGTTCTCCAATTTCTTCTGTGATTCATTGATTATTCAATAACATATTATTTAAACTCTATATGCAGTTTCTGTGGCTTCTTTTGCTGTTGATTTCTAGCTCCATTCTAATACGATCCAATAGTATGCAGGTGACTATTTGAATTATTTTGTATCTGTTTAAGCATGATGTATGACCTAAGATATGGTCTGTTTTGGAATATATTCCATGAGCCATTGAGAAAATTACATATTCTGTTACAGTTGGATTAAACGCTATATGGTGGGCTTCTCTCAAATTTAGCCATGGGTTAAAACGATACCCAGTCTGCTATACTTGCCCCCCACATTTCACTAGACAAAGCCACAGACACGCACAGGAAGACAGAGAGATGAGAATGAGAGAGACCACAGGAACACTGAGGGGGTAGAGAGACCAAGCGGTTTTGGGAGTTGTTCCAGGCTGGGTTCTACTTCTATTCTGTATCTGCCCATATATGTTCACCTCCATTTTAATGAGATAGTTTGAATAGGTCTTAATTTTTTTTTTTTTGAGATGGCATCCCACTATGCAGTTCAAACTGGACTTGAACTCACTTTGTAGCCCAGACTGGCCTTGAACTCATAATGATCCTCCTGCCTCAGCCTCCCGAGTGCTACCATGCCTGGCTAGGTCTTGATTTAAAAACCAAAGAACTCACTTACAGTAACACACCATAGGGAGTAGAGTTCTTTTGGTTGCAAGCAACCAATATTCAAACTGGCCTAGGTTAAAAGGGAATGTATTGGGCCCCATGACTCTACCCTGTCTTCAAACGGATCTGGACCTAGGTTCCAGATGGCATCACCAGGATTGACAGCCTGACCCTGTCCCTTCTGAAGGAGCCTCACAGCCAGGCTCCTGACTGGGACTCACAGCGGCCCAGGCTCCACACGTGCACACAGCATTTCCAAACCTCTGGTCACTACTTCAGGGGACTGAGTCTGTGTCCTGACGTCCCCCGCAGGGGTCTAGAGATTCACTGATTGAATCGGCCAAGATCACACATCTCCCATGAATTTGTCACGATGTCCACCAGAATGCCGTAAACTGACTGACTCAAAGCACGAGGGGCTCTCATCTGGTGCCCAAGTGGGTTGGGTCCTGCCTAAGCCTCAGGAGGCAGACCCTGCCTAGTTGTGCGTAAAATTCTTCCCCTTTCCCTCGTGGGCATAGTCTCTCTTGGGACAAAGTGACGAGCTCTAGCTGAAGGGGCTCGGAACACTGCCACCATGACATAAAATTAATTTTGAGCCGAAGGCATTTGAGAATCAACAGCTGCAGAAAAACTCTTTTTCTGAGTTCCTCTTATCTGTGTAAAAACAGAGCCTCTCAAAAGAATTTAACTGTCATAAACGCTTTCCCTTCCAGTTTGGTAACCGGGAAAGATGGATTCCTATCATGAGAGAGAAGTCTGTACCAGCATAAGAAATCGCCTAAACAGGTATAGTCACAAAACTATCATAATGCCCATCCATTCTCTTAACGGGCCATTTATCATCCCAAAAGTAATCTGTTTTCGCGTAAGTGCCCTTCCTCCCCCCAGCCCCATTAAGAAGGCATTTGTCTTCCTGTGAGCAGCTTCCTCCTCTGTCTCTTCTCCTAGTAAGGTGGTACAGAAGCCCTAAATTCTGTCTCCTTGAATTACATTTCTCCGTGAACTCTCAGGTACGCATGTGAATAAAAATCTATCTTTCCTCTTGCTAATCTGTCCCCGGTCGGTTTAATTTGCCGGCTCCCAAACCGTAACCACAAAAGAGTGCAGAGAAAATCCTGCCTTCTCCGCACAGCTCCTGAACGGGGGCGGAGTGAAGTACGAGCCCTCCAACTCTGGCCCATAAAACTTCCAAAACGATACTCCCAGTTGTTGCAAATTTACCGACAAATTTTCCAATAACTGAACTACATATTTTCAAATTTTGAGTTGAATGAATTCAAGGTAAGTGAAAACTTCAGTGTCTGGGTTGCACTATGCACCAATGGCTCAGAGGCACACGCGGGCAGTACCGCGCTCACCGGCAGCAAAGGATCATCTCCCTCCAGGCCCCGGTTTGCTCTGGCTGAATTCCCCATTTAATGGTCTCTAGCATGCCTTCCAGGGTGGAGACCTGGCCCCAGCTGCGCGGTGCTAAGTATTCAGACTGGAGACTGTGCTAAAACGAGGAGAAAGCCCTAAATCCTACGGGAGGTACCAAAGCTCTACTGCCCTTGCTGTCCCTTGATGCTTAAAGGAGAAAAGCAGCGGCTCTTAAGGAGGGGCTGGAGGAGCCGGGCGTGGTGGCGCACGCCTTCAATCCCAGCACTCTTGAAGCTGAGGTAGGAGGAGCATTGTGAGTTCGAGGCCAGCTTGGGCTACAGCGCCAGCGCAAGGCCACCCTAAACTACATAGTGCGACCCTGCCTCAAAATACTAGGGCCGGGAGTTTGGTTCAGTGGCTTAGGTGCCACCAAATAAAGAAGGGGCTGGAAATGCGGTAGCGGGCGCAGCCCAGCGGCCGGAGGAGCTGCGTCTCGCTGGCCCCTGCGCCTGCGGGAAGCACTGCAGTCAGTTTGCAGGTCGGGTCGACCGGGTTCCGAGCAGGAGTTTCGGGTTAGGTCTGCAGGGGCCCTGGAGGGACGCCACGGGGAGGGCTTCTGGTTCCCGGGTGGGTGCGCAGGGCACACTGAAGTGGGATCCTGGGGTCCCGCCCTCCGGAGACCTCCCTTGGGAGCTGTGCAGGGGCCCCAGCAGAAGCCCGGGCCCCCGGGCACCCCTGCCTTGATGCCCAGCGGGCTCCCGAATGAGCTCCGCAGCGCCTTCTGCAGGCCGCATCCCCGCAGGTCCTCAGGCCTGGCAGCCCAGAACCTTCTGACCAGAGGACCCAGGGTTCCTCTGCCGTTTAGTGAGCTGTGACCACTCCCTCTGCAGTGGAGGCTGGGGCTCGGGCTGGGGAGGACCCTCCAAGTGTGCCTTTCCTGGGTACTCCGGGGGCCTCAGTGCCACTGGGTGCTCCCCCAGGACCACTGGTACTACCTCACGGCCACTGGGTACTCTGGGGGCCACTGGGTACTCCCTCAGGGCCACTGGGTACTCCCTCAGGGCCACTGGGTACTCCCTCAGGGCCACTGGGTACTCCCTCGGGGTCACTGGGTACTCCCTCGGGGTCACTGGGTACTCCCTCGGGGTCACTGGGTACTCCCTCAGGGCCACTGGGTACTCCCTCAGGACCACTCCCTCAGGGCCACTGGATACTCCCTCAGGACCACTGGGTACTCCCTCAGGGCCACTGAGTACTCCCTTGGGCCCACCATGTATTTCATAAAGCCCTGCAGTATATTTTAGGAATTATTAGTTTACCGCTGTGTGCGGCTCGCTCCTCCAGGCGGCCCGTGGCCTGACTGCACCTGGACCCCACCTGCGCCAGCCTCTCTGCAGCCCTCCCCCAGGGGGTTTGGGTGAGATCTGCCTTCCCCAGGCTTTGAGTCTGTTCTGGAAAATACGAGATTAGCTCAAAGATGGGAGAGCTAAACTCAGGGCGCCATGAGATTCCTGCCGGGGAACGCGTACAGGGAAGCAACTCCACCGTTTTTCATGCAATATTAAAACCTCTGGCTCCTCTATTTGGGAAGGAAAATACAAAAAGCTCTCGGTTCAGGTTTTCCTGGCCACCGTGAGAGTGAGAGGCCTTACAGAGGTAAAGGGAATGAGCCCCGGGACCCTGCTCCGCCCGCTGTCCCCCCCCTGCCCCCCCAACGCAGGCTGGCTTCTCCTTCCCTTCCCACCCACGGTTAGCATTGCTGAGTGGTTTTCCTCTGGGAGTGGGGTCCCCAAGGGCTGCGAGCAGCGAGTGGAGAGAACAACAACACGAAGGGGTTTCGTGCTCAACCAGGCCTGCGTCTGCAGTCATTCAGCCCCTTCTGCCCTGTCCAGCTGGGACGCTGCCCGGCGGAAAGCCCAGGGCAGGAAGCCTCTGGACCACGGGGGCCTGGGGCTGGGCGACTGCTACGCGGGATTCCAGGAAGTTTCCTCCCGTGAAAGCATCACAAAGCTTTCCATAGTGGTTAGAAGCAAAAAGCACGCAGCTCTCAAGCAGGTATCTTCACCTCTGATCTTTTGCGCACAGGCCGGATGAAAGAAGAAAAGGTATAAGGACTTCATTCACTAGGTCCCCCAGATCTGGCTGGTTTGGGGACTTAAAGAAAAATGGTAAATAAAAGAATATGTTATCAAGGTAAGAAATATTCAAGTCAAAAACCACAACAGCAGGGCATCAGGACGTATCAAAATTGATTTTTAAAAATATTCTATTGGTATATGTTTGTAGTACATGATAATTACTTTTGTTTGAGAAATTGGTATATATATAGATATATAAAATTAGTATGTGTATATATATATATATATATATATATATATATAGTCGTTCCGTCATTTCAATCCCCTTCCGCCAGCTTTCTTCCCCCACCCCTTCCTATGTTCCCTTTCTCCATCTCCAAAAATAATACAAAACAGAGGTTATAAAATAAAATGTGACGCATCAAAAGCGTGTTCACATATGCTCTGTATCTTTCTGATTATAATTCATTAATTTTGAGTTTTAGGACTCTGATGATTGTAGTAATGGACAGAAAAGAAAGCAAAACAAAACAAAACAAAACAAAACAAAAAACATTTTCCTTCATCTTTTTAGATTCAGTGATCAGGCCCTGCATGCTGACCTGGGAAGACAGCTGGAAAGAGAAGATGGTTATTCTGTCTGCATACGGGGAGCTGCACCAATAGGAAATGAAAATTCCAAAAGGGGGGCAGAACCAGAGCTTTCCATGTGCATGCTACTTTACCAAAGGGTAACTCATTTGTAGAGAAACGACAAAACCAGGAAAGGGACTGTGAGCTTCTAGGAATGGATTGTAGGAAGGTAAATACAGCGGAAAAGGAATAGAAGGTAAGGGTTAATGGGTACAATTTGTGGAGCAGGCCCCTCTTGGGGCCAGCATTCCATCTCTGTC